>OY986051.1:23293088-23831846 GCA_963920205.1 Stenodema calcarata | reverse complement strand
CGACAGCAAACAAACCCTGTGAAATAGATATTGCCGTTAAAAGTTGAAATAATGATAATTAGCGAGCGTCACTAAGTCCAGGAATAACTTTATTGGAACTTTGTTCGTTCGCATTTCAGTTGTTCAATTCTCCTTGAAATCCAGGTTGAGGGAGGACTATTTAGAAGTACCCTACATAGAAATTACCCTCAAAGCGTTGTTTGGTCTTGGGGTTTTTAAATGTGCTGAATCCCAATCTGAACCCCTTTTCTCGCAGTCAGGTCTGTTCGAGTGTTCAAAATAGCACTTTAAAAAATTCCAATTAATTTTTAATTTTCAACCACTCTATCTACGTTTTTTGGGGTGCTGAATCAGAATTTGAAATACGAATTTAGCTATCTTCGTTGATAGCAAAAACCGTTGACAGACAAAAAAAAAAGAATTTTTTATATCTTTGTGAACTGGGTTCAAAATTCGGATTCAGCACCTCAAAAACATAGAAAGTTGTTGAAAGTGAACAATTAACCTTTCGAACACCGGGTGAAAAAAATTACACCAAGCACTGGGTGAGGTCTCTGGTGACCTCACTACATTATTCCTTAATTTTTGTTATTACTCGTAAATACATTTTTTCGTTTTAATTAAAATTATTAGGATGAGGCCAAGGACATACGAAGTAGCTGCTTGTGGCCAACCCTGATAATAACAATAAAAATAAAAACTTATTATTAGGCTGATAAAAAACCTTTAGAAGACAGAACAGACTGGGTTGGCAATAAGCGTTAGGTCTCGATATTCAAATGAAAAGGTGGGGGAAGTTCTAGAAAACTTAATATGAGAATGTGTAGAAAAAAAAGGACAATGAAAAGAAAAGAAAGAAAGTGAGTTGAAACGAATGTGGTTAATTACTTCCCGGTTATGTTTACATCTGTGGAAAAAGAAAACCGATGACACAAAAAAAGAAAAAGTAAAAGCAAAAACTAATATGACCATTAACCGGTGACCATTAAGTTGAATTCCAGAAGTATGGCTATCTAAATTAGGACTACTTACGGGAAATACGAGGTGGGGTCCCGAGGTACCCTAACCATGTTTTTTGACGAATAAAAAATCGTAATAAATTTACAATAATAATATACTTTTACAACATAACAATAAATTTATTATGGATGAGATTATATTATAATCTCATCCAAGCAATACAGACGATAGTAAGATGAATGTCCTAGAGTTTCATGAGGAATGAATAGGTTTAACGGTTTCACTTACAGAAAAACAAGATCGTGGGGTCGTTAGGACCCCTCTTGGTATTCGGAGGGTTAATTGGGATTTTTTTGAGTTTTTCCGAGTTTTAACTCAACAATCAGGCCTGATAGCGAAAAACGGAGTTCAGATTCGGATTTGGATTTGGGAACCCCCAAGCCTCATCTCCTCTGTGTTATGGAGAGGTGCCTGAATGGATATTTTCTTTAGACTTTTGTTCGACCAAGAAACCAGCCCCAAAATACGCTTTCATTAATTCGCGCTAAAATAGTGGTTTAGATTTTTCAAAAAATATCTCTACAAATTATAGGTTCTAATGGATGAGGGAAACCCAGGGGTGATTCAGTCTCAGTAAGATTTACAAGTTTCTACGGTTTTATCTATAGCATTCAAATAATTACACAACGGCGTATGGTCCCTGTGTAAATCTGAAGAAACCGATAATTGGCTTCATACTGTGGTAAGATTCATTTCTCACCTTTGACTCCAGTAATTACTATTGTAATAACTATTGTAATGGAAAGAAAAACTCTGCAAATTCTTGACACAACGGTTCATTATCTTCTTTGTACAGATCACCCTTCTGTCTAGATCACTAGGTCTAAATGTCTAGATCCTAAATGTTAGATTAATTATTATTATGAATTATCACTAATTACTAATCATTTTATCAAGTACCTAGTGAAAATTATTATAATTTATTGTTAGGTATTGATAATTCGTATTTATTATTAATAATAATTATTATTAATTATGATTAATTAATACGATATAATTCTGGGGTTTTTAATACTACGTCGGTAATAATTTTTCTAATAAAGAAGTACCTACCAACAAACATTCGAAATTACCTTCATTTCCGTAGCACGAAACGCACCTCAGAACAACAAACTCGACATCACTTAAGCCATATGATGTTCCAAAGAGCTTGTAAGTATGAAAATGGACCTGTATTTCAACAGTTTGATTCACGATCGGGTTGTGAGGCACAATCTTTGAGCCGTCATTGTGAACGAACGGCTGGTCGTACAAAGCTGCGGATGGTCTTAAAAAATTCTACGGAACAAACTCTATCTAAATATGAAATAAAAAACATACCGTTTGATGGGAATTTTTCGAGATATGGAATTTTCAAAATTTCAAAATTCGTTTTGAACCCCTTCCCCTTGACCTAGGGTTATGAAAAGTTTCGTGGATCATTGTGGGGCTGGTCCAAACCCAGAAACCAAATTTCGTAATTTTAACTCAACGCTAACTGGGCAAAGTGCCTCGGACGGCGGACGGCGGACGGCGTACGGCGTACGGCGTACGGCGGACGGACGGATTTTTTTTTATTCGATTTTCTGAATCTACGTATCTTGAAACGTAAACCAACAAATTTTGAGGGGGGGTTAAAATTTTTTTTTCTTTGGGCGATTCCAATGGTTCATTATCGAAGATAATAAACCAAAACTGATCACTAAAATTCCGCATTAAATGAAAAAGGCCGATCGATGAGAAGTAGACGAATTATGGCGCTTTGTACATTTCAAATAGCGAAATGGTCTCAGAATGGTTCAGACAGCTACCCGAAAAATGAGACATTCTTGGTCTAAATTGGATTTTCGGTCGATATTTTAACAATTTCGTGCTGGATGGGGGTGTATCTTAAATACTTGTAAATTTTACTATTCAAGTGACTGCAGTAGAGGAATTTAATATTTATGGTGGAAATTAGAACAGAGGAACTACTACTATGATTTTTATAATGACGTAAGTTACATTACACCTTGGCATAACAACGAATGAATGGAGTACATATCGCGGAATGCCTCCGCACAGAAATTGTTAGGCACTTAATGGATAGCCAAAAAGACAAAGTTCTTGTACTGGTCTCTGTTGTAGGAGTGAGGTATTTCCATGTTGTCGGCATTCTGAAATAGAAATTATCAGTGCTCTGTAGCCCACTGCATGGGAAGGGAATCATTGAGAACTCATGCCACCTCAAAATATACTGAAATATGAGGGTTTGGTGTTGGAGTACGGTGTTCTCCTGCGCATACGCTCTCAGATTTCCTGTTACAGGTTGTTTTCAATCTGATTTCCTACTTGTATTTCACGTCTAAAAAACTACAGCGACCCTGAATGCATAGGTGATCAGCGGGGTATTTTCTGCGAGAACGATATGTTAGACCCTTCGTAACTACAACTCCTTTCTAAGTATTATAATTCTTAATTTATAATTTGTTATAATTGAATCGGAATTTTAAGGTAGCTTCATCACTTGTAATGTGGCTTACTCGTTAATGGAGAAAATCAGAGTAGGAGAAGATCGAAAAAATGCGAGATCGATCGGAGACGTACCTTCGGGGATCAGAGGATCCGCCACCTGAAGATCATACCTGGAGAGGGAGTGGATGAAACTGATGTAGGGCTCTCGCACGCCTTCATCCCTGTTACCTGTGGCTCAAGGGTAGGGGGCAACACACGTCATAGGTACGCCCCCCAGGTGACGTAGCCTTCGTGACGTCAGAGACCGAGTGGCGGGTAGAACCGGCCAAGTCTGCTTTTTTTTTGGGGATGTAGTGGAATCGGAAGATTTTAGACGTGGCATACAAAATACCCGATTCTTCATGGCTTGTACAGATCCATGTAGAATATTGCGCAGAACTTGTCTCCTGGTGAGAAAAATATTCCCGTCGTGGGGTAGTCATTTTTCACCCCACAACCCTCAATTTCGCGTGAAAAATTTAACAAACGCGTTTTCCGACGGGGAAACGACCTTTTCTCCCTTATTTTCTTATGTAAATTCAAATTTGAGGGTACTGTTGGAAAGCTAAGCTTTTTGGCCAACTTTTGCAGTAGGTAACAGTACAAAACTTTCAATTTGTTGTAGAATTAACCCCCGGCGGGATGTCCACGCTGAAGGTGGACACCTTGTATACACGGGCATATTTCATAAATATTGTATGGAAGAAGTTCGTATTTTCATCGTTTAACCAAGTTTTTATCCTACTCATATCATATCAATGAAATAGAGCATGAGTAAAAGTTCGAATTTACTAACAAATAAATCTTTTTCAGTCCCAATCTTTTACACTCCATTCTGCTTGGCTGGGGACACATTAATGACGGCTATTGCCGTCAGAGGAGCTCTTATTGCCTTTGCATAATTGTGATTGTGTAAAAGTTCTGTAACTTCACCTGTAAAAGTTCTGGAACCTTACTGGATACATATCCAGCTCTCACAGCGTAACAAATCTAATTCCTGGATTTTTCAAACCACAAAGGATGAACCCAAACTTTCTTTCTGCATTAATATTTGCTAACAGCACAAGATCGAGGACGTCCTCATCACTTTCGTCGTCTGTCCACATTTTGCACTAAAGCAATTTTACTGCTGCCCAGATTTGCCTTTCCAACGCCGCACTAGGGGTGGGGGATATTAACGTAACCGCTTCAAATAACCTAATACAGTTCAGTAACCTAATACCAGATAACGTATTACCAGAAAAACCTTATTACTGGAATAACTATTTTGAGAACTTGGGGCAAAGCTTCTGAGGGTCTCTTTGTCGCTGGCCATTCGGGATTCCGTGATAATAGGTTGGCTGGGACTATTCCAGGTGATACCAGGTAGTAGGTTACGGAAAACGAATGCGTGAAAGGTGTGCGATCATAACTGTCGGCAAGTTGTTTGAGTGAGTAGGTATTGAGTAAGGTCTGGTAATAGGTTGTGGTATTAGGTTATCTTGGTAATATGTTACCGGCGATTCGAGAACCTTTCCAGAGCCCAACCTTTCTGTTTTGGGCGCTGGAAAGGTTCTCGAGTCGCCGGTAACCTATTACCAAAATAACCTATTAACACAACCTATTACATGACGGTCGCTGTTACTCGATAACCTACTACCAAGAAATAACCGTATTAGCCATGCCTACGCCGCACCTCCACGTGGAGGTACTGCACCATTACGACTCCTCCACCTCTCACTGCTTATGTGTGCCTATAGGGCCTAAGGCATCAGGCCTACCTTACCTTGGAGTCCATTTTGAGATCATCATGAAATAGGAAAAACAAACAGAACTTGAGGGGAAACGATTGAGGAAACTAATTGATGCTATCTCTCGCTTACGCCCTCAATTATGAGAATGCTGTAGGTACTACTCCATGGTTCAGTTGATAATCTTCTACGGCTTGATAGCTTGGGGAGGTACGTACTTACTCAACTTCGATCGAACCTATCTTCGTTACACAAAAAATCATGCTGCTATTGCAAGATTTAAATGTTTTTTATACAGACTCCTTGTTTGTCTTTAGCATATCGAGGGTCTCACGGCAACTTCCCACATCGTCATTTTTTGCCAAAATAAGTTATGCATACCATTCGAAGCGTCTTCTCCCGGCGGATCGACCTAACTAAGTAAAAGTTAGGTACCTAAGTTAGATAAAACTAAAACTCACGATTTATTTTACTGAATTACTCAGTAAACATAGTCATTGGCAGATGGTTTTTTGGCTCTGCTGAAAAGTCGCCGAAATGACGATATGGGAAGTTGCCGTGAGACCCTCGATATTAGAGTTTCCACGGTTCGTGGAAATGAGAAGGGTGAAGCAGGTTTTGCGGGAGCAACTATTTACTTCTGCAAACCATGTTCTTTCGCCCCGCTTCCAACTCCAATCATCTATAACCCTACCACTGTTCCACACGGCCGCAGCACTCCAAACGTATTTTTCAAAAGGTATAAGAGCAATTACTGAATTCTCCCCTGCCATTCGTAGGGAGTTGTTGGAAATTTCGCACCGCCCTGATAAAATGAGTCCAATTTTAAAATACGGCGGACTGTCGGATTTTTTTAAATTCGATTTTCTGAATCTACGTCTCTTGAAACGTAAACCCTCAAATTTTGAAGGGGATAATATTTTTTTCTTGGGCGATTCCAATTATTATTATCTTTGATAATGAACCAAAAGCATTTTCTGGATGTCCTGGGTTTTCTGGGACGCAATAATTAATAACCATTTTTTAAACTTATTTTTAATCGTTTTTTGCCATTGTTGCACGTGGGCAATCAACTTACAACTGTGCGTGGTAGCGCACCAGTTTGGTTGAATGATCATTATTTTTGCTCGGCTTAACCAACTGGTCTCCCTAACACGGGCTAACACTGGTCCCCCTCAAGGGGGATAATTAATAATTAGTTGGTGAAGCCGGAAAAAAAATACAGCGGAGAAAAAAAGAAATGAATATTAATTTATTTCTCTTCGAAATTGCACACAATCAGGATTTTACAGAACATTCCATATTGTGTGCAGAAGAATAAATTAATTTTCGCAGAAGAATAAATTTAATTTTCGCAGAAGAATAAATTAATTTTCATTTCAAATCAGCAGATTATAATAATAAAGATTATAATATAATTATATAATATATAATTATATTATAATCTTTATTATTATTATCTATATTATATAATATTATTATATAATATATAGGTACTATACTTATACTATATTATAGATTCAGTATATTATACTGAGTGGCTATTTGAGAACTCATCTAAATCTGAATGCTTCTGTGACGCTCGCCGTTCACGGTCACATCAACTTCGTCATTTTCGAAGAAATACGGTCCTCGCTCAGAAGCCACAACATTCAGTTGCTCGTTGCGGGTCACGGAAGAATGAATTCTTCCATGGGAGCGGGTGTAACTTTATGGATCAACTCGACAGGGTTATGAAAAGTTTCAAGAATCAACATTAGGCTGGTCCGAACCCGTAAACCAAATTTCATAATTTTCATCATTTACGGGGAAGGGTACCTATTCAATATATAAAAACAATGCCAATTCTTGACACAACCGTTTATTACCTGCTTTGTACAGATCACCCTTCTGTCTACATCACTAAATGATTAATTATTATTATGAATTAGTATTCATTATTAATAATTTTATATTTTTATGCATTGTTCAATAATTATTATTAATTAACTCGATATCAGAAAACCATATGCTGTTCGAATCAGCTGCGTGGAACCCCCCTTCCACCCTCTGTCACCCACGGTTTCAACTAATCGGTTTCCTCCGTTGCACCTACAGGGAGCTTTTCGCTTCTTTCAATGCTGTTGGCGGGAGCTTTTTGTCAGGTGAACAAGACTCAATCATGTGTACTTTTACATTATCAAACCCAGTACGTTTTTTCACCCAACAGTTGCCATTACTTGCATCTTCATCTTATGCATCTCTCCCCACCAGCATGCCGAGAATAACAACAAAAACGAGTTTGGAGAAGAATAATTAATAAATAATAATGAATAATTAATTAACCCTGTATTTATAAAACAATAAGTTACTTTTCCTTTTTTTACGTTTGCAGTGTTCTCATATTTTGAATCCACAACATGAATATTGTTATGAAATATTGAATTATTGAACCAATTGGACTGAATTGGTTCCCAACTTTTACACGCGTGGGATTTTATGGGTACCTAATATTAATTTCATAGGTACCTAATATTAAATTTATACCTCAATCAAATCAATATACCTTTAATATAATATATTATCTTATCAAAATAAATGCATTTTGACACTGACGAAAAATGCATCATTACATTTTCAGTACATCATGTAACAAAAGACCAAGATGCTCATTCCGAAGACTGTGGTAGTAACCTTCGAGAGCGACAGGAAACACAGCAGCTGCTGTGGCATTGAACTCCCTAGGGACACCTTGCCCCTCAATTACAGGGTAGTAACATTCTCAATTTTTCCTTATCTCACCTACGGTTATGTTTTGAACATGTAATATTCAACGTTTCGGGGCAGAAAAACTTCAGACCTCATTTGAGTTTTGTGGCGAACTTTTATGATGTTCGAGCTAAGTATTAATTCCTTTATTGACAACAATTTGGTGCGAATTCAATGCATTTTTGATTTTGTTTCCTCGATTCATATTCATTTCAGGAAATTATCAACTATAGGTACTATTTGTACTTTTAATGAAAATATTACATGATACTAGTACATCGAGGGTGAAGTGGCAACATGACCTAACGCATTTTCCCTGATTTCCCAGGAGACTCAAAGCTAACTAAACGTTACAAGATCCATCCATGATCAAACTTCTGCCAAAAATGACATAACATTACATTTTTCTCTGAGATAGGCTGAGTTGTTTGGAATTTCGGTTGAGATAGGCTAATCTCATATCCGTCCAACATAAATCAGAAAATAAAATAAACATTTAAAAACCACAGGCAAATGAGCAGAGTAGGTACTTATAATTCATTTGAACAGAATAATCACTTGAAATGTCACTAATAAACGGTGTAAAACTTTTTAAATTTATTCAGCTGCAAATCATTACCCAGCATGACCTACCCGTAGATTCGATTACTAACGTAAATAATTCTTGCAGTCACAACGTAGTTTATCACAATCCAACTTTTTTCTCTCCTCTTTTCTCTACATAATTTTCATGGCATAATTAATTACTGTACGCTAAGATAAACATCTTAAGTTTACTATTAATCAACTATAACAATTATTATGAAAACTTATAAGTTTTTGTGCGACGCTGAAGTGGGTTGCAGTGTAATAGCAGATGAGTCATGACATTGTTAGTATCTCGGTTGAAATAGGCAGTGTTGCTACCACTCGTTCTTTGTTATTCTGGCGAGAAAATTGATTTGGCAAGAAATTTGCTTTATTGAACCACCTCACACTCAATTTGGATAAAAGATGAGTTATGCCGTGTTGCCATTTCGCCGTCGATTTGTACCAATTGTAATATTATTCAGGTTATCGACATTTCATAAAATTAGCAAGTTATTCGGGTTCCGTTGAGTTCAAATGGTCAAAACAAAAATCGTAAGGTGTACCTCAACCCGCTCCAACCGTCCTTTTAAAAAATCTGTTCTCTCTCTGGCATCCTATTAAGAGGGTACATTTGTTGAGTGAATGAAGAATCTGGGGATGCGGGTCCCGTATATCGCTTCTTCTCTACTTCTCCTCCACTACCAACACAAATGAATGAACTTGATGCCATTCATACACTCGTGATGACTCCAAAGCATAAGTGACATCCTACCGAAATGCTTCCACCTTTTCCATTTTGAATGTTGGATTTGAAATAGGAGCAGCGCCTGAAAATAGAGTGGCTGTAACAGTAATATAATATTACTGGAAATTAACTTGATGGGCCAAAGATCAGTTGTTATGTTACTGGCATGTCAAATTTGACATGCCTGTAACATAACTACTGATCTTCGGCTCATCAACTTAATTTCAAGTAATATGAGGAGTTAACTGTGGAGTTAATATTTATCAATTATTACAAAGTTGATGACAGGCAGATTTAACCACGCGATACTTTTTTTATAGCTTTTCCAAGTCAAATTGAGAATTTTCCAAGCCAAATGGAGAATTTTCCAAGTACAATTGAGAATTTTCCAAGTCAAATTGAGAATTTTCCAAATCAATTTGAGAATTTTCCAAACCAAATTGAGAATTCCAAATAAAATAGGCATGAACCAAAAACTTTTCTTTTAAATCTAGGTAGGTAGTAAGAAGCTATACATGAGAAACGTTCTCAGTGAGTCAGCGCAGAATCTCATTTTGAGTGAAGTGATAGCTCAAAGCATCCCTACCATTTCATCAGCTGATTGTACCAATTGGAGGATGGACATGTTCGTACAGTTAACAAACGCAGCTGCTGGGAACCCACTACATTGATTATTCAAGTATACTACGTATAGCCTACGTAAGTACCTATACTCATTTTACTCAAAATATGGAAAATTGATTTTTTTTTTTAAATTAAAAAATGCGGATTTCTTCCTTTAAATTAGGTACCTATACCATGGCTAAATGGTACTTTGTACCATTTTATTCATAATTATATATATTCATTCAATCACCTCACTCAATATTTTCATTAGCATTTTTATTTAATGCCACATTTCTGGCTTTACTGAAACTCCAGGACCCACGATAAAACTTCGTCCCTTGGTCTGTTCCCCATACCCTTACTCACTAGTTCAAACGTAGAGCTACGTACTGAAAGCTACGTAGCTCTACGCACTGAAAGATGAATGGGTAAAGTGGGCTTATTTCAATAGACGATAATTTATGTATTAATGATGCGGTTTCACTCGAGCACTTCCGGAGTCCATCGCAACGGACGATCTACCGATCTCGTGTTTTGTGCAACATATGGTCGGCAACGTTGGGCTCTTCAAACAACTGGCCCTTTTACCGGCTTCAGTACGTTGCCGTTGACTGTCGTTTGGATGGAAGGATGGACTTTTTTGTCTCCTTCACCTAAGTAACCCCGATCTGATGACAACGAAGACTGTGTGGAAAACGCGACTTTAAGCGGTGTGTTTCGCTTTTTAAACACATTGAAAGCTATTCTTGGCCACTGGGATGAGTCGTTAAAGAGCTGAAATTCGCCACAGCAATATAATCTCATTCCTTAAACTTGCCTAGCAATACTGAAGAGTACAAGCGCCTACATGATAGATAAAATATTCTATCATAAATAGGTCGACAAGGCTTTCAAGGGTAAGGTTTCTGTTCACATTGTCGTGATAATTAGGTCACTGGTTTTCCATAGGCTAGTAACTGTGTTTCCTATATCAACTCGTTTTGCTGGAGGAAAATTAAGTTCACCATAATGACAGCTCACAGCAAACTGAGACGAAAACACGTGCGCTTTCCCCATTCATGAGAAGTTGGCGCGATGGAGTTTTGGTGTGGCACGGTTGGACTGGATGGAATTCCATAAAATCTCGTCATTCCACTCGAATCTCGATCGGTTTTGACATTCATATTGCTCCACTGGCGCGCTATGGGGCCATTTGTCCTGTTGGAACGCTCGTCAGTGGCCCGCCACGCACTTTGTTTTAACGCGACCACCACAGATTTCAGTGCTTGATTTTTTAAACGATGGTAGTAGAACCTTGTACCGGATTCGAGAAGCTCTCAGCTGATTCAGGGTCTGGAGAGTGGTGGTTTCGATATGAGTCAGCTTCGATGTGATGGACAGGTTTGTGAGTTTCCTAGTCAAATGCTCTTCAAGTCCTCAAGCGGCCCCTTGCGAAGTTTCTCTTCGACAAGTCGAAGCATGAATTCATGGAGTATATACAAGAAGCAGGTATAAGACGTCATACTATGGGACTGACGACTGGACACAGCTGTTTGAACAGCCTGCACAAAATACATGCCGTCAAATACTTCCAATGCAATCTGCGGAGAAGACCTGAAATCCAATCAACATTTCGAATTATTAAAAGCCAAAAACAATTGCACCGCGCAGGTCCTAATACAACTCTGTTTAGGTTACTCTGCTGAAGAATCTCGACTCATCCATACTACCGATATCATAATGGCGATCAATGCAGTTCGATTTCGAAGAGTTACCATAGTTTCTCGTAATGTCAGAATGTGAGACGTTACACTGATGCAATTGGAGACAAACCGAACGGATAAAGAGCGGCGTGGACCGTTGGAAGCCGATACTAACGACAGTTGAATCAACTCCGTAATGTCAACTATTACTCGGCACCTGCTACGAAGAAGGCACCTGGAATAAACTCGCCCTCTCTTGACATCGTAAATTGTAATTGTCTGTCATTAACGGTACGTTAAATAACAATATTGTGGATTTCGATCGTATAGGTCTCAACTATTCTTCTTTATTACGTATTGATGAATCCCCCACATCGAACCAAGTCCGTATCAGTTCGCCCAGCTCGACATTTGATTGGTGATGGGCTATTTGAATGAGCCAAATAGTAGAAATTCGTCTTCAGAAATAAAGTACATACCACTTCGAAAGACTACTAACAAGAAGTCTACTTCCAAAAATAAATAATACACAGTAGAATTCTGTGTTGTACTGATGATGAGGAAAATGTATTCATCTTTAAACGAGAGAAAGGTGTGCAAGGTTTTAGTTTTTGTCCCATAACCTGATAACCTGAGGTATCTTACGCGATCCAAATACCACCGATGAATCTTAAAGATTTCTTCATTTCGGCAAAAACAACCACGGATTCGTTGAATCCGCCAGGACGATTCTCCCAATTCTCAACATTTCATATCCTCGCCTACTCACCATAGACTCATAGAGTCTATGGCGTAGAGCAAATACGTCGAGGTGTGTATTCTCCAATGATTTCACACACAAAAACGTTCAGCCGTACATCATATGAAAAATGAGAATAATATTCATTCAGGCCATCCGCGTAAAATTCCCTCGACTTGCAGCTTGTTAGTGCGGAGACGAATGTTTCAAGGAAATCACGTTTGCGCACGGGCAGATGAAGTCACGAATATTGACATTACTGTAGTTTATCTCCACACAGTATTTTGACTTTGACGCTCCAACGATTTGAGCGATTACAATTGAGACATTTAGATACAAACTTCATGGTTGTACATGATCCTTGTGGTATGTGCTGACTTCCCACAATTACTACTGTCGTTAACTTCAAGTATAGGTGGTTTTGGCTGTCTCTATGTCTCTTCCTTATTCATTATCTTATTCTTGAGGTGGTGTGAAACTGACAGCTGATTAATTCTCGATGCTGCAACAAGATGAATCCAAATTCATAATCATCCAAGTATCCAGGAATCCAAGGAAAAAGGTTTTGATAACTACATGTTCTTCCGATTTATAGCTGATATTGTTATTATGGCCCTTCTGGAGAGTGCATGTCGTTGATACAACTCTAACAAACATTGACCGTTTTGCGATATTAAAAATAAAAAATTAGGGTTAATAGAAATTAATTAAAAATTTAATTAGGGTTAATTACGATTCAAACAAAAACTAACGACACAACAAAAACGGATAAAATAAAGATAATCACAATATTTAATTATTTTTGTAGCAATAAGGTTTCTGCTAAACATAAATAACAAAAATATGCACCAATCATCTGAAGATCAGTATCAGCCTGTTTTATTGAGGACAAAAAATTGAAAAAATCACATTAAATCACTCAAATTTTGAGTACTGGAGGGGTACTTGAGAAGAAGGGGTACTTGTATTTTTCCTTTGAAATTGCCTCGGCATCCTGGAAATTTGCTAAAACTGGATATTTCGATTTTTTCATTGTGAAAGCAAACGAATAATGACGTTCAATCCTAGATATCTAATGTTACCCAGGATATAACAGATACCTGAGGTACCTATTTTTAGCATTAATTTTTTTTAACCTTTCGCAACAAATCATCAATAACTTACTGAAGAACCGACCTTGTTGAAATAGAGTGACGGCATTTTGTAGGTCCCAAGTCATATTATGCTGGAGTTGACGCGGAACCTGTATCATCAAGGCCTCGAATTATTACGAGAAGAATTTTGCTTACGCATGGATACCTTGTATTTTCCCCAGGCCACGCTTTCAGGCCACGGGCGGCTTTCGCATTCAACCGATTCCGTATGTAGGCAAATGTAACCTTTTGTTAAACTTCATCTCACGGCAACCGTTAACCACACGTTGGAAAGCTCTCACTTCATTGAAAAACCACACGCTGCTGAACCTGAATTTCCCTCGCTGCTGAGTCTCCCTTCTTCCAAATACTCCATCAAACACATTATCACGATCGAAACCCCGTCTGTAGAGCTTCTACGGTCATTATCGAAGTGATGCAGAAGATTGTCGAGACTGTTCGAGCAATAAAATAACTTTATCTGGAAATGAAAGGATACTAAGGACGTTTTCTTTGCCGATATGCAGGACGTTTCCACCGCTTTCTAACAGTATCGAGTTGAAATGATATATGATTTCCGGAATGGGAGTTCGGGATGGGAAAACGTGATTTTATCAATACGTTAGGATTTGTTTTCCATTAGAAAGAATTCGCAATATAATGGAGGCCGCTTGTAGTCGCCAGTTTATGTCCAAGCCATAAAGATCACTACAAGCGGATGGTTCTTACAAGGGAATTGTTCACTTCTAATTTTAATTTTCTCAAATTGAGTAGTGGTTAGGATACCGAAAATGATTAACAAATTTAATGTCAGCTTCAGTAGAATTTTGATCTTAGATGACGGTTTATTAAGATTGGATATTCTTAATATTGACATAAAATATCCCAATGTGTTGCAGACTCTTAGGTATGCAAGCATTTAGTTTTTTTATATATATATATTTATGTAATAATATAACATATTATTACATATATATTATATAAAATGATTATATATATTATATTGGATTAAAAATGGGTTACTCAACCAGCAATTTTGTTGTAATTTACACAAAAAAAAGAAGAAGTACACAAGCGAACGTCAAAAATCAAATCGAAGTATACGCTGGAAAATCCGTTCGCCGTAGGACCCGGCTGTTTCTTGATAATTTTGATACTTGATTTGTAAGATCCGTAATCACCATTATTATGCCTAATCCGGTAGCAGAATGTAGGCGGTATATATAATTCGAGGGAAGGGGGAGTCCTGCATAGTACGAGTCCTGTCAATGTACGAACTGAGAAAAATCACTCTTTTCATTTAGGTTTTCCGCATCCGATCAAAAATCCCAGACAGTCTGATTCCAAGAAGGAACTTCAAAGTGTCTCACGACACGATTTTCGCTACTTACGTTAGAAGATCCGTAATCACCATCATTATGCCGAAATTCGGTAGCAGATAGCAGGTGGTCAATATAAGTGAGGCGAGGATGCTCTTTGCCCGAAAAATTTTTCACTGTCAAGCAACTGTTGCGGTCGAGTTTTTCAAGACTCGCGTGCGTCTGATGTCGCGAGGCGGCCACGCGCTTTTTCCTCTTGAAACAGATGTCGGTTGGTCGACGCGGTACACGAGTTCAATTGGTGAAGCGTGTCCTAGTCACCTCCGCATCCCCCGCGAGTTCTAGTCACCCGAGGCGCAATCTGTTCGCGGCCTGTCACCTCCCTGTTGCTCACTTGATGTGTGATTACATCCGAAAATCTTCCCTGGAATTAATTTCTGACTAATTGCACAAGCGCGGGAGCTCGTCCCGTCATTCCAGACAGCGAAATTGTCATTGCAATTTGCTGGAGATGATGAAATACACTTATCACTTCTTGCGTTACGTCAAATTCCGAATCGAATAAACTGAGCTACTCATATCGTCCTGCGCTAAGTGGTGTTTGTCTAGGAACGACCTGAATCACGCGCTATGAAATCGTGGAAGGAAGTACTTGATGAATACTTTCAATCGGAATTGATCATGGGGTGATTCATGGGGGCACTCTAAGTGCAATCTTGTTTCTCATCTACATCAACGCATTGCCCTTGAATGTGCCGAACGTCAAATTGTATTTATTCGCTGACGATACTTGTCGTGATATCTGGCAGTACGTGGGATGAGGCGTTTATGGTAGCTCAAAATGCACTGAATGCTCTTGGTAGGTGGTTCGCCCACAGTTTTTTGACGTTAAACGGCAGGAAAATTAAACATAATATATTTAATTATATTTATGTTGATAGGTAGGAAACATAAATTGAGGAATATATCCCATGAGCTTACTTATCATGAGATGAACTGCGACCTTGCGCCGAGCTGTTCGTGCATTCCTCTGGAGCGAGTTGAACACTTCCGATATCTGGGGTGATTGTGGATGGGGAGTTATCGTGGAGGGAGCACATAGATACCATTCAGAAGAAGTTAAGAAAATTTATTTTTGTTTTTTACTATGTGAGAAGGATCTTCAAGCGTGACAAGATCAGACTTCTGTACTTGGCTCTTGTTCAGTCCAGTTTGCAGTACGGGATTGTTGCGTGGGGAGGGGCAGACGCTACACATATTGAAAGAGTTAATTTAGTTCAAAGAGCGATTCTTAGAGTTTTTATGAAGAAGCCTCGGATGTACCCGAGCGTAAATCTTTATGAGGAGTTCAGGGTTTTTACTATTTCCATTTCGTAATTTTTGTAAGATGTATAAAATAAATAAAATGACGGAGACATCGCAACTGCAATCGTCCATTTTGCCAGGCTTCGACAATACTAGAATTTTTTAGGCTTTCAATTAAACTAGTTTTTTATTTCTTCTGATTGCCCTCTTGTGATCATGAATGCCTGTGGAAGATTAAATGTAGGCAGCTACACTAGCTACCACGATAGCTATCGTCTCATTCGGTACGATATCTGGGAGTGACCCTCGACTACAGATTAACCTTCTGGGAGTACATCAAGCGAGCAGCAGAAAGGGTGACGGCGGTGACAGCCAACCTTAGCAGACTAATGGCAAACATTAGTGGCCTGGAACAACCAAAAAAGATGCTCAAGGGAATATCTGAAGAAATCATGCTGTATGGGGTGGAGGTTTGGGCTGGGGCCCACCAAGTTAAAAAGTATCGAGACCACTTGCGGCCAAGGCAGAGGAGAGGAACCTTGCGAAAGCAAGTGTTTATCGTACGGTCTCTTTCCCTGCTGTGGGTCATTGCTACAGCTATTTCGATCAACCTCCTTGCAGTGGAGTTACCTCCGGCGATCCTCAGAAGAGTCACAATCCCATACCTGGAAAGAGGAGAGAGAAACGATGCTGCAACATAAGTAAAATGAGTGGGGATTTGATGATAAGGGGGGCCTGGACCCACGTGCTTATCCGACAAGTGCACCCATGGCTCGACAGCTTGGGGAAGTAGACTTCTACACTACAATGTTCCTGACGAGCCATGGATACTTTTTTTTACTAACAAACATAACTACGAGTACACGTTCTTAAAACTCTGTCAATAAGAAGATTGTGGCCTTCAAGGGGGTGCATTTTCTAAAGTGAGGAACGGTTCTCTATAAACTTCCCAAAGTATCGATGGGGGGGCTCCATGATTATGCAGGATGTAGAAATTAGATTATCTTAGAAATTTTAAAATTATAACAGATGCATATATGCTATATATAGCAAATATATATGCTATATATTGCTATATGGTCCCAGCGGCATTTATATATATATAGCATATATAGCAAATGGGTAATGGTGGTAACGAGCTTGAGGTTCTTCTGAATAAGTAACGAGCATTACGGTAACTGTATAGCTGATGCTTTCTAGAGAAAAAGTGGAGTAAATGAATAGTATATTAGCTCTGACACGTTGAATGTGTCCATGAAGGCCATAGAATGCTTTGATAGACGATTTTCAGGAAGAGGGAAGTACCCATCCGAAGGGGCGTTCAGCGATGAGTGACTAATACAATTGACGCTCCATACATTGCCTCATAATCGGTAATTGAAGAAGCCGTAAGTTGGCATTCCGTGTAACGCGATACGGCTAATTAGGCTCAAAAAAGCCCCCTACCGTGAGGAGTCCCATCCCGTGAAAATAAAGGACGAACGACCCCCACACGACCAGGCCAGTCACAACTGTGAAAAAAACGGACGTCAGTTGGCATGTACCAGTTTGTTTACTAGGGGGAAAAAGAGAACTGCACAGGGAGAAGTAAAAACAGACGATTAGCCGTTTGAGTTATGGTGTCAGCACAATAGGGCATCTCGCTCCTAGACAATGAACCCTATTAGATACACGTTTCGAGCGGCGACAGCTTTCATCACTGTACAGCTACAACCGGAAAGCCAATCGATTGGAGGATGATCACAGTCAGCTGGAACACTTAATTGATATTGGCTTCGTCCCCGTGGAAACTGCTCTACGCTCCATGAGTACGTAGAAGTGCGCTCCAATACAAATTCAAATCGGAATATTCATTTAAAAACGAATCCATTACCACTTCCTGGTTCGGTTTTACGAATTCCGGCGACCTCTGTTTTCAAATTGAATCGTTTCCTCCGAACGAGTCGACCTACAAAAACATTTTCATCGCATTTTCAACGAAACCACTACAAAACTCACGATGGTTTCTAAATTTGGTGGATGAACTTGAAAATTGCATAAAAAAGAACTCGAATCAGCCCATATACGGGAGAGGAAAGCTCTTTTACATCATTATCAAACGTCTGGACAAAACACCGTCGCAGCATGAACCAGATGAGACAGTGTTCTGCTTCTTGCCGAAACGGTCACATTCAATAGACCCCACCATCACCCTAAGAGTTTTAAATTGTTTATCCCTTTTCTCTTGCGATAATTTACTCTCCCTACCCCCTAAACCTAAGACACAAAATACAATACTAATTAAGACTACAAGACATTTAAGGCCGTCAGGCCGATATTAATATTGTTCATATGTAACTCTTGTATGTAACTCTATGCCAATAAAATAATATTTTAATATTATTATCAATAGCATCGTAATTAGGAGGGAGGGACTGTTGGGTACTTAGTTGGAAGAACCTCCAGCTCATTATTGCCATTATCCATTTGATGTTATTTGCGTGTAATGAGAGAGCTACACTCACGACGACTCAACAACTCCATTCGATTTCCCAGCCTAAATGTGTCGTTCTTGTACGATTATCTAAAGATATTCCACTAATCATCCTTAAAGCAAAGTTTGCATACATCGATGTAGGTGATGAATCTGTTTAAATGGTTAATCAAGACAGAATATTCCACCTGGGTTGAGGAAGAATGATTGATGGACAATTGACCGTACCATCCCCAGTATGTCCATTTCTTCTTCATATCATCGACCTCCAGCAACAACAATAAACCTAAATTATCCGAGAAATGAGAAAATATTCATAACAACTATGATGAAAAGATTTGACATAAGCCCAGTTCTAGTGCGACGGATAGGGTAGGGCCTCAGAGTCCCTGGATGAAGAAAGAGAAAAGTCAAGTACTCGTACCTGAGCAGCTATCCATTTGCGGTTGAGGCATTACGTCGATGAATTACAATGGATGGGGGACTTGTGGACGACCATTAAAGATTGTTCGGTTATTATTCTCTAGTTTCCACCGTGCGGATTGAGCTTATCGTCTTATGCCCCTGCTTAATTTATGCGTCCACTTGAAATATTATAACGAGTTCCCTTTGTCCAACTAATCTATATGTGTGTGATCTGCTGTTTGGGGGATGTTTATATCCAGAGTTCTTGGCAAAGTTGCAGTTTTGCGAACGAGCGAACGAAGCGAGCGCGTAAGCATTCATTCTGATGATTGATCATATACTAATAAACGATATCATTATCATCAATGATAGTGTTGGTAAGGTGTTTACAAATCCTAATTACACAGCCGCAGCGCGGTGGAAACTAGAGGCCTCCGAATAAGCCTGCACTCACTAGTGGCCTCATATCAAGCACATCTTTCTGAAACCAGCGAAACCCTCACGCTTCAGAGAGGCCAGTTGATGGACTGCAACCCCCCATCACGTCTCGTGCCAATTTGAGGACTCCTCTACCAATATTTCTTCCACCATTCAAGGCAGAACAATAAAGTTTTCCTTCCTCTTCTTGTTCCTCTCCCATTGGATGTTGGAAATCATCATGGCCAGTTTGCCTTTTTCCCAAGAACCTCTGAACAGTTCCTGAGAATTGCAGTAGTAACTGTTACATTCTTTGAGATTGTCCATCCAACTTCTTCTTCTTCCTCTTTCTCTCTATTAATTTCAGTCCTTCTCTTCCTTTCCACCATTATCCATTCTAAAATAAGATTTAAGATCTTTTACTCTTCTCCTCACATAATATGTCCAAAATATTGAATCTTTCTTTCTTTAAATCTTTATTGTTTTAATAATTTCAATGTTTTCCCCCATTCTTCTCCAAACTTCCATGTTTGTAACTTTTTCAGTTCTACGATAGCACATTTCGAATGCTTGGATCTTATGCATATCTCCTCTCTTGGGAATCCAAGTCTCCATACCGCAGAGTGTTCCAGTGCTCTGCATATGTAATTGAAGATGATTTTCCCCACGAAATTGAGCACAAAATATTTTTTCCCTGGAACTTTGCAATTTTGGAAATTCCCCTGGTTACCGACAAATTCTGAGACTTCAAACAATTAACTCTAATTTTGAATGATGCCTACGATACGTGTATATAACACTGCCAAGTCAATATTATCAGTCTGTGAATAAAACTTGGGTGTATATTTCGATTCCACGATACTGGAGCTCCCTCCCTCAAGCTTGTGTAACTGAAGAAGTGATACGGTCAGTGATCTTATCACAGGGGTAATTTCAATCAAGAACACCTGCGCGGGGTGCACGTGCGGCCGGGCCGGCGGCACGCGCTCAAATGACATTCTCTGTGTTCCTCCCAACTTGTTGATTTTTCTAAAATAAAAAGCCCTTCTCACGACAACGAAGCTCATTTCGTGGTTTGTAACTTCCTCTCGGAATATCATTTGACTGCGGAAGCCGCGGACGACAGTTCATTTGAATAAGGTCGATCGTTGCGGTAAAAAGGTGTCTAAGCTGGATGCGTAATGTGACATATTTTGCTCATCTGTTCCACGTTTGAAGGAGCTAATTGTACGAAAACATTTCGATTTTTCGGTACCGACACGCTCATAACGATTGAATACAATCAAGCTGGAAGCGGACCCGGGAATATTGATTTGAGATCAAGACTTTTGAAATATTGCAGGTTTTATGCCAATTTAGGATTTTAGAAGATCCTTGATCACAGCCGTAGGTCAATAGGAAGCGGTTGAACTGTTCAAATAAAACGGTATAGTTTTCTGTAAAACTTTAAATGGAGTTCAACTCCGAACAACCCGAAGCGTTGTACAATGAGCCGTTTTTTTGAAGGTAGAACCGATAAAAAATCGTCAACGTGAGAGCGACACAAACGTCGGGTCAATGCACCTTTTCTACGGAAATTAGGCAATTTAGAATATTTGGGGGTAGAGAATTCTTGTTATAAATTATTGCCTTACGTAGCTACAAGTAAAAACCCCAGAAATGTATTAATACGAATGTAAATGTCTCCAGTTGTTTCGTGGAGTTGAAGGACTCACAATGTTACTGTACACAGAATAGTGATCTATACTGTACAGAAAACAGTTGTAGAAACCGTTGTCGAAAGATTTGCAGCGTTTATTCGGCTGGAGTTCATGAAAATCAGAATTACAGGTCTGTTTTGAACGGTTTAGGTGTGTACATGAGCTGGTATTGCCTTCAGTACACATAATTTACCATTAGACGTCGTCAGGACCAGGAATTTGGCTACTTCTTTTTTTTCGGTTGTTACGGCTGACCAATAAATACCACTGAATCCGGATTTTGCCTCAAACGAAAACACATTCGTATCCGTCTTATCACGTTGTCTGTGACTCAGTTATTCTCCTTGCAGTGCAATAATTTCAAAACTTGACTACGGTCGCATTGCTATAAAATACGATTCACCTTATTTTTTGCCGCTCGGGGATTCGTTAAAATGCTTGCTGAAACTCACAGATTTCCGTCATTTATCACCTCCCAATATTTTACGTCCTCATACGGTGATGCGAAGGAATTGACTTAAGCCGCAGCCACACGTGCGGCATTTGCCAAGTACTGAATATTTGTCAAATACCAAGCATACATTGTCCACACATTCGGGATTTTGCGAAATATCGAGCATAGACCGAGCACGGACAAATATTTGTTGAGCATTCTTGTTCAGCGGTATCAAGAACTTGGATCAAGAAGTTGTTGTGGCGGCCGCCGCATTTGTGGTATTGTGCGGTAGTCTCCTCCTTCAAAATACTCTGCAAATTCTTGACACAACGGTTTATTATCTTCTTTAAGCAGATCACCCTTCTGTCTAATTCACGAAATGATATATGAAACTCTAGCGCATCATCCAAATTTAATAAAATAAATAGGTACCTATTGCTCAACAATTTACAGACAAGATACCTAGTGCATATTGCATTGTCATCCATCCTCAACCCATGTTTATAATGTCAAGACTCTAGTTCATCATCCGAATTCAATCTGCTTAGTCAAATAGGTATTGTTTAAACAATTTTACAGCCAACAAACCGAGTGAATATTGCCTTGTCATCCATCTTTGACCAATTTTTTAAAATTTCAGCACTCTAGCTCATCATCCAAATCTAATTTCAAAGATTTCAAGTGACTAGTGCGTGGTTGAAACATATAGTTACCTATTTTTTGAAAATTTAACAGGCAAAACACCCTACAATGCTTCCCAGATTTGACTAATACTCGCCCTACATGTGTGGCTGGGAAATATGCTTTTACAGAGATTTATTTTGACTTCTATAACCTCTAAATTTTGTTCACTGATATCCATGATAATAGACTGTATTTCTCCCCTAATGAAACCTTCTTCATTTAAAAACAGAAAAAAAAAACTCCAAGCCCCTTTATACAATGAAGTCATTTTTCCACATATTCCAAACAGAAATATTTCGGATTATCGATAATATCGCTACGTCCTCACGTAGGCTATAGAAACGTCCCCAGCGCTCGGAATATAGAAAATTCGCCGTGGGAGAAAATATAAAATAGTGTAGGGCTTCTCCATTTAAATATCCTTTTTGGCGACGACGCTCATTGTTCGGCTTCTATTGTTGGGTAGTTACCAACGCGAATGATATATTTGCCATCTTTTGTGCTTCGAGGCTGGAGGCAGCGGTCGGGAGCAGCGGAGAGAAGCCCTAGCGTTTGATGATGGCACTAATGAACTCTTCGTAAATTAATACAGATAATCATGGCGGAGGTAGGTGGGCCCACCTCAGATTTATCGCCTCCGAGCAGGAGCCGCACGTCCCCGTTTTTTTTCTTTTTTCTTTTTTTTTCTTTTACTCCCCCGAACAGGACCGTAAATCACGGGGCGTTTAGGTTCGACATTCGTGGAGCGCCGGTTTCTCGAGGGATTTCTGAGTGAAGGTGACTATCGGGGTAGGTGTATCCACAGCATGGATTTCTAGGTAGGTGGATCTGTTTAGACCTCAATATACAGTCTGGGCTAGGGGTGTTAGATAGTACTATCGATTGATCAATAGTTGCCTCCTATCGATAGTTTTTTTGTATCGATAGTTTTGTTCGATAGTGTTTGAAATTTCAACTTTGGAATTTCTCGAAACCGAAAGGGAACAGGTCGTCGGTTAAGTTCTAATACAGCCTAATCCAAATTTCCTAATTTTTCAGGAGGCACAAACAACTGTTTATTTCCAAAACCTCCACTTGTACTTTCCAAAAAAGGTTAGGGTCCATCATAAATTATGAAGTATTCGTATAGACAATATAAATTATTGAGAATGATCACCTGTGAGTAAACAATTACGCTCATACCGCAGCTTGTCGGCCATTAATTATTAAGTATAACAACTACGCTACTGGGGTAGGTGATGTAGCATTGTTCGAAGGTTCTTGAATCACTTCTTTAAAGACATAAAATGTCCCAATGTGTTGCAGACTCGTATGCAAGCATTTAATTCTCGACTGTATCAACAACAGGATGGACTTGACATTCTTTTGACATTTTCATGTCTTTGCTTTGGCACATAAACTGAAACGGGAAAAATTTGTTTCCTTGATTCACCCTTTCCCTCTGATCACGTCAGAACACAAGCGACAGGCGGGCCACTACGTCAGAGCCTGTGACGCACGAGCGCGAACTAGTACGTCAAAGCCTATGCCGTAAGAACCTATGACGTCACACGGCTGGCCGGAGGCCTACTAGTACGTCAAAGCCTATGACGCACGAGCCTATGACGTCAGACGGCTGGCAGGAGGCCAACTAGTACGTCACAGCCTATGCCGTAAGAGCCTATGACGTCAGAGAGCTGGCTGGCTAGGTGATCGGGTTTTAATAAGCCTCTGGAATTCCGCGCCTTCATTTTTTTTAGTTT
Source organism: Stenodema calcarata (assembly GCA_963920205.1). Lineage (NCBI taxonomy): Eukaryota > Metazoa > Arthropoda > Insecta > Hemiptera > Miridae > Stenodema > Stenodema calcarata. The sequence continues at coordinate 23,807,920 of OY986051.1, read as the reverse complement.
TTTTTTTATTATGCCTCCCGAATCTGATGTATGGGATTATTTTGATAAAGATGTGCGTGAGGGGAAATTAAATAGTAAATTTTACCATGTTTGCCCACAGCAAGGCTTGCTGAGTAAGCCCTAAAACATACTAGGTAGGTGGATAATACGTGATTATATGCCGAGCAAAGTTATCTCTTTACATTATCTCAAACAATGCCGAGCAAAGTTATATGCAAGTTATATGCAAATTATCTCAAACATTATATGCCGAGCAAAGTTATCTCTTTACATTATCTCTTTACATCAGGGATGGCCAACTTCTTTTGCCCAAAGGGCCACTTCCATACTTTCGCTAAAAGCAGGGGCCGCACAAGAACTTAAAGGGAAATTTAGGCTATATAAATTAATGTATAAACAAAATTTGTTTATTCATTTAATGCTATGGATATTGAACATACTTTAATGTTGAACTAATAATATTAGTATATATTATATACTAATCATACAAGAGTTCAGCAGAACAAAATCAACAATTTTACTGAAAAAAAAAACCACTAGTGAGAACACTGAGGGCGGGCACAATCGTTCACAAGTTTGTCAAAATCAATTCTTGTCGAGGTGGTGGCCACTTTAAGCAAATCTTGAAAATGGTTGTCTGTAAGTCTGTTACGGTGAGTTGATTTTATTAATTTCATCGAGGAAAAAGTGCTCTCACAAATGTAAGTGCTTCCAAACATTGAAACAATTTTTTTTACCAAAATCACGTAGTTTGGGATATTTGTCCTCAGGCAGCCTACTCCAGAATTCGACACCAGTTTCTGGTCTTTTCTGGAAAACTGGGTCACTTTGCAAATCACAGAGCTCCAACTGAAGGTCGTCATCTTGCTGGGAAATGTCACATGTCATGGGATTGTTGAATAAGAAGAGACGTGGTCGCAGTTCATTAAAGTCCAAAAGTCGTTTATTCAATGACTCTACCTAAATACTTAGAAAATATCTACCGTAATACTTTTAAAAAGTTGTTCGGGGGCCGCATAAAACATAACCGCGGGCCGCAAGCGGCCCGCGGGCCGCCAGTTGGCCATCCCTGCTTTACATTATCTCAAACATTATCTCAAAAACAACGTCGATAGACTATCGAGACTATCGATAGTCTGAACTATCGACTAACTAACACCCCTAGTCTGAGCGTGAAGGAACTAAAAGAGTATAAATTCCCGAGTCGTTTGTTGAGTATCAATGTGAAGCATTTTGAATGGTTGACAAGCTCAAGTTCTTGAAGTTATTAATGTTGGGGTTTAATCTGAACAAATAAAACTGTAACTCTGCCTGCCTTTGCCTAGTCTGCCCTGCTAAATAAATAAATATTTGGTGAATCTAAAATCAAAGAAATTTTACCTATGCCAAAGAAAAAAGTGGGTACAGCTTTCGTACAAGTACGCAACCACGAGGGACATTTTATGTCTTTGCGCCCCCTCCCACACCCACACCATTACACACACTTAATAATGATATGGTGAACTTCATAAATACCTGTGTGTAAACAATTATTTAAACAATCACGCTCACTCCGCAGTGGGTTACGTAATATGGTTAGATAAATCGTGAGCTATCCAACGAGTATTGAACGATTTTTGTATGATGATAACTGGCGAAGTTAAAGTTCCTTAGCAACGAATCGTGAAAATCATTAGACATTTTTCATAACGCTTTCTTCGTCACACCGTAATGTCACACTTTTTGAGTTATGTGCCATAGTAAAGACATAAAATGTCAAAACACCTCAAGTCAAATGTTTACGGAACCCCCCCTATTTTGGACCTGGCCTTATCGATGGGTGAACTCCAAATTTCAAAATTCGAACGGAAGTGGGGGAAATTCTGACCATAAAAATACGAAAATTGGTCCATGTTAGGGTAAAACTTTTCAACGACACGCTGTTAAGGTTAAACGCCTCAACTCTAGGATGAAAATGCCTCAAAACGCATTTATTTTCGCGCTAGTGTTAAGGTAAAACACTTCAACGCACCAAATTATTGCGATGAGGCGATTTACCTACAAAAAATTTTATTATTTTGGGCGCTTTCCTAACAAAACATCCGTTTAATTGAGGTGACTGCCTCACGATCAAGTTGTGGCATTTTACCTAAACAAACAATCCCAAAACGGAAGCTGGAAATTTTAAAATCGCCTTAACTGCAATTAATCGATTCATATCGAGATCTGCAACTCATATCGATATCTCACCAAAAAATGGTCGTTTTATAATGAGCTGTAGTCAACTTACATCAATGGTTTCAGTGAAAAAATCGTAAGCTAATAATCGATGTGACCGATTAATCGGTATTGAATAATCGATGATCGATTAATCGAAAGCAAATAATCGAATATTTTAGTACTTATTCCAAATGCATAATTTTTGCTTCCCGATGGTTTTCTTCTGACACCTGTCCTTACTTCTGTCCTAGGACGAAACTACCCACCTACCCAGGGTACTTCTGTCCTAGGACGAAACTACCTACCTAAACAGGGTACTTCTGCCCTAGTACCAAACTACCCACCTAACCAGGGTACTTCTGTCCTAGGACGAAACTACCTACCTAAACAGGGTACTTCTGTCCTAGTACCAAACTACCCACCTACCCAGGGTACTTCTGTCCTAGGACGAAACTACCTACCTAAACAGGGTACTTCTGCCCTAGTACCAAACTACCCACCTAACCAGGGTACTTCTGTCCTAGGACGAAACTACCTACCTAAACAGGGTACTTCTGTCCTAGTACCAAACTACCCACCTACCCAGGGTACTTCTGTCCTAGGACGAAACTACCTACCTAAACAGGGTACTTCTGCCCTAGTACCAAACTACCCACCTAACCAGGGTACTTCTGTCCTAGGACGAAACTACCTACCTAAACAGGGTACTTCTGCCCTACTACCAAACTACCCACCTACCCAGGGTACTTCTGTCCTAGGGCCAAACTTACACAGGAGAGTTGAAGACTTGCTCGAATTAACTGACCACTTCCGCGACGAGACGTGCATTAAATGCTTTATGTTGTGTTATAACACAACATAATATCGGGTAATAACACGGGTAATAATATCGGGTAATAACACGATATATCGGGTAATAACCATCTGAACTGCGTGCTGCGAACGTTGTTCCGAGCTGATCAATTGTTGAAAATCGGCGGTTCTTCTTCGTATCTCCACCAAGTCACAAGATACGGGAAGGTGTCCCTTGCTGTACCAACCCATTTTGTGAGGGTGCCCCTGGATCTGTCGTTAGCAGGTGAAACGGAACTCCAGGAGGTGAATTTACAACGAGGCCGATTAGATAAACATGGTACCCCAACTCGTCACTGCCTCATTTCCACATTTGACCCCCCCAGTTTAATTTACATTTTATTGCCCGCCTACAATATCTAAATCTGCTTGGTGACAACTTCTGAGGTTGTTCCCAACCCCTAAACCGTAATGTATGGGGTTTTTGTGTTAATGAGACGGAATGAATAGTTGGATACAGCATTCGGTCGCTTGTTGTAATGTACGTATATTGAAAAATTATGCAATACCATTTGGATCAGTCCAATAGCTTAGGTGTTCACCAAATTTGTAGAATGGGAACACATCATTATTCCATAATGATAAAATCAAGCTTAAAACAAATTACAAAACGCACATGAGGTTGGATACTTGGGTCAGCAATATCCACAAAGATTCGTATTTTGGATATTTTTCAAGGCATGGACGTTTGAGGACGCACAATGGAAATATAATCAATGCTCGAAGGCATTTCTCCGTTGTCTTAGATAAAAGATTATGGGATAAGTTGACGTTTGAGGATCAGGTGGAATTTCGTCCTCGGATGGTTCCACTCCTATGATTCTATACCATACTTGTAAAAACTGCTGGTTTCCGATTACTTTTATCTCCATGACAAATTCATGGTCTGTCTTTGAAAGTTGGACAAAATATTCATGGAATTAGTGCACTTTATATTACGGGAAAATGTTATGTCTATCTACAATTAGGGATGCAAATAAATAATCGATTAATCATATAATCGATTGTTGACCACGACTAATCGGTTTTCGAATACATCAGGATTTGATGCATTCTAATATGCATGAAAATGCTTTCAATATCCAAATGTTTTTGAAAACCGATTATACAGTAATAATAATCGGTTAGTACCAATCAAGTCAAACCGTCGTTGTTATTGTTACTACCTCCATGGATGAACGAAGGTAGGTATCATTCAGCCATGGAGGTAGTAACAATAACAACGACGATTTGTCTTCAACTCCGGGGTACCCCTGTCAGGCAGGTCAGGTGCAGGTTATTTAAAATAACGAAGTTAGTGCGCGTTACGCGCAATTGCGCGCGTGCGCCACGCGCGAAACTGTGATAGTTGAATTCCTCGCAAAAAATTAAGGTGGGTTACTGATTGAAGTTTTTTTCTAACCCTCCAATCAACGGAGAATAAAAGGGTGGACCATTACTTCTGACACACCCTGTATACTATGACGCGTATAAGTGGAGACAAAAATTTATATAGTAGGTACACAGTGGATAGTATAATATCCATGAGCGTGATGATCAGTGTGTGTTGAACGTCCAATAAATTCAGAGATATGAAGTTTTGAATTCATTTTTTTTTTAAATCTGAAAGTGCCTGGATTTACCAAATTCCTGTGAGGTTCGTACCACCGTACAAACTGTGTGTTCAGCATTGAAAAAATAAAATAAAAAATAATTATTACCTTAATATAGCTCCGGCAGTGTAAGCCGGTTATAATTTTTTCGTTCATTTTTCCTCGTTTCCCTTCAGTATGTATTTCAATGGATTGGATTTAGCTCCCTCACCCCACCTTGCACTCGGAGTCAAAATAAGGCAGCGGAGGAAAAATTGCTCTTCGTAGGGAGAAAAAAGTTTGGAGTGGCATTGTTGTGCGGCTCATTATAATTGCAGTAGCTTCATAATGCATTGTGAGGGCATCCCCCTAATAACATACCTTCCCGAAGACGACGGTATTCTTGTTGCAACTCCTCGCGTGCAGCCCCCGTTCCTTCGCCATGTCCCCACAATTGTTCTCTAACCTCAAACAAAACCTTCCGAATAAACTGCGGATCGACAGCGGGACAAAGGGCTCAGAGATGAGACGAGAAACGTTTTTGCTTCATGTTTTCGACCTCTCGATGCTTTTTCTCACGACTATCGTTCTTTTACCCGAAACGTTGAAAAGAACGATTAGAAAGGCTTTGGTGAGGTATTCAATAAGAACAAGTTTGTTCGTAAGTAACGATTGACCTACATTTTTCAACAACTTACATTACTGAAGACATGGATTCTACAGCACAAAGATGGTGTTGTCTCAAAATGGTGATACTGGTATATATACGAGTACAACTTCTCAAGTACAAAATTTCTATGTCTTCACAAATAAAGAGGATTTTGTTCTGTAGGAATCAACTGAATGGAATTTCCAGTATGAAATTCCTGACATGAAACAGACGTTATGAGATGGTGTCCGAGTTTCCTGTATTCCAACCTTTTCTAGGGGGGGAAACAATTCCGTCAGTAGAATCCCACAAATATTTGGGAGTCACACTGGACAGAAAGCTGACCTTTGCTGGACACATTTTGATCTCTTGCAGCGATGTACCCTTAGAACATCTCTCTCAACCTCTCAATACTACACCTCGCCATATTTTGGACATAATTGAAATGTGAAGTGTTGATTTAAAAGGTAGTTTTTTTGTTTGACCAAATCGTTATTTACGTACTTTTTCCATGCCTAAAAGTACGAGTACGTGTGTTTATAACTCCAGCGTGAACCCTTTGTCAATGAGGTATATTTAATTTCTAAATGGTCTCAATAAAATACAAAAAAAAAACTTTTCTAGGACCTTGCGCCCCAAAATACCCTCATTTTGAACTCGTCCTCGAATTCGTTTGATTATTACGGTTTATCCAATATCCAAACGTTTCTTTAAAGTCAACTTTTTTTACGTTGAAGCTATGAAAATCTCTGAAATGAGGCTTTTTTCCACGTTACTGTTTGCTCTCTATTTTTTAACGTATTTGTCAATTGAGTTTTAAGATATTGTCGAATTAGAAAAGTTGGCAAGTGGAAGGTGAATGGTATAGGAATTCATGATGGTAGAGTTCGAATACCACGTCCACTCATTGATACAAACATTGTTGTTATCGCTGTGTACCTAATGTACAAGGGCGTAGCGTCAGGAGGAGCACTGGAAGCGGTGCTTCACCACAAGAAATGAAGAATGTAGGAAGAAGTAGAATTATGACAAAATATATTAAGGATAACAAAATATTTAATCAACAGTAAAACATTCAATTGAAAATTTGAATCGCCTTTGATCACGAATCCAATGACTATGACTCTCATGGCCGAAGCCAAGTCATCTAAGAAGAAGAATTAGCAATATCTGCAGTGATCAACGTCCAGTTGAAAGCCTCAGGGGCACCGCAAGCTCGTAGTGGGTGCCCATGACGTCATCCTACAGCATGTGTGTATTCTGACGCGCGCTTGTGTGAGTATGTCTCCTGACTGTTGCGATAGGGCGAGTCCTCGCAGGAGGCTAGCGCTTCCCTTTTGTAATGTGCAGGAAGAGGTTTCTTATGATGTAACGCGGAGGGTCCAGGATCAATCAATTCGATATGGATCAACTTTCAGAAATCGTTGTCATCCATTGGAAGATCAGTTGAAAAAGCGAGGGGTTTGAATGGAGTGGGGTACCGCCATGTCCAGAGTCACGCTACGCTCCTGCTAATGTATGTTGTTGGTATTGGATGGGTCATATCCATCATCACCATCCCGTGTTATGTATATTATTACACTCTGTCACAGAATGATTACACCCTTTGGTTTTAGTATAGCTAACGACCTCCCTACCTCACTACACAGTACCTAAATTTGTCTAGCCTTGCCCCATATGAACTCGTACAATCGCGTATTAACCATATCGCGTGTTTAGTTGAATTTTTGAATGTTTTTTCATTGGAGTGGCTCTTACCCTGACCATGGAACATTATTTATTCTCAGCTCGGATGTGTTCCATGTGCAACATTGATATTTCATTTAACGCCGGTTTGTTTCCGTTCTAGGTACTTCCACCTCTTGTTTCAATTCTATAATGAAAGGACCCTGTCATTAACCTATGACTACATTACCAGAACACGGAAGACCTGAACAGCGCGTTTCAAGTGCAACGGTGCGAAGCTAATCAGAGGGAAAGAGGTACAACAGCGGCGTGGGCGTCCCATCACTTCAACAGTTGGTCATATCAGGCTCGTGCCATCCCCCCAATTACAGGGGTCGTTTCGCTTCGCCGCCCTTTTTCGTTTGCCGATCTTTCTTTTCCAACGAACTCGTTCCCCGTATCAGTATAGGGAGCGGAAGCGTCGAATTTGGAAATTATACTAATTCCAACCGCTTCACGACAAAACCCCATCAAACAGTCGCAAAATTCAAACGCTCTACAGGACATCAGCAAAAGGTGTGTGACACTCCACGAAAGGCAGTGATATTTTGATTTTCAATACAATTTTTGCTAATTTGTCAAAATTCAACAAGATCATTTGGTCCTTCAGGGTAGCTCAGGCCAGTCGTGCTAAAAACCATTCCATTTGTATTCTACGGATTAAAGGAAAATTCTTCAATCCTTAGAATACAAATGGTTGATTATCAAGGTTGTATTTAATACAAATCAACCTTGATAATATGCAATGCAGAAGTCTTTGCGTCGTACTGCAACGTCTACTTCGCACTCTTGTCCTACTAGAACTGCTCTTGCTACTTGTGACTGAAATCATCGTTGACGTTTGTTGTAAAGTTTTCACACACTCACCTTGTAGTTACTGGTGGCGCCATTAGAATTCATATCAACGATTCAACTGTTCTGAAATCGTGAGTTACTCGTATATCGGGCGTTTGGGCGTATACAGGAGCGTCGCATTGCTCTGGACAGGGTACCGCACTAAATTCAACCCCCTCTCTCTCATCACACACACTTCCTAACCCTAAAAATGAAAAATAGACTAAAATCTAATGATTTAATGATTGTAGATTTAATGACATCTAGAATGACTCTGGCTATAGCACTTATAAGATCATTTTGGGGATACATGTAAGTTTTGGTGTCTTTTGGCAATCCAAGTTTTAAAAATTTTGGACCGAGAACAATAGATTCCTTTTCTTCGAAAATTTGCTAATTACGGATATGAAGTCCTCACAATGAAAATAACACAATTCTGCTGAATACAAGGAAAACCGAACTTGAGACCCTGAAATTCTACAAAGTAACATCATTACGCAACGTCGTACCGTGTTTCCCTGTTCAGAGCGTCCATTAAAAGTACAAAAGCCAACCCTTTCATCCCCCCCCCCCCCACCCATCACATATCGTGCTTTATGACGGGTTATTTACCCCTTCCTCTCTCAACCGCTATCGAGGCGACCCAACTGTCGCAACAGACTTCTGTTGGGTTTTCTACAAAAAGGACTGATGAGCGCCATATGCCGGGGTCACGCAATGGCAGACAATGGTAAAGTACCTCCACATGGTCTCCGGACTGAACGTCTTTCCGCGGAAGGATGTGGGAAAAACGTCTCGTCGTCTACCTAGTGGAAGGTAGTGGTATTGTCATGAAGAATCTGGAAATTATAAGCTGGAGTTGCCTTTAGAAATCCTGGAAAAGAGAGACTGAGTAAGGGATGTACAAAAAAAATCTTTTGATTCAGAAGTTGAAAGTTGTAGGATAAATGCCTTTTTTGTTGTATTTTCTGGTTTATTTCCATTCAATTCTTGAAGCGCTGTGGGTGAGACGTGCATCTATAGACTCAATACTCAATACCGTCAGGGAAATTTTGTTCGACCCTCATTGACACATCCTATTTGATCTTCGTTTTTGGGCTTTACTACCCGGTAAGTTAGGAGACGCGTTGTACGTTATCATGTGGTGATGAGAGCCCAAAATTATGTATTATTGGACATCTGATGATTTAGCCTTCTGGCGAGAAGAACCTGGCCATTAGAATCCTGTACGCACAATTCGACCAAATTCGGATTTGTTTGTCCTTTTGAGCAGTATGTATACGAAAATCATATTAAATATCAGGGAATATGTTCTAATATTCTTAAATGTTTTTCTCATTATTTCTTATTATCTTCTGAATCTCTCGTAGAGTAGAACTACGAAGTTTCTAGAAGTTTCGAAATTGAGAACAATTTCGGCCCTCTCTAAGCACTCATCTGGGATCTACTATCTACAATCTACTATCTAACCTTGAATGTGGCGAGCTGCATAGCAGCAGGACAGCTAATTTGCTGTATTTCCTTTGCTGCATGGCTATCGCTGCTGTAGCGTTACTTCCAGATCAGCCGTTTTGAATCGAGCGGAATATACTTTAAAACCCTGTCTGTTAGATTGAGTAAACGTTTCGGGCTTCTCGTTAGGCCTCCAAACGCTCTTTAACATAACAATTCACCACGTTTGCTAAGTATTGCATCAGAGATTATATGGTTTCAAGTTTCCCATGATACACCAAACGTTTGTTGGAATGTGTTTAATGGAACAAACTTTGCTCTTGATCAGAAAATAAGATTTAGCTTTGTATGGTCTTAACAGGCCTTGGTAACCGAGGTTATTGCCAAAATCGTCTTCAGGGTCAATGAGAGGTCTCTAGCAATTGTTCCTGCTAATACTCAAGTACATAATTTATGTTTTCCGCATTTACGAGTAAACACACTCATTTCAGCGTTAGGAGCCTAAATCAGCTGAGTCAGCTAAAATAGTGTCAGGTTGCATTTGACTGAAAATTAGAAATCCCCTTTTTGTACATTGAAAAAAAAAAAAAAAAAAAGTTTACGCCAAAAGGCGCAGAACTGTATGTAATTACAACCAAGCTTGATTTACAGCTTCAATGGTAAGGATTGATACCTGCTACAAGGAGAGCGGTTAATGATGCATGCTGTTAGTAGAGCGTTGCAGAAGCGTAGTAGAAATGTAAAATCAGGTCCACCTGTTCAATTACAGTTTTTCGTATTATGGAGTTGTGATAATTCAAAATTGGAGATTGGATCACCTCTCGGTCAGTATGGATTCAGGTTGAAATTTCACAAATATTGGTCGAATAAGTTTGGAAACGACGTAGGTACGTACGAGTGTAATGAAAATTTTCCATCCACTTTGTTATTAGATTCACCTGCTTGACAAACAAAACAAAACAAATCCTGACAAAAAGCGTCACAACGACTTTTAGTTCGAGCGCCCTCTGAACAAACACTTGCCCTTCGAAACAGGGGATTGCACGACAAATCGGATGATTTAACGTCAGAATGTATAACCCGTCGAGAAATTCATTTTCGTGCGACCATATTGATCGATTGTGACAGGGGAAAAAGATTATCACTATAAATATACGGTAAATCCATTCAGTTGTTAGTCCATGTTCGTTTAATCCAAGTCAATCCAGAGAATATTTTTAAAATATAGTTAGTTGTACATCACCTTATTGTAAATTGGTTGTTCTTGTCAGTTCCTCGCTTGGCGCAAGTAAAATTAATAACTCTCCTTCCACCGTCGACGTCTTCTTGTCAACCGCAAGGGCCCCAGAGCTGTGATGTCGTACTCAATCAACCCGTGAGTTATTCAACCACTACTTGTGCCCAAAAATGCAAACTGACAGGAGGTTTATTTTTGCACAAAAGTCCTCACCATGGGGACCACCGATTAGCAATACAAACTTCAAAACGTGTGAAAAAGAATGAAAACGGAATGGTGAAAATATTGTTTAGCCGAGTAAACCAAAATCAATAAATAGTGTCTTAACTTATAGTACACAATAGATCCAACCCCAGTAAGGAGGTGCAGTGGTACGTGACATGAGCTCAAGCATTGTATGTACAGCGAAGGCGTTGTAGAAGGCTACCCCAAGGTCCAGACGATCCGTCAAAGCAATCCGAGATAACGCATGAGTGTGGCACTACATTGCCATCAACCAAGATGGGAGGGATTGCGTCAGTAGCGATGGAGTGCTTGTAGATAACAGTACATTGGGTCTTTCTTAAATTCAGCCTGATGCCAAGCTTCCTTCAGTAGGATGTATGTTGTAAGTCAGAATTAATTTTGCTGAGTGTACAAAATATTTCGTCAACTGAACATCGAATATGAATTCAAATTTCGTTTGCACAAATTATGCAGGAGTAGTGCCTTAAAAACCTCCGGAAGGTCGTTTATAAACACGAAAACAACAACAGACCCAACACAAGCACTCCATACGTCAGCTAAGAAAGAGAAGAACGAGTACGGTGCTTGTGAAGTTGTTATTACATCTCTTTAGTTGAGAGGAAAAGGGCGGGTGGGGAAAGTGGATGTCATAACTTTTTCCGGCTCCTGTAGAATGGTATTTGCGATTTTTACACTGAGTGTTTCTGGAACTTACATAATCAATGTTTCGACGACACGTGCATTTACATTTGCTTGTTGATGATGAATTCAACATCTTGGAATATTATCAGTACTTGGGGATTTCAGAGAGGTTAACATGAAATTAAAGAGATCAAGTATTTTTTTTAATTTTTTTATTGGCATTGTTCAAAACATACAGCCACATAAGTACCATAAAATAAATTAAACTAACATCTTAATTATTTAACTTAATTATCTTTATAAATTTAACAGGAAACAAAAATTAAACCCTTATACAATTTACCTCGAGAAAATTAAAAAGTTCCTTGTACACCTGAACATTTCCTTTCAACATACATTCAAAATTAAACGGGGAGGTCAAAATACGACTTAATTTTCTAAATAACCTATCTCTAGACTCCGCATATTTTGTACATTCCATTACAATGTGCTCTATATCCCCGTCGCCTCCACAATACTCACACCTCCCATCATCATCCCTATCCCGCAACAATCCTATCCTAACGTTGTACTGGGGACATAGTGCATGTCTGCTCCTAAGCCGACACAGTACCCTCACAAATTTCCTCTCTGACGTTAAATTTCTGAACCAAGGTTTCCTTAGTATTTTAGGGTGTATACTCTTAAACAGCTTTCCTTTTTCGCTTTTGTCATACAGAGAAATGTGTCCTTTCGAACGAGGGATAAAAATCTTCTTTCGGCAAAAAGAATCAAGTATAAATCAGACTTAACTGAGCGTACAGCCTCACATCTTTCCTGTTAGTTATCCTCAAGACGCAAATCACAGCCTTCTTTTTTCCTATTGAAAGCAACTTGTTCCAACCATTTTATAAATAGCAGACGCCCTCATTGTGACAAGCTGATTGCCTTCGACAGCATTATTCGTAGACGTGTCCAACAAAAAGGTTTCCGTAATATCGGAGTTTACAGGCGTCTGGGACGTGTCCTTGCACCGATCTCGCGTGATGCCGAAAAATTCGCGAGGTGCAATAATGACGGGATTGAGGAGAGGGATCCAACTCTCGTTGTATTCTCTCCAATGCAACATCCCCCGCGGAACTGGGGTGGGAACGGTGGCGTTTTCTGACCAAAAAATCCCGCCTGATTGCCGGGTTTGACGCCGGGGTATTTTCAATTAATGACGGAATAAAAAGAGGCCTAATTGTCGAGGGGAGTCTTTTTAACAAATTATTTGATTGACACTCGAAAAGCGGTTCCCCCGACTTTGATGCGCTTTTTCAGAGTTACACAACCTCCCGGTGAATTGAAAGGGGTCTGCGGAAAGGCCCCCAAGCGCACTCGATTCGACCAGGACCAGGACGACCTCATTATCATCCGTGATTGGAGGCGAAAATGATTATTTTTGCAGCGGCACTGAAGACTTTTACGAAGTCCTTTTTCGTAAAATGAATGACCGGTGACCTTTAATTTGGGATGGATCATCGATGGTTGCGTTTCGATAACTCTGTTACATCGATTTTATCCGCTTTATCCTAATTTCTGACATCTTCTATACGTTTCATATGGAAATTTTCATACATACAAATTTCATACAGTCCTAATTTCTGACATCTTCTATACGTTTCATTATATGAAACGTATAGAAGATGTCAGAAATTAGGACTTAAGTCAATCAACCGACCAATATTGGTTCTAACTAAATAATTATACAGAAAAATAATTATACAGAATTGATAGTTATCATACAATATGGAGGAAGGATGAAAATCACCTGGGTGGTGGGGGATAGTTAATAAAAATCCTTCTCCTTCAGAATGCAACCAAGATGATGAGGGGTCAACAATAATTTGGGAGAGAATATTATTACCTCTTCCAAATGCATAAAATTACTCTACCAATAATTGGTAGAGTAATTATTGTTTGTGCAAACCCGATTATTGGGTTTCATTGATAGAACCTCAATATATACCTGTACCTATTTGATTCTGAAATAATTTGGTGAATGCTCCTCCATAACTACAAGTACCTACCCCGATAAAAAAAGAGGGAAACCATTGAGTTTTTGGTATCTAGTTTTTGGTATCTAAGCAGACACTGTCGAAAACGGTACCAGAGATTAGCGAAGCGATTGTCTCATCGTTGCATCAAGCTTCCCATTACGATCGGGAGACTTCAGACCTGCCATGTCTGGTCTCACTACTGAAACATCCTGAGAAAACCTTAAACACGTCTCTGAGACCGAAATCGCCCAACGTGTCTACTTCTGTAGACTAGGCTTCGCAGAGACGCGTACGTATTCTATTTCACCTCACCCCTCCCAGGTTGTTTAAATAAAACGATCAATCAATCAATCAATCATGTTGGCTTCTCACAGTAAATCTCCTTCCACTTTCACTCTGTATCAGCCCACTCTTTCCAATGTACCGTTAGCTACTGTAGTATAACACTCAAAAGTACGTGTTTCAGTGAGAATTGACCACTATTTCAATAGCTTTGGTTTTTTTCATTCAGCGGTTCAATTTGTATCAACTATGACAGATATATCAAGAATAGTATGACTAGGGAATTGGAGACATCGGAATTGCAAATGTTGGACCAATCGAGAGGGTGTGGCTTAACGCAACAGTACAGCCTTGCATGTACAGAAAATTTGAACATTTTAATTTCGTGCATGGCCCTTCAGATGTTTGTGAACTTTTGCGATCGACTAACATTTCACCCGCATCCTTCAACAATTGAGCTCTAATGATCAGTTTTTGTTGGTTAGCAGACTGCTGTGATTCATATCCACATGAAAGGGATCTCTCCTCAAATCAACCAACGAAGAAGTTTTGCATCTCGACTTAATTTCCAAATTCGGATCGTGCGTTTCTAATGAGGCGCAACTTTATAATCGCCGGTTACAGCTGTCAACTTCAAAGGACCCAAGTAGACACCCGACCTAGTCCCAATTATCACTTCCAACGATTAGGGCCACGGAAAAACTGAACCCTGTGGTTCAGTTTGAATCACCTTCCCAAGAACCAATCAATTGAACTACTCTGGTACTCGGAAATCTATTTAGCAGCGCTATTCTCAATTATAATCAGTCCAATTTTAAAATTAGGTAAGTGGATTTAATTGATCCAATTAAATTAAAGGATTCAAGGAATTATACTTCAGGAATTATACCCCTCGCAAGAGTCATTCATCAGATTTCGGTTCCGAGACATTGTTTCATTGGTTGGAATGGTTGTTATCTTCTAACTTTTCGACTTAAGGATCCACGAAGGGAACAACGAGCCTCCCATATGACTGGCCCCCTAATCGGAAGAACAGTTGCGTGTGACCACGTGTATTCATAAAATCCTTAATACAATAACATTTACTAATTTACCGTTACACTGAAAGAAAAAGTCTGCTAAAAGGATGAGCAGTTTAGCTTCCTGCAAAATCCAACGTCGATAGTTTAATAAAGAATCGCAGAAAGATAATTTGATCAAAGATGGAGTGCAGTAAAATTTGTTTTTTGTTTTTTGAATCAATAATATTTTTAAGGTGTTACTTGTATGTTAAAATAACAAGATTTTACGCTAAAATCTCTGATGAAACTACTAATAGGGCTGTAATTCGTAGGAGACCTGGGACGAAGTTCATAGCTCTCCTTCAAGTATGGGTGTGCCAATTAAGAGCCAATGCACACGTACTACTGTTCATAGTTGCAAACTTTAGTGTTAGATGTTATTCATAAAGCCCACTTTGCTATAAGCTGAGTCACCACAAGGAGGTCTTCAAATGGCTGTCGGCAGACCCCTCAGGTGCAAACTTAACTTTATTTGTACGACCTGTCCGAAATTCTGTGTTTATAAAGTAACGTGCGTTTTCCGTTTATAAGGCCCTGACCGTACATTCAGAAGCTGAAGGGTGCACTCAGCTCCGGCAAGTTCAGTGCACACTTATCTTAAGTGCGCCCTCGTCTTGCTCTATGAAACAGTCCATCAGTAGACCTCTAACAAGGCCGTAGACTATGAATTCCGCCCTTAGAGAGGTATTACAAATGATGATACAAATGATGTTATTTGTAAAATCTTGTTATTTTAACATACAAGTAACACCTTAAAAATATTATTGATTCAAAAAACAAAAAACAAATTTTACTGCACTCCATCTTTGATCAAATTATCTTTCTGCGATTCTTTATTAAACTATCGACGTTGGATTTTGCAGGAAGCTAAACTGCTCATCCTTTTAGCAGACTTTTTCTTTCAGTGTAACGGTAAATTAGTAAACCTATCGACAAAAATGACCTTAAAGAGCACAAATGATCTAAAAATGAACCAAAATTACAAGAATGAAATCACCAATAGAGGTTCTATACTTACAAAAATTATAGAGGACACGCCATCTCACCGTACCTATGTTTAGGGGTGGGAAGAGTAGTGATGGCCACCTAATGCTCAAACCACAGGTGACTATGTTTCTCTTTGGCATAACGTATCGCCCATGTAGTCCCGATGTGGTGGATTGTCGCTGTACGTACCGATTTAGGCATCCGCTGCTGAGCAGTCAAGCAAATGATCCTTCACTCGTGGGTTTCGCCTTTCAGGTGATACACACGTAGGGAATAAATCGCCTCCATTTATTAAGGTGAACCCACTATAAAATTAATACCTAGAGGAATCTGCAATCTCCTGAAAACGAACCTATCAACCCAACATTTAACGGGCGGACCTCCATCCAACAAAAAGAGCTGATCGTTTATCACGGGGGAGTTATGGGGGCGTGTTTCCTACCTTGCGGGAGTGTGCCGCCCTCATTCATCATGACCGGGGGCCTCCGTCGGTCGGCTACTGTCCGGAATAAACATTTTCCTGATCCCCCAATATTACGTCTGTACTGTTGACCATAAAATGCGTTTCATCCACAGTGGATGGTATCGATGAACAAATACACTGCCGAACTACATACTCGTATAACTACATATAAGTGAATGTATCAAGTGCAGAGTTCCAGTTGCATGAATTCAACTGTGGATTTCCTAAGGAACCAAGGTACTCAAACTACTCTCATTATACTTCGATTTACAGTCACATCTGTTTCATATTGCACCACCAAAACCAAAATTTGAATTTGAGTGTGAATTCATTCAGCCAATTTTATAGTTAGTTTTCCTGTCCAACTCGAATTGTTGAAGCTCCAAACATTTACATCCGATTGGGTTTCGCAGTTTATTGCCGACTTATCATGTTTCCATTTTACGTGTTTTCATCACAATGGGTTGACGGTGATGAAATTATTAATTAACCCTGATCCCACTTCATTCATTTGCATAATTTTACGTCAAAATGAATAGTGAGGGCTGTTTAATTTGTTATTTTCTCTATAACAAGTAATTGCACGTCAGCCATTTCTGTGACATCCACCTTCAAAATCCCCAAGCCTCACGATCATGTTGTCATTGATTGTATAACAACTATTTGTATAACTTGCTTGTATAATAACTATTTATTCCCATTTGATCTTTATAGTTGATTTTTGTACACTAATGCTGATAATTTCAGGGAGTGCTCAATAATGTCAATAGTGTCTCTAAACATGTTGGTATGTAATTGCTTATGAGGAGACATCACCAGCATTGAAGAATTAGCTGGTTAATAAAAAGTATCAATGATGATGCTGCGTCCTACACGGAGATTATTTAACTCCTCTCTAACTTTTCTCCTACAGCCGTCAGCCACGTTTCTCTGTCTAGCATCTCCATCTCCATTTTCGTTAATCGTTGACATCCTCACGTTTCGAGACGGTATTTTGGTTTACCAAACAAGTGTCGTTTAACGTAGGTTTACGCGAAATTTGACACTACATCAATTTTGTCTTATCCACACCATCGCCACATTGGAAGGCAGAACTAAGAGCCCTGGCCAGGAGCTGTAGATACACCATCAAAGTCATCTGGTACCCACTTTATGAAGCTGGGTACTTCTAGAGTGCTATTGCACGTATTCTTGCTCTCGATTTCTTTCTCTCCATAAGGTTTTTCTCTTGGTATTAACCCCTCTGTAAAAACCTGCCCTCTACTGGGTTGATTACCCCTACTACAACTAAACCAACTCCCTCCTTCAAGTTCATAAACTTTACACTCTGAAAAAATGTCTGGAACTCACACTACCTGATACCACATTCATTCACGTATTTCAAACATGTTTATTATGTATGATGCAACCCGTGTAAGGTATTGCGGCCCAACGAGCTTTCGGTTGCTATGTCAAAGTTTATTATTATGAGGAAGCTAACAAAAACAGGCTGAAAGAAATTCAGTCCTTTTGGTTTACCATTTTCAACTTAATCAATCAGCGCCCAGCGTCTCCATATGGCATCACTGGAGGCAGCTGCGTGTAAGCTGCAATAAACCTTAAACTCTGTAATTTACTTTTGACTATTTTTCCATTCTGGAACGTTCTATCGAGCACTATTTCAGTGAAGCTGATGATCACCCCGCAGAATCTTCGATTGACGATCAACATCAGCCCAGTAGTCGTCATCGAGATTCCTCTAATCAAAACACCGTGTTCTTTCCTGGATCCAAAGTGGGATAACTATGAAATTCAGCAAGCAGGCACCGACTATGTTATGTATGGCCGTATCATTTCTTCGATAATTTGCTCGTATAGCCATGTTGCATGACTGGATTTTCTTGCTTATTGCAGGGGTCCGAGCCTATTCCATCGAATAGGCTTCCCGATTTGGGCTATTGCTTGTAAGCTATACGTGCAGCTCAGTTGTACGTTTTGTGATCTCTGTACTATCCGTATATGATATTTTATTTAGTTGTGCTGGGTAGCCCACGTTACAGATATCATGATGAACTCACAGCCAATAATTAACTCTAGGTAATGCGAAGTTCTGTAGTGTCACCAGGGACAAGTTACAACAACATAAATAGCCGCGTGAAGGTTGTTCAGTTTACGTGAACAGTCATATCCATCATACTCCCTTCATCGATCTCTCACCAGCAATTGTCCGTCCAATGTCACCACCAACATGGTACATTACACCTTTCCCCCTTGTCATAGTCACACCTACTACATTATAATTCATCTCAGCTCAATTTGACTGAACTATAACCTACCAAACCAGTAGACTTACAGTACAGTTAATATCGAGGCCTGACTTATATAAATCGAGACTTTGAAACAAATGAAACTTGTACTGACAATTTCGGCTGGTTATCATCTGTCTGAAGTACAATAACATTGTACTTCATTAAACTCATTTCGTAGAATTAATGCGCAAGTAAATACGATTTCTAAGCTCCCCATGAGCTTACAATCTTCTCTATAATCTTGAAATTCTGACTACACTATTCTGCTGTTTTGCTATTCTGCTGTTTGAAATTCTGCTGTTTTGCCGTCTTAAGCAAAAAGGGCGTACCTACCTCAACTTTTTGTGATTTTTGGGTTTTTGCAGTTATAGAACTTCTCCATCTTAATAAGATAATATAATATGATTATGCAAAAACCACCCTAACTCACTGCTAGAGCATCAACAAACGATAAGGAAGATGGGCGTATCTTAAAATTTTAGACAAATCTTAAGCCAATTGGGCGTATCTCATTTTCCTAAGCAAAGTAGCAGTATCTTTTATTTATTTATTTATTGTGTTCACACAGCATAGGACCAAGGCCCCCCCTAGCGCCATGTACATAATATTAATGATATTATAATAATATTACATGATATTAATTATATCTTGCTAATACATATTATGTATTAGCAAGATAATAATACATAATATGTATTAGCAAGATATAATTAATTAAATTTTTGAGATACGCGTTTCTTGCCTAGTATTTTGTGACCACTTCGGAGTACAACAAACTAGGCACACATTATTTATTCCTAGATAATATAATTATTAAGATCTTTTTCATACAAGTTAATTTTTGTTTTTTACTAGATATCATCATTTACAGAATTTTAACAAACTTAACTTTGAATGGAATTTCAATTTATAATAACTAAGTATCAGTTCATTTTATTCTGAAATAAAGTTTTTTCACGGAAAAATGTAATACATTATTTACATAAGTACGAGTATTTGTTAAGTGAATCAACTAAATTCACATATTATAATATAATATGTGAATATCTCGATAACATCTTGATTAAATTATTTAACTATTTAGATGCTGAAAGGTATTTTTATAAAATAATTAGGTAGGTTCCAGTCAATTGGCTCCCGACCATTTTGATTATTTGCAGTTCGAAAATTGCACATAAATATTTGAAGTGGGAGGAAAACCTGTGAATTTCTTTGAGATCCGCCTTTCAAGAGCTAGTTGTTTCCTAAGAGAAAATGGGCGTATCTCAATTTTTTTGGTTAATTTTCCGAATGTTCTTTCAAAAACACATGGGTATTTGAGGGCAAGTAAGTATACAGGTAGGTATAGGTCTATCGTTTAATGTTTCCACAATGAAAAAAAAGTAGACATTGCTTAACTAAGTGGGAAAGGTGAATAACTAAACAACGGTTTATTATCTTCTTTATGCAGATCACCCTTCTGTCTAGCTCACTAAATGACCTAGGATTATGAAAAGTTCCGAGGATCATTGTGGGGTTGGTCCGAACCCATAAAAAAATTTCGTAATTTTAGCTCAACGCAAACATTTTAGCTAATAGGCAAAGTGCCGCGGACGGACGGATTTTTTTTACTCGATTTTCTGAATCTACGTATCTTGAAACGTAAACCAACAAATTTTGAGGGGGGGTTAAAAACTTTGTTCTTTGTTCGATTCCAATGGTTCATTATCGAAGATAATGATTCTACACAAATTTTCAATTATTTTAGTTACGCCTTTCTCGCTTAGGACGGCAGTGTTGCTCATTCCGCAATTAGGTCCAGTCTTCGTTTCTTGACTGACAACGGGTATCAACGAAGAACCGCCAACAAACTCACGACCGAGAGCCTCCTTTGATTTGTGAGGCATCTGTCGGAGATGGTACGAATGAGACCGAGGACGACCGAGTGGTTCGGTTCGACGGCAGAGGGTGCTAGTGGGTACAGTTACCTCTCTCGAGCCACATATTTCTGATGTATTTCTAAACCTATATATAGGTTTATATCTGATGTATCTGATATATCTGATGTAAACAGTTTCGTACATCGTTCAATGTTATAAATAATCCAACTAAATACCAGCAACATACTGTTCGTTAGGTACTTGATGTACCTATTGTGTTGCAGTGTATTAGAGTCAATTAGGTGGGTACAATTAGATTGATGGAAAGTGTATTATCAGGGTAGTTTAGCTCAGGGCCATAAAGCCCACCTTCCCCATCACGCTCTTACAATGTTTTCCTCAAACGTTCAATTAAAATACATTATAAACATACCTAGTGTATTCTGTACTAACGGAAAATACGAAAATAAAAGTTCCTTCTAGTCCCTCACCACTTTGTTAATTCTCAATTTAATACCTAATATTAATTAAGGTCCCACAAGGTCTAACTCAATATTTTGGCCAATTGAGTTAGGAACGGATACTTATGCGAAATCTCTCGGTCCTTCTTTCTAGCTCATTGGTTTGGCCTTTATTGCAATGCAGGAAAAGGCTTCTTCAACGTAGAAAAGCCGCGATATCCATATAAATTACTACAGTGCGTAGGAAAATGCGGTTTCTGTCTCCTCTGAAAAGTAGGTAAAACTGAGTTAGGCCTTGTGGATCTTAAGGGACGACTTTCATGCCACGAAGCTCCTTCAAAATATGTTTGTAAAACTCGTACGCCTAGAGATCAGAAGCACTTTGTTTCTCCTGGGCGTAGTCAGTCGTGTCGACATAGTCAAACCTCTCATAGGCATAAGGTGGACGGTGGTTCTTTAAGATTACACAATCAGGGTAGCCATCAGGAGTTGTTTCTGATTTTTAACCAGCCCGGGCGACGTTATTGCGGCGTAACGTGCTAATCGATGTCTCAGCACAATCGCATTCTGCAGCCTTTTCATGTCGGCACCCTTCAGGTCTCAAATTTGCTATTTATAGCTGCCGCAGCATAATAAAAAAAAGCCAACGCCAGGAGGATTTTCAATGGTTGTTCGCTATTCTTCCACGGTAATTGACACCAACTTTGGTTTTATTATCTTCAGCAATAAACCTTCGGAATCAACCAACATTTTTCCTGTATTTTCGACTTCTTTCACGTTTCAAGATACGTAGACTCGTCAAATTGATTAAACCACATAAACTCAGAACTGTCCTAAAAATGTGAAATTTGTGTTACGGAATCTGAATTGAACAGCCCGAGGATGGTGCTTGAAACTTTTCATTATTTGGATTACCATGGGTTCGATGTTAGGTGTGCCTAAATTTCATTATTAGCCAGCTGATATGGATATCTCAGTAAGTGACATAGAAATCTTACAGTAGACCATAGATTCAAACATAATTTGGGATTATTAGCTGTAAAATCAAGAGTTGGAATCCTCAGGATCCTAATTATTTGGCTCATACAAATAATTGCAAGGTGCCGATCAGGAAAGGGGTTCAAAACTAATTTTGACATTTACCTATAGTTTTCTGTAAAAATTCAGATAGTCCAGAGAATTTCCAGCCATGCGTTTACAATGCTCTACAATACTCTAATCTGATAACGGAAAGAGATATCGAAATTCTGACTTAATCATCGTGTTCAGCGTTATAAACTGAGTCTATATAAGTCTATAAACTGAGGTGTTACTCGGCAGAAAATGGAAACAGGATTTGTTAAAAAACCAGTAAAATAGAGATGTTTCTTAATAAAACCACTAATTTCTTCGAAAATTCGCTCTTATAGCGATGCTGCACGACTGTGGATTTTTTATATGTTCCACGAACGCACATTCGAGGCAGAGTCCACTTCTACCCTATTCCCAGTAGATGTGTATTATCTTCGGATGTAGAGAACTCCCACTAGCTAATTCCACTGTACATTTTGATTGCATAGGTCCGTATGTATGCGTAAAGTCCGACCAGATGTTTTTCCAGAGTTTATGCAATGAAAATTTATTAATGAGCTAGATGGAGTTTTTCATATCATTCCAAATATTATTTGGATTACTTTGGGTTCGATGTTACGTGTGCCTAAATTCCATTATTAACCAGTAGACCATAGCCGTAAACATTATTTGGGTTTACTAGTTGTAAAATCAAGACTTGAAATCCTCTGGATCATAATTATTTATTGGATCATAATTATTTACTGGCTCATACAAAAAACTGCAATGGTCAACGTTGAATGTTCCAGATACGAGGTATTCATTGGTAGCAGCGGCTGTCACTCCACTTATACAAAGTTACAATATTTAAAAATTTGAGGAAGTATAAGATGGAATGAGTTGAGGAAGAGCCTTGGTAGCGCAAATGATTGAAATCAGCGTAGCTCAACGTGATTGGTAGGTATTTAAAGGTGAGGAGCATGAACACCGATCTATAACGAACAGTGTAATACTCCGAACGTAAAACCATGAAGCTCTTTAATAATAAATTATTATGTCGGGGTACTTAACTATAATCACTCTGTGGCGGCCGATAGTATCCTAATCTCGATCCATGATTAATGCCTCGAATGGACGTATCAGCACATGCAAATGAACCCATTGGCGAACCCCCAGATATGGGGCGGGTTAAGGTATTGCTGTCAGAGAAACGTGTTTCACGGCCAAACGATCGATTCGATCCACGGGACGTAGGTTGACACTCTGGTATACACCCCCGGAACATTCGGCAGACCGCAGAATTTACCCGTTGACACGACGCCGACTTGGCGGTTGACGCAGCTTCCGGGCTCGGGGACTAGCAACGGAGAGCCTGAATCACCCTGGAAATAATAATAAACGTATAATATAAACGCAACAAAGAAATGATAACAAGATCCACACATTAAAAAAAAAAATCCTCAGTGCAGCATGGCTATAAGAGCAAATTTTCGAAGAAATAACTGTTTTATGTTGAATGGTTCTATTTTACTAGTTCTATAACAGATTTTGCCTCCATTTTTGCCGAGTAATACCTCAGTTTATAGATTTTTCAACGCTGAACACGATGGTGAAGTCGGAATTTCGATACCTCATTCCGTTATCAGATTAGAGCAGATGAACCGTGAAGAACATCTCAAGCAACAACCACGTTTCTTCATCTTCAATGTGCTCCAGTTTGAGAATAGAATAAGGTATCTCAATTCTGACTTCACCATTGTGTTCAGCGTAAAAGAAACTTGAAAATGAGGTGTCACTCGTCATACTGTTTCGTTTTTGGAATTTATGGGTAATTTTTTCGAGAGTTATCGTCTGGAACGACATATACATGTATATGATTTTTAGTGTCTTTGGTCTGAAATGGATTTCGGTATAAATTTCCGAAAATATTTAATATTTTCGGAAATTCAAGTTTTAAACATTTTGGGCAGAGAAAAATACCTTCCTTCTTTTCGAAAATTCGCTAAAATATAATTTTCAGTCAAATTAATAATATTATTGATGAATACGTTGATAAATGATTCGTCCCAACCAACTCCATATCTCTCGATTGTGAGGGTGTTGGGTGTTTGGTCATCAATCATTATTATCTTTGACCCGTTAACTCAAAAAACGCTGCATATCTTTCCACAATTTATTATCATCAGTACAGATCGCCCTTCTGTCTAAATCACTGTTCTGATAACAATCTCCTCGTGAGTTCCGTAACTATACGAAATAATTGGAGGAGCAAACAAATATCCAAAACAAGCCGAAACAAATATTCAAAATAAGCTTCTTTCTTTAGACACGAAAAGTACACATGGCCCGGAGTTCTACCGTTTGATTCAACATCATGTTGAAGACTCTATTTATATTGGCTCTACCTTTGAGCCCTCACTGTGAACAAATGGATGGTCCTATAACTCTCCGGGTGGTCTTGAAATGTTCTCTAAATGAAGATCTTTTTTGAGATTTTGTTGAAATTCCATTTTCTGATTCTAGGTATCATGAAACGTAAACCCGTAAATTTTGATGGGGAATCAAAAGATTTTTCTTGGTCGATCCCTGTATCTCTTTATAATAAACCAAAAACAATGACAATACAAATTCAGCACAAATCTGAATTCACACATGTCTACCAAACGGAATTCTCACTTTACAGGCGTCTTTCCCTCCCTCTTCCTCTCCCGCGCAGATCATGGCCATTTCGTCGATACCTCGAGGCACAGCATCGTCAGCTCCGTACAACCGCTTGCAATCCTCGTGCTTCACCAACGTGATGTCCACTTCCAAAAGGGAACTACTGACATCATCCGCTGAAAAAAGCGAATAACTAAATTCATTATTACTGACATTCATTTCACAATTAAGATAAGACTTGAATTAAGATCTTTTCTCCCACGCATTGTGTTCCCACAACCTTCACTTCACTCGCCCAAGTTCTCTCAACACGTGTACATTGTTCGAATCTTGAACAAATATTTCAATAATTATAATTATCCCGCTAACGGCCGCAAATATATTGTATAATATATAATATACAATACCTATATTTGCAATATGTTATACTCAATACGTACATCATAATATTATTATGTACTCCTTCACCTTTATTCGAGCGCCCCAGCATTAGACGTGTATCAGGAGTCATACTATAATCAATAGCAGGAGGCAGCAGCTAGTTTTATCTACGACTCCTCAACACTTTTACATTGGAACACACAACGAGCGTTTATAATCGTATATAGTTAGCTTATTGATTCGTTTATTCGTATAATATGCAGGAAATTAAAGTACCAATAATAAGTTTAGGCAGCCATTTCTTCCACAAACCTCTTGCTTTTGAGCAAGCAACTCGTGTACTAACTAATAATACAATGGAAAGTTGCTAACATTTTATGTTGTCTCTTCACGCTCATATTACTTTTCAATACTAATGATGTTTTCATCACAGCCCCAGTGGATAAATACTACGAGCTCAGCATGTTACCGAACTTTCTTATATTTTTCTAACATTTCCGAATTATTTGTTTCAATACAAACACCTGTACAAGAGACTTTGGTGTCTCGCTTTGCCGGCATCTCCCGGTGTGTAATCGGAGGTTAGTCACCTGAAGGTTATCCAGTTCATCCAATCCAGCAGAGAAGGGTCTAGAGACAGAATCACCCATCCATACCATCTCGAACAAACTGAGCCCTCAATTCATCCTTCAGGAGAAATATAAACTAGTAAAGGGTATCCCATTTCTGAGTGAGTTTTTCGTGAGGGGGAAAAAACGTCAACGAATCCTTTCAGGGAAAATGTAGCCCACTTGAAGGTATGGTTCAGAATAACTCAAAGAAAAGAAGGGAAAAAATTGGTAATATTAGTTAATATTATTTGGGATTTGAACTTTAGGACTTTAGGTCTTTATGTAAGAATAATGTGAGAGAAGTGCAAATGGAGTCTAGGTTGATTATATCACTGCAATTTCTTATGCTGTCAACGTTTCATTATGGACGATCTAAGACAGACGTTTCAATAGTTCTACCAGTTCTCTGCTGATTACTCGATTTACGAGAACACTAATAGAGTTAAGTACTCAGAGACACTCTTTAATTAATCATCATGATATTACCGAATCCAGTTCGTCCCCATCCAACCACAGTAGCTTTAGGCGTCCCCACGTCATACGCAGCATGGAGGCAGACAGGGGCAATGTATTCGTTGAATGCGATAGGCGAGTCAATCTGGTACAGGGCAATGTCGTGGTAGAGTTGAGGGAGTTTGAACTGGGGATGCGGCACTCTTCTCACAATCCTCCGTTGTATTGGCTTGGCGTTGTCCTTGTCTGTTGAGTAGTCCAGTTCTCCCAATCGAGCCCAGCGGAGAGGATTGCTAGAAAAGTACAATGACTGGCAGGAGAGTGCTTGCTATGACCTAAAAATAACGCAGTGGACAATGGGGAAATGATTGTAGTGACTGAGGAGCCATTCCCATCTGCTGAGTGAGCCCTATTCGATTAGCGATTATTTCATAATAATGGTTTTCATTCTAATGGTTTTCACATATTATGTGTTTTATGTACAATCAATCCATATCAAAGAGAACCTCTACCTATTTCAACTTGACTACGCATTATTTTTACTTATTGAACGATTACTTTATTGAACGATGATACGCACGTCGAAAGATGGTGGCAAGCCTTAGTTCAAGTCTGGAGTTGATCTGAGCACGTGAAAATGGTTTATTAACGAAAAATATCCTATTTAGAAGATGATAAATGTGTACGGAACAGGTAGGTTTAGTTCTACCATGTAAATGTTTAAACAAAAAACATCTAAACAGTAAACATGTAAATGTTTACTTTATGTCTGATTACTTAATTGCACGAACTTTAATTTTGTTTAAACATTTACATCTTAGAAATAAACCTACCTGTTCCTTACACATTTATCATCTTCTAAATAGGATATTTTTCGTTAATAAACCATTTTCATGTGCTCAGATCAGCTCCAGACTTGAACTAAGGCTTGTCACCATCTTTCGACTAACGTGCGTATCATCGTTCAATATTATGCAGATGAGCTTGGATTAGTTATGAAATACTCCAATTAAATTCCACTCACCGATCTAAATTTGGATATTCGCAGTGAGCTGCGCTTAGGATCCACCTGTCACTTATCAAACTCCCTCCACATTGCCAAGTAACTTTGTCGGTAGGTCCAGTACCGAGGAGTACCTGCAATTCAATTAACTCATAATAGTTGTGTCTAAATTTGTTCTTCCGATTCAATTACAAGGATTGCCACGTTGAGGTTTGGGACTTCCTGTAATGTATTCGACGTACATGAACCTTTTGATCCGCCGTTGGTTGAGCGACTGACTGGTTTTCGCGATGACGTTCGGTCGAGGGCTTTCCACTTGGTGCACTCGAATTGCTACTACTCACTTAACCCTCGTCAAAATTTGACCCACTCCCGATGATTGTATCGGTTCTCACTTAATATAATTTGAAGTTGTTACTCCTCAGAGTGTTTATCAGCTACCAACGATCCGAGTATTACGTCACTCTCTCAACAATTTCGAATCCCTCCTCAATAATTATTAATAATTACGAGATGATAAAACTTGATTGGAACTACTAACCGTTTCCGGGTGAGATTTAGGGAGTGACGCCTTCCCTCCAATAACCAGTGGGATGAGAAGATCAACTTTATCTGTAGTCGTTGCCACTGGTTTAGCAGTTGTAGCAGCCTCTGGGCATCTTCTCTCCGCCCGATACTTTCTGCAGGCTACAAAAATATGAAACGATCACGCCTATTAATAACGAGAGTAGTTATGAACACTGGAATTAGGGTAAAACTTGGCTGTTATCTTTTGAGAGAGTTTAATGATTAATTTGAGTCAAATTTCATTCTTTATTCTGAATCAATCCCAATTTGGTGGTCAATGACATTTTAATCCATTCCAGTAGTGAGATTGCCATAGACAGGATCTTTCAGAAATTTGAAATTGTTAGCACTTTAGTTAATGTTTAATATTGTAGGTACAGTAGTAATTGCACACAAATCTGAAGTTGAATTCGAAGCAAGTTAATACATAGGTATTCAGTAGTAAATATGTATATATGTAAATTATACTTTACAATTATTATTTAAACCGATCGGTGAGCATCGAGAAAAAAGGATATTATGGAAATCATGGGTGTCGGATTTACTAACTAACTAACCAAATGACAGAATCAGTCATATCTTTAAAAAAAATATATATATACCTATATACATATAATGAATACTCAAACGCTTTCAATAGTTATTTTCAAATCTGACACATTATTGATGTCCATAATTTCCTTTTTTCTTGATGCTCACCGATCGGTTTAAATAATAATTGTAAAGTATATTATACTTACAAAGTGCAATAGTTCAATAGATAGGTAGCATTTGTTTTTCATACCTATTTCACAGATACTTCCATTGTCTATGGCTTATGCAGTACCCAGGTGCATTTCAAATGAAAATGAAAATTTCCCAAGTTTGAGGGACTCTAGCGCTGTCGGCCTTCTCAAGTAGAGAAGTGGACCATAATGAGCTTAAGTTCGAAGTGTTGTTGTTTGAATTACGAATTACCTGTACAATGAGCGTAAGCATATCCACATTTAATCACTCACCTAATTCAGCTTTGTTTTGGATTTTCGGAGGGCAGCAAACTATCGGCAATCTTCCTCGCATCGTACAAGTTCGGATGTTGCCCATCCTGAGGTCGGCATGACGACAGTAGTCAATTGGAGCGCACGTCCAATTCCCTTCGGTTCTGACCACGCAAATCTCACCTGAAATTTAATTATTGTTTGAAGG
This sequence comes from Stenodema calcarata, assembly GCA_963920205.1. Classification (NCBI taxonomy): domain Eukaryota; kingdom Metazoa; phylum Arthropoda; class Insecta; order Hemiptera; family Miridae; genus Stenodema; species Stenodema calcarata. The sequence continues at coordinate 23,779,201 of OY986051.1, read as the reverse complement.
CCAAGTAGATATCTAACCGTTCCACTCTAACACGATTCCGTTAATCCACAACCACTTGAATTCTTTCTAATATTTCATAAATTGAGTTTTATACTTCAAACTTACCTTATACAGCTACTGTTTAAGTTTATCCAAGTGTACGAACCTCTTAGTAATTTCAGCAATTTTGCACATTGTTGCATCGATAGACGAGCGTCTTGGTAGATGAATTGCAGTCTAACTGATCAACTTGATTAAGTTATAACCCTATAATTACACTTCTACAGGACTTGATAAATGCTCGATACCATGATGTAATATCAGATACAGATTCAGACAGATTCTGTAATCCTTCCACCTACCCCTTTCTAGAGAAATAAACTACTTCACATCCTACAAACTATGCAGGTACCACGGTCTCATGGTGTAGGTATACATGCATACCCAAGCAGCTTACTATTTATTTGGGATCTGTATTCATTTTAATTAGGTTATCATATTACCGGTGCAACAAGAAGTTCATCGACCCTGTCGGCCAGAACGCTAAATAAGCTCATATTTTATAACAAATCATATCTCACAAAACGTAAACATTTTCAAATATTAGTACCTTCTTCGAGATTCAGATCCGCTCGACAACTCGGAAAACTGACGACGATGAGGACGAGAGCTCCGCAAAACAACATCGTATCCTTCCAATCAACTCATAACTGAAAGTGAATCTGCGGATAATGAACGGTAGTTCCCTCACCCAGTGCTCAGAGAAGGAATTCGACTCCGAGGAAGAGCAAGGCTATCGACTGACGAGGTTATCCTCGGTTGTTTGCGAGGTTCAACGTATCCTACCCGTTTCAACACTAATTAAACACTTTGTTCTTCCCGAAGGAATAACGAATAACACTTAATAATTATTAAAATGGGTTTCCACTATCTAGTAACGTTCGAAGAATGCACCAATGAAAAAAATCAAAAACCGAAGAGGAAATTCAGCCATTTTAATCAATGGATTCTTCACCAATATCAACCATTGGAATGTGGAATGAACGTTCCGGAGGGTTTAGTTATGTAGGTACCTCGTATACAGGACAAGGAAAAAACTGACGTTAATTACAGGAAAATCTTGTCACGCACGTGTGCAAGATATTCCAGCATCCTTTGTTGGTTTATTATCTTCAATAATGAACCATTGGAATCGCCCAAAGAAAAAAAATGTTTACCCCCCCCCCCTCAAAATTTGTTGGTTTACGTTTCAAGATACGTAGATTCGGAAAATCGAATAAAAAAAATCCGTCCGTCCGCCGTACGCCGTTTTGCCCAGTTAGCGTTGAGCTAAAATTACGAAATTTGGTTTCTGGGTTCGGACCAGTCCCACAATGATCCTCGAAACTTTTCATAACCCTAGGTCAAGGGGAAGGGGTTCAAAACGAACTTTGAAATTTCGACAATATCATATCTCTAAAAATTCAAATGGAACGGTGTAATGTTTAGTTCACTTTTGAATGACCTGAAAAATTACGAATTTTTTAAGACCAATTGGATTTTTTTACGACCAGCCGTTCGTTCACAGTGAGCGCGCAAAGGTTTAAGGAGAAACACTAAACATTGCGTCTAAAACGGCCGTTAGGTCGGTCAACCCCCCAGACGCCAAACATAAAACTACTTTGTTTTCATCTTCCCATTAAACTACAGACTGGAAATTTTAACCGTGAGTCGGGGATTGACCACATTGCAATATTCATTCGGTTTCTCATCTGTAAATTTTTTAAATAATGCCTTTTTGTAATAATACAAATTATATTTTTATGATGAGCTATTGACTTGAAATTTTCAAAATAGGTCAGAACTGGATGACAATGAAATATTCACACGGTTTGTATGACATATATTATTGTATGTATGATTTGGTATACTTAGTACAATATGGTATGATATGAAAGAAATTTGTATGGTATTTTAAATTTAATTTGGATGATGAGCTTTCATCTAACAGTTCGTTAATTGGATTAGGGTGATCTGCTTAGAGAAGATAATAAGCCGCTGTGTCAAGAATTTGCAGAGTTTTTATTATTTTGTTGGAATAAGTGTTTGCTGCAGGGTAAAATTCACCCCTTCCTCCTCACCACAGCTGATTCATTGCAAATAAGTTATTGTTCTTCCAAAAATGTCGGCTCAAAATTTCGCTATCTGACTGATTCATTGCAAATAAGTTATTGTTCTTCCAAAAATGTCGGCTCAAAATTTCGCTATCTGACAAAAGCGTTGAGGGAAAAACAAGCAGGTTAACCAAAAGATTCCTAAATTATCATTCTTTATTATTAAGCCTTTTTGAGAAAACGACGTATAGTAATATACCTGAGGGTAACCTCAATGGCCACCTCAATTTGGGGGGCGTTTTTGGTGCCAAACCACTTTATTGGTTATATGGCCACTCAAGAGGATATTATGGCTAATTAAGGAAAGGAAAGAAGAATTGGTTTAAGAAACTCACCGAGCCTGAACCTGGTGAGAGCGATGACAAGCCTATGGTTGGAGTGGGTTGTCTCGCCCTTGCCGTACATAACTGTCTACCAAATGCAGTTCTACTCGTTTCGTTATAACTACTTGGAAAAATGAAACTCAAATCTTCACGAGCTTCCCCTTTTTTCTTGGACACGGCTTTAAAGGCACATTTTCTTGGTCAGACGTGTTCGTGGCTTGTGAAGCATTTTCTGATAATATTATCCTTTCCCGATTATCAGCCAAAGTCAACATGGACAAATTATTAAATAACATGGACAAATTTTGACGAGGTTTCCCTGGTAAAAACCTACTTGTCAGAAGAAGAAATCAAAGAATGGAATGAACTACAGGCGTCTTCAGAGATGCGATGGATGGGAAATAAATTTAAAAGAAACGTCTACTTACTTGCCCCACCCTCATAATTAGCCAATTCGTGTTTTGTTTACCAGCCACCAGTGCGGTTATTTTTCTACCACAGAAAAACCGGTTGACGATCAACACGTTGAAGGAGGTCATGCAGAACTTCAATAATTTTGATGAGAGCTGTTTGGAAATGTATGAGTTTCTAAAAAAACAGAAGACTTCTAGAAACCCATTCACGGCTCAGAGAAATACAGTTAGTTCTTGAAAAAAGACCGATTGTTAAATTTAATATGAGATTAATGTGAATTTATTTTGTGATTTGTGAAAAAAATGTTGGATCTCGTATTTTTACAAGTCAATCAAAAATGTGTGATTACTTTTTAATGGACTAATCAATTATAGATATAGTCATTATTTCATGTGTTGTTAATAAAATGGTTATGAGCTGCGGAATTCAATAATAATAAGTGTTGTATTAGGTAGAAAGAACCTCAATATTGTTTCCTGGAAGGATGGTCCTAATTTTTCGTTCCACAATAATTGTTCCATAATTATTATGGTCATCGTGCCTAATTCGTACTCACGCCACTGTTTCACAAAAACGGCGATATTGACCATAATAATATAATGGTAGATATCGCAATAGTGTAGTGTCTGAGAAATTTTATAACTACACTAGTGTATACACTCATATCCATATACATGTGAGAAACTACACTATTCCAGTCTAAGAATAAGAAGAAGGTAACGAAGGTACACGGTCCGTTGAAGAATATATCAATACAAACCCGTTTCAGGCCACTTTGAATTCGTCTTTACATGACATTTACATTGTAACAAATTGAAAAAATACACATTTCTGTATAGACCATCAACTGATAATTGTATTACCTTGGCTGTATGATCAAAGCTTCGACGTCGCCAAAACTTCGGTTTTTAAAACGAAAAGAAGCAGTTCGCGGACCAGCCATTCGGAAATTCAAACAAAAAGTGCGAAATTCAATTCGATTCCAATTTCCTTGAACAAAATGGACTTGAAAAATGGCGTGGAATTGTGAGTTAAAGTAGGAAAATTCCAGGTATTAGGTTTTTCATACCATACTTGATACCAATTATTATTATTTTTAGTGTGTGTGATACAAATGTAATTAATTAATGGTAATATTATGAAACTGTTTTTAGGCCCTGAAGATGAAGAAATATATTCTTCGAAACGTTGGCACATGAATCAATTTTCATTTGACCGACCCTCGACATCCCTCAACATCATTATTATTTTTTTCTTCAAATCAACAAAAATAGCGGATAGAATCGAAACATGCTAATTGTGTGTTACTAATTCATTTAACTTCTCGTTCCTTCGTTGTGATACAAGATAATGTGGTTTAGGCATGTATGATCCAGTTCAGTAGGTTGTCCTGCTATTTGTTAATACGAAATTGCTATGATCTAAACACGGTTGTTTCTAAGCCGATATATTGTCACTACTATGTTGACACTACTTTCGTGTATTTTATATGGATTTATACTGAACATTATTTCCTTCGCCTGATTGTGATTAACCCTTCGTGGAACCCTTAATTCCTTATTTGGCGTCCATGATCTCAATAAATGAATGTACCTGATTGAAAAGGGAGAAGAGTGTTGAGAAACTCAAGTATTAATTACATTTTTCTGGTTAAATTATTGACAATTTCAGTTATGCGACATGAACATAATGGGCAAAGGTTTGATGAAATACAGTTGCACATTATTTATGAGTACGAACGAGGGAACACGACCTTATGTTGCGAACAGTGATGCAAGAAAATGCAACCAGTCGTGCGGAAGTGACTCGCGTTGCCGTTGACAAGCAGGATATACGTTTGAGTAAGAAAACCGCAAGACCCGATCCTCGCCGTCAGTCATAACGTCAGCTTAGCGCCTAGATTTCCCACGAGGAGAGCACTCGTGGATTCAATCGCAGGTTATTAGGGAAGGACGGGAGGCGGCAGTCAGAAACCAAACGCAGTAGCTTACAGCCAGGTGAGGAGGGCTTGAATGAGCGACGGCTGGAGGGGGCACTCGAGGGAATCTCGGGAGATATAATTGCTAATCTTTCCAAGGACCGGTTCCTATTCGGGCTGTGGAGAAATGATTGGGATTCATCGACTGAACTAATTGGAACTAGAGAGTCGATACTGAAGAAACGAATATCCAGCTTTTATTTTTTTTGAAACACAACACTCACTGACAGAACCACTACGTTGACTACACATCCCCAGATTGTAGACTCCTACAATCCATTTAGATTAAGAAAGGTGACATATTTTACATACATAACATGACTTAATGAGAACATAACCAACACTGTGGAATCTGCTTGCCAATCACCCAGAAGATTGGGACCTCAAGCTCCCAGGAGCCTCACTCTCCTACAGGGCATCGGAGCACGCCACAACTGGGTACTCATCTGCCCAGCTAGTAATGGGACGGGAGCTTACCCTTCCAATGCACCTCCTATATGGCGTACCACCCAAGGAGCAAAGTCGAACCGCCTACGCAGAGGAATTAAAAAAGGACCTACAAGAAGTACACGACATCACAAGGACAAGACTGAAGCAGGCAGCAGAATCCATGAAGAGGCGATATGATGTCAAGACCGAGCTGCCAAGATTCAAAAAAGGGGACCGGGTGTCATCATCACGTTGGACAATGTCCAAAAACTCCAGTCTCCGTGGATTGGACCGTGCCTTGTTGTAAAGGCGATTTCAGACGTGGTCTTCAGGATCAAGACACCCCATGCTGACCGACTTGCAGCCGTGGAAAGGGAATGATGTTATGAGGTTGCAAACCATATGTAATGTTGTTTTACTGTTATTTTTATTGTAAAATTAAAAAGATTTGAGTTTCTTGTCATCAATTGAAGGGTACAGGGGGAGAATGGGGTATAATTCCACTATTTGTCGATTTCGAGGTTTCAATGCCTTCTAGAGGCTTTCTGGGAGTAGTTTCACGTAGTAGGTCGGTACTAGTGAAAAACGATTTCATTCCATGTTGGTTTGGAATAGTTGATAATTTTTTTTAGGCCAGTTATCTTCTTAGATCTGATTATTGTCAAATTTTTCTCTGAGTTCAGTTGAGTAATAATTATTCATTATTATTCATTAATATTAATCATAATTATTATTATTCTTTCTTTTGCAGGGAATCACACCTTGGCAACGTAGCATGAGATGGTTAAGTTAGTTTTCGCTCTCCTGAACATTTTCCAATTGTGGAATCGTACCCTTCTTCCCCTGTACCCTTCAATTGTTGAAATTATAAAACTTTATATCAATAGTTTATCAGCCTCATACAGAATCCTCGTGAAATTAATATTGTGTTACCCATCAGTCGACATTCGGTCCTGGTCGGTTTGGTCCTTTAGTTTTCACGCCTCGTGATAGTTACATGGAAATAACGAACCACGGGCCGATTCCACCTCTAATGAAGGGCCAGTGAACAAAATGACCGCTAGACCTGACGAGCGCAACACGCGAAGGCTCAAATAATTGAATGGGTGGCACGAGAAACGTGGTATGTCGCAAATACTCACAAGGGGTTCATCTACAACATCTACAAAAATCCTTGTGACTAGTTTATTGAATGAATGCAGATATTCAAAATTGAACATTTAAGAGAGTTATTGCAAAATCGTCAACTTTGTACTTCAAATCGTACTCAGTCATGGTGTCGGATCAGCCTTCTTTTCTTTCGAAATGGTCAACGTTCTAGTGTAAAATGGAGGCAAATCACAGGGGATACTGACACATTATTCAAGTACTTGAAGTTGCACCTGTACATTGTAAAGTCATATTATGCCTAATGATACAGAAAATAATTGCCTAATATTGAAATTTAACAACTTTTAGCTACCACTACTACCATAAATTATACAGAATAACTTAGTAAGACAAAAAAACTGAACTACTTAGACTTGTATTTATTTCAATTTAGTTGCCTTGTCGCAACCAAATTTAAAAAAAAAGGCGTACCTATATTAAATATATACAATTTTTATCTGTTGAAAAACATTATTATTGATTTATTGGTCCTTTGTTGTAATCCAGTTTGTAGGTTATATAATTCTACATTCTAATTCTAACGAAAACATTATAAAATAACATGGTAGGTATAGTAAAATACTGTTTAGATGAGCAGATGTTGATAATCATTATCAACACATTATGGAACTCCAACACTTTTAGTTTAAGCATGAGAGAATGATATGTCATGATATGTAAATATAATTATACGTATAACGTAATAAGAAAGACTATCATGGGAGAAAAGTTTAGTGTTCATGGAAATAGGTGCCACCTAAAAACACATAATATGTGGTTGATCGATTTGCAATCCACTATATTATAGTGGATTGCAAATGGATCAACCACTCCGGTATATAGTCAAATGAAAGACATAAAGGTAGTTCCATGTTCTTATTAGGTACAAGTAAGTAGGCATCACCCAAACACACCGGTGGGCGACACAGGCGTAAATGGGGAATAACAACCGCCAGTTCACTCCGTCTTAGAGAAAGACCATCTTGTTAAAGACGTCCCAGCGGATGTAGAATCGGGATTCGAAATGGGATTTATGGCCAAACGATGGACTCTATCCAAGGGACATACATCGACACCCTTGTGTAGATACCGGGTGAATTGGGTAGACCGCAGTCCCTTCCGAAAGACGTAATGCCGACCTGCTTCTTGAGGCAGGAGTTCACCTGATTTATAACTAGAGGTCCGCCAGAGTCACCCTGAAACAATTCCAAAGGAGTTCAGTACTGTCTCTGTTCTATTTTAGAGAAAAACAGGCGAGGACTTATTGAAAATTTGAAGTTCGAAGGCATTTATTTACCTCGTACGCGTTGAGAAATGTATAAAACCCTCCCTCTACTTTGCAAGACTCGAAAGCAAAATATATTTTGATCGATTTACATTCAACCATAAATGTTATCGAAAAGATAGTGATCCAGACGTCATTGGACTATCACATCGTTTTTTAGCTCATTCGTTCCAATAATGAAATCAGCTGACATCAACCAACAATCAGAATATCTGATATTTTCGTCTCGTTCTCCATTCCTTCCATCTGATTATTAATTGCTCACAATAAAATGAATTAATTTTTACATTTATTACATGCTTACACATTGGCGACCATCCAAGAACATTGTGTACAACCTACAGATACCCTGCAAGGATTTCACCTCTATGAATGCGCAGAGGCTACTGCTATTGATATGGAGTTTAGGTAGTAATTTCTAAGGAGACCAACGACATTATCAGAACCAGTTGAATAGAACCGGACAGATGAATCCTCATCAATGAATCAACGAATCGTCATCAATTTCGGGCACTTTCTTAGGACCAACTAGCACCTAGTCTCCAAACTTCAGCTCATTACGACTATTCATATATATTTTTTTTCCAGACACAGCCAGTAACGGATCAATATTTCTTCAATTTTTCAATATTTCAATTTTTGGTATCTTCTACTTTGCGAAACTCGAAAGCAACATAATAATATTATTATGTAGGTATGTATTGTTAACCCTCCGCCGGGCGAGCGGCAGCACTCTGTAATATAATACATTTTCTTGCTGTTACTTGTAACAACTGAATAATGGAATTCAAAGACCAATTCGCATGTCAAAACTTTTTTTGTACCAAACTATCCTTAAATTAATTTTGAAGATATCAGCATTTTTCATAATCTAAAACTCAAATTTGAACGCATTGCTGAGCATTTCGGAATCTTTCACGTTCTTATCATAAACAACTCAAGTGTTATTAGGAAACTGCTTTTAGAAATAGATTTCAACATTAAAAATAGGTACCTCTGCAACACCTCCCTTGCACCAACATCTCAGGTAGGTACCGACGTGCGCTTCTTGTGTTGTTTCTTTCACCACCGCTTTCTAAGTGTAAATACTTTCCCACTAATAAAGAGGCGACATAAATCAATGTCAATGAAGAAAATACACAAGTTTCGGGTGTTGAAACCATTATTGGCAAAAACAACTCTTCCCGCCGGTAATCTACCTCATCAACTTAGATTGTTGTCGATAATATAGTACAAGAGAGGGGCGTATCGAACCAGGGAGAAACTCGGCGCCCACTTTAACAGATAAATTCATTCAACAGGCCCACACCGTTGACAAGGTATTTTGGGTGATTGCCAACTCTTAGGTACATCGTATAGTCGGAGTGCTATCCCCTTTATCTCTTGCGCTCTACCAACTACACTGAAGTCGTTAGGTGTTCTCGGTTTCCACCGTTGACAGTAAATCTCCCTATTCGGTACAAACTACCTGTATATCTCGGGCCATCGCTCAAAAACGTTAGGTTCACGCGGGCGATCGAGTTCCTACACACTTTCGGAAAAGTCAAGTATTTTTGTGAATTGTGGCATTGTCCATTTCAATGGGGTTTCTTCTGTATGAAAGTAATGAGTGAGGGACTCTGCAGTGAGGGAAATCTGTTCCCCTATTGTGTGGAAAATACGGGTTGTGTTTTAACCAATTCGTTGCATAGAAACTTCTGAAACTCGGAGTTCAAATTGTGTTTAATATAGGTTCAATGTAGTTTCCCAGGGCTGTTCCATCACCCTTCAGCGCCCAGAGAATGAAGGGAATTTCGGAGTATTTAGGTAGGTACTCAATGCTCGACAGCATACGTAATTGCGAGTTACCAATCTGCACTGACATAAACACGATTGCAGTTGGATTGCAGTTCCATTAGCTCTCGACTTTGTATCATCGATTTCTTTCAACTCACCGAACACGCATCTTTGCCTCCTTCCTTCTCACCGGCACAGAGCATGGACAACCTTTCAATCCCCTGAGGAGTCGTATCGTCGCCGTCTCCGTACATTCGGCGACAATCGGAGTGGTTGATGAGGGTGATGTCGACCTCCATAAGCTTGCTGCTCAAATCATCCGCTGAAAACGGAGGAAGGAAATGTTAACACTGAATCGAATAGAACATCTCAATACTTTTAATGATGCAGGGAATCGAAATTTGCTCCAGTTTGAAATTGGTGAGTTAAACCTTTAATGCTGTGAACATAATTAACTTAGCTATTAGAGCGGATTTATTCGTATATATCTTATATATAGCTATATCCGAGATATCCTATTGTTAACTAGGATTGTCCCTATTATCAACTGGGCCGTCCCCATAGTGGATCAGGATTTGTCTCCATCGTCTACTTGACCATTGCTTACCATGCCTACTTGATTTACCACGAGAGCAAGTAAAATAGTGGTCTATACCCGAGTTGAATGGTTCACAGGGTGCATAGGTACAAGAAACGTGGGCAGCACCAATACAACAGGGTGATGAACAAAATGGATCCACCAACCTCCACTCAGACTATTTGCTTGACGAAAACAAAAATTAGTTAAAATGAAATCAGTTGACTATGGTTTTGAATTTTGAGTTTAAGAAGAGTTTAGTTGGGTTTAGTATAATGAAATATTAACCTACTAAACCCAACTAAATCTGCATTAAAATATATTATTAAATGCTATAACTATAATAGTTATAGCATTTAATAATAACTATAATAGTTATTCAATAATTGAATCTACACTATACAAATTTACTCAGATCTATATGGCAGTGCTTTTTGTACAATGGTCGCTCACCTTCGTCTCTATCGCTATTGTCTTCGTCTCTTTTATCCTACCAAGCGTATAGTCATTATTAGTCATCTTTCGTTCAGTTTCATTTATTTATTTCATCGCCCAACCCACCATAACGTTTCGTTATATTCCATTCAAATGAGTGGCCTCATGCGAAAAGGGTCTCTATCGCCACATTTGGCCAAATCGAGATGATGGTGGTTTTCACGTCTTTACCTTCTGTTCCACCGTTTCATGCAAGACGGAACCTTCTCTCGGCACTATTTCAACTAGGAAATGTAGGACGAATTTTTGTTTCTTGCAAGAAGGGGCCCTATTCGGGGAATAAGGTCCCTTCTTGCACGAAATCCAACACATCATCGTGGCAGGCTCTTCCCTGTGCCTCCTATATCGCAACTTAGTTCGATTTGAACCCAACTAGAGGTGACAATGATTTTCATCACTCAACCTGTTGACTTGACAAAAGAAAATTGAAAAAAAAAAACCTAATCTGTTGTGTCAAAACTTAGAAATTTGAAAATTTAGAAACATACCTAATCTTCAATTTGATAATTTGTTCTAGAGTTGTTTTTGCGTTATTTGGAACCACCACAGCTGGTTCATGCAGAAAGGGACCTTATTCCGACAGCTGTTAGCCTTTTTGACCTACAAACTATACGTTCGATTATCAAAAGCAATTTGGTTTCTAACAATGGTTACCTTGAGGAATGCACAGTAAAAATTTCATTGGAGTAACTCAAAATTTCAAGGAGATAAACAGTAAATGTGGCTCAAACAGAGTCCATTTGACTAACGTTGTGGCAGACCTCCCCTCTTCATGTAAATGGATGAAAAATAGAGGGCGTGATTTGTTTAAATACCTGGTGACAAAAGGGGAGAGTGACAGCCGAGAACGTAGCTGCCCGATTTTGAAAAGCAAACGTCACCGTTCTGCAGTGTCAAGTTTGGCGAGCCAGCGAAATCTGAAGATGTTGCAGAACTCGGGATTTCGAACTTACGTGTAAAGACTGTTTCTTTTACAAGGGTGAAATTCAGTCTTTAAACCGGTGTCTCCGCAGGATCTTCCACACCTTTCAGCCTAACGTTATCAGATTTGTTTCAACCGCACGCAGTTCTTGAACATTTTGAAATGAGTTTAGGGCACAACCCATTGCGCATATAAGGTTCGGGTTCCAAGTTTACTGAGTTCATGAATATTTTCTACCTCCCCCGGGGGTCGGTGAGAGAAATCGAACTGAAGAAAACCATTAGGGACCTCCCTACAAGTTTATTTAACGGTTAACTCTTCCACTAATCGCTCCTCCTCACGCTTTCGTTCTCCAAGTTTTGCTTGAAATGAATCTAAATAGGTTTACCTTCTTGAAGATTCCGATTCAAAGTCTGGAGTGTCTATTTATAGTTACGAGGGATGGGAGTTATTTAATTCAGATTAGGAAAAGATTGACGATCTGATAATTGAAGTCGAGAGAGTTGTGCCCAACAACTTATAATACTTGCTTTCGGCAGACTGTATAATTCACCATTCACTTCAAGATTCAACATAAGTAAGTGCGATCCCAACAAGAAGGTTTTCATGTTGGTGTAGCTGACATGGTCCCTAATCAGGAAGCTTATGAATTTACACAACACTCCTGAGTTCTGTGAACTGAAATTTTGCAACAAACCTTTCTTTCTCCAACTAAAGAACGAGGAATGACTGGTGAGGTCAAGGGATGAATGGGGCATAAGCTCCAAAAATACCAAAAAAGCGTAAAGCCATCAATGTCTCATAGAAGAGTATACAACGGATGTCTCCTAGTCAGCTACAGTGGAGGTGATGTGATTCCCTAGTTGTGGGAAAGTCGTGAGGCTTGAAGCTCCTTGCTCTACACTACCGTACTATACATCTACCTTAGATCATTACAGAAGTACCTTGAGTCAGGAAGAAACAAACCCCATAAATGCCGAGTAATATTTTCCAGACTTATGGTCAACTGTTTGTCATATTTGCTCATCGACGTGCATGTGCATTCTATTGTATACTCACGAATTTTGGCATTACCCATCATTAGTAGTATAGTATAGTAACATACTCGACACCACACAAAAATAATACCTAGTTATTTACTTGCTTCATAATTATCCTTACTGACAGTCATAATACGCCGAATATTGAATTTAGACATGAAGAAAACGGTACTAACCAAAATCCGTTCTCCCCCAACCAACCAACGTTGCCTTAGGTTCATTGATTTCAAAAGTGGTGTGAAGGCAAATTGGCGCCACGTATTGATCGAAGAGAACTCTTGATTCCAATTTGTAGAGGGCAATATCATTGTACTTAAGCGGGTCTTTGTACTGTGGGTGGTTGACTCGTTGAACGATTCGCCGGTCTTGAGGCTTCGCATCGTCGGTATCCGACAAATGGTCGAGTTCACCAAGGCGAGCCCATTTCGCTGGACCCCTGCGAACAAAGCGGATATGATGCAGACAGAAAACAGCAGGTTAATTAGCAGTAATTATCACTGAGGAAAAATGTGGGAGCATTACAATGGGCAATTCAAGTTTTCTCCTCATTTAAAAAATTATTAACGTTGATGAGCTGCAAAGTAGATTAATTTCATGAAGTGTATTATATTATAATTTTACAAGAACTACCAATCTCCAATTCATCTGGCTCAAATGTACTGTTCCAAGAAACCCCCCAGGATACTAAGCCTCGTCCAGTTGTCTGACGAAGAGCTCTTTGTGGGATGCCTATCAAGCCATACTTGGAATCGCTCGGAAGAATAAAATTTATTCTTCCACAATCAAATAAAATTTATTTAATGCACAATACAAACTCCAAGCCCACCAGTGTCAAGGATGCTATTCCAAGAACTTTAGCATGGTAATTCCGACAGGAGTGAAGTTATTCTCTCGGTTCATTCAAAAGGTAAAGTCTGAGATCTGGAATCAAGGCTTCAAGAGAAAAAATTGCTGCCTCCTGGCACCGAAGTACTTTTCCACAAAGAGATAAAGACAGTATAAGTCCTTGCATTGACATGATCCATCTCTGTAAGATTTTCCACGATTCAGTAGGAGTATTACCACATACCACTTTTGAAATACATGTTTAAGTGGGGTGGTAAAGAAAACTAGAGGTCATTTTCGGTTCACGTGAGGTGGGCAAAAAGTGTTTAAAAAATTATTTTTATTTCCTATTTATTGTTCTTTTCCAAAGCGACATTTTCGTTAGCCATAAGTCGAACAGTAATCGGTAACACAATAAATGTTGTTTTAGTAGGGCAAAGACACAAGTTACCCATCCGAGGATTGAAATCAGCTGTGAGGAAAACAATCCTTCTCAGAGGATTTTCCCCCCTTGAAACAGTCGGGTTGCGAATTGGTGAACAGAAAATAAGTAGATCAAAAAATATCATACCGACGTCTGGATTGATCTTGGAATCTTTTGACAATGGGCGAAGGATTGAGGGCGAGTCTCCCTTTGTCCAGAATACCCAATACCCTGATTGGAATGAAAATGATGTAACTTTTCTCCGTCTCAGAACTGAGAAAGGCTCAAGCGGCAGTGAGTGAAACAAGCGATCTCAGCTATTAATTGTTTTCCAACTCTTCAAGCTTTCAAAGATAGACGCCAATTGCACGGGGGATTACTCACATCACGTAGCAGTTACAAACTTTTCCACAGGGAACTGGGGATGAGTAAGCGTAGAGGCCTTGAGTGAACGGAATCGCACGATGAAAATATGAAAACTACTCTGTAGAACTAAGTAAGTGAACGTTAGGTGAACTTCGTTGATTCACCGCTATTTATCTTATTATTTATATTTATCCTTACTTATACATTAACTACTCACAAATCACTGGTAGTTGTGCAGTGGGCGGCGCTCAGTACCCAAACATCGCTTATAAGACTTCCGCCGCATCTCCAATCGATATTGTTCTTCGGTCCGTACCCAATCAAGGCCTGTACAGATAATAAATTGAGACAGATCTACGAATATATTAATCAATTGTGAGTTTGGTACAATTTTGGTACCTACAACGAATATTCAAGTAATGACTGTTTATTTTGTAAAAATTACTTTGATTTCAAAACAATCCAATTGTTCAAAAAATTATTATTTTTAAATTCATGGGAGTAAATCTGAAACTATCACTTTGGAGTAATATTCAAGTAAAACTTAGAAAAGCATAATTATAGGTAATAAATACATGGTGTTTTCAATGGTTTCCAAATTTGTTGGAAACGTTAGTTTATAATAGCCGGACGTGCATAGATTAGTAGTTGAGTGCAATCGGCAGGTATCGTCGATAGTGGTCGATGGTATCGATAGCATGCAGTTATTGACACAACTAGAGACGTTAGTTTCAACCCAGCTGACACAACGATGTTAGTTTCATACAAGCTCAAGCAATGTGATGTATTGGATGAAAAATATTTATAAAGACACGAAGACTGAAAAGTGAGCTTGTGGGTTTAAGGGGTTCCAGCGATCACTAATTGAAGTGGAGGGCCCTTAGAAGTTTACCAGCATTTCAGTGTGCAAATCAACTACGCACCTACACAGTAGAATGCGGTGGAAGTGGGTGTGGAACGCTTTATTTTCCTGTAGGCATACGTGTCATCAGCATCACGTCACAAAGTAGACATTCCAAGTCTACATAACACAGTAGGAAAGTACTTGGATTCTTTAGAGATGAAATATTCTCACCAGGTGGGGGAAGTGATGAGGATTCAAGAGCTAATTTAGAGCTGTCAAGCGGAACTAATAGGTGACAAATTCACCTCATAAGCACGTAATAATATTATCGTCACTACAAATTGGCAGCCAATAAAAGAAGCTGGTTTTCTTAGAAATAAAATCCATTTTAGGTATATCCCATAGCAGATGAACGTAGGTGGAAATGTGATAGTTGTCCATGACCTACCACAGTTTCTTTGGCTCTGATCCGAAATATAACGTGATACGATATAAAACTGTGCTTTCAAAATATCTGCAATATGGCTGTTGACGTTAAGAAGAAGCAATTAGAATAGAAATCCTTTCAAAATGATAGAAGATCATGAATGATTTATTACTCGGAACACGAAGAGCTTTTATAGAAACCCAATTACAATAATTACTGGAGAAATAATCCAGAATGATTAAATATCCGACTGATCTTATTCGTGTTTTGAGTGAGCCAATTTCGGAGGAAAGGAGTCGGAGTTTAATTATAAATAAGTGCTAATGAAATTATCATTTTTAACGATCATCTGGGTCTTTCATTACGACAAGGGTCAAAACAATATTGTTGAAAATGAATGGAACACGGGAGGATACTCCATCATACCAGAATCTGGTATGATGTTTATGCAGAATATAACGATAATGTATTGTTGTCAATAACTACATGGTATTTCTATTCTATGGTTGTAATACACTGTGATGAGCTATTCTTCCAGATAGAATCTTATACAATTTTAAATCATATTTTTTTTAGAACAACGCGTTACTACTTGATCGCACCAACACTATCCATCTAGAAGTCTTACTACCCACATAGATGGTTTAGCCAATATGACCCAGGTAGATAGCTAAGCTAAACATTGGGAAGGTGTTGTACAAAAAGAAAACCTTTGATTCATCTAGCATGGAGTAAACTAATTAACAATTGATTTGAGTACCTTTCAATCGGAATCGTGAGACGAAAATCAGGGCTTGGGGTTACTCTTGATAGGTTTCATTCCAAATGATATAAGCTAGGTTATTTCCAGAGTGTTCGGGGAGAAGGGACAGGAAGTTGCATGTTAACTCGGTTACTGTTACATGTTCTACTCAACCGGTCATATGTCGTGAAGAATTCTTATAAAGTAACAACTTGCTTCTTAGTAACGAATAATTTGTGAGTAACAACCATTCCGCGGAACCCTTCACCATAGCAAGTGCCGATTCATTTTGTATTCCAATCCCGTAGCTATACGAATTCAAACAGTACTTGCACCCCCCATGGTTCAGGAGTTTCAAAACAAGTGGGATACGGTAAATGAAGACTACCGTAACTGCTCTGAAGCTCTTCTTAATTGTTAGAATGGTTTCGGTTATTATACCATCAACAGATTTTTTTTCTAAGACTTACCACTTCCCAGATAGACTTACAGTGTGGAGGAGTTGGTGCATACGTAAGTCTGCAAGGACAGGACTATAATAATTGCCCCCAAGAGATATTTACAAGTGCTACAGAGCTTTGGTCCTGGGTAAAGGCGAACACAAATGCACAGAATCAAATTTATATCCAAATCTGAACTATTACTTTGGCAGTGGAGGCGTGAAAAGCTTATGATGGCATATTAATCCGAATCATTATACACAATAAAGAGCAGTCATTTCAATTTGTCGTCACCTCCCAACAACGTTCCCACGAAGACTCTCCAAATTGAATAATTTGCCCCTGAATTTTGAACCGATTTCGGTGATATTAATATTTGATTATTACTACACCGATCTTACCATGTGACGCTGAGTTTTGCTCTTGGATTGCGTGCCTCCGACAACGGCAACGTGCACTCCACCAGGTTTGAAGAGCTTTGGGCAGTTCACTTCAGCTTTATACCTGAGACAGCCTGCACCATCGTACAAATATGAGATTTCGGTAGGTAACAATTTTGGTTTTCTATTGTGGTAAAAAATGACAAGACGAAATGCTGCGTTTATGCAACGCTAAACCTTGTCTGGGTATCACAGTTTGATACGAATTCTCAGTTCCGCGATGTATGCACGAATTCCACAAGATGTAAGGAATTCTCATTTTTGTGGAGCCTACTTCAAACATTCTAATTTATAAACGTGAATGAACTCTAATGAATAATGCAGATGCCTTAATGTCGGGGCATCTTGTAATGCTTCGTTCTTCCTTCGAGCCAAACGACCGGTGGGGGACCGTTCAAGGACAACAACTTAACTAAACGTTCAAGATTAGCCCAGTCTACACAGTTATTGGAGATATGATGCCATGATATGATATCAAGTAATCAAAATATGGACGGTACGTGATGACATGAATAAGCACATGCACGAATGAATGATAATAGTGGAATATTATTTTAGACGTGTATCAGCATTAAACCCATGAGCGTCAATTGAAATAAGACAACATCAATAACAGCACAATAGTGGCAATCCAAATTATTCCAGTGCGAAAAGAATTTAAAACCACTAATATGTGAGTTAATTCTTTGTAAATTTGCAATAGTGTGTCTTATGTGATGTATATTAATTCGATTTTCAGTGTGTGTAAATAATCATCAAAGACAACACATCCCAAAAGACAGCCACATGAAATAGTGAGAAGTAGTACCACATGTCTGTGTATTCTTGGGAGAGACAATTGTCCCCCGACAACGAACTGTTTTAATTTTGGCACATTCGTTGAGTTTTCACTCCTGCTGAGAGGCGTAGTGGGTACAATGTCTTGTGCATTTGTTGCAGATTCTTGGGTTGCATCCGTGACTGACGTGATAGAGCTCTGAGTCGTCGACATTACTGTCTCAGTGTATCCAGATACCGTCTGACTCTCTACCAGTGCGCCACTTGGGACCTCCAACACTGCAGCTTCGTTCCCATCGTCCTCAGTCCACTCTGAAGGCTTTTTGGGTAGAGTTCGGCCGGTGGAACTTCGGAACATGTTGAACTGATCGCAGAGCTTTCTGTGTTCCAAGCAACCTAACCAGGAATCATCCAATTGAGGGAATGTTAGTGTGAATAGTTTGTGGCCATTTGGCTTTTTTCTCAAATAATCCACACTGCCCACAATGTTCAGTGAATAACCATTAAACTGACCCCATAAAAGGTGTTTTCAACTTTAAACAACAGCTGATTCGTCCTATATAACCATGACTTTGATTACTGTACTTTGATTCACAAATGCCCTCTGATAACTATTAATTTCAACCTCCACTCTAAATCAATGTTTTCGAGCTGTGGACTCAAATAGTATATATACTGGAATAATATAATATATGGAATAATATATTATAATAATATATATTATTAATATCATTATTATATTACGATCTATTATTATAATATAATAATAATAATATATTATATTAAATTCCATAATAATAATAATATATTATATTATTATGGAATAATATATTACAATATATAAATATATATTATAATATATTATAATGGAATAAATTATAAACAAATCTTCACAAGTACCTACAAAACAAGGACGACCTAGGTACACAATTCCAATGTCTCAAAAAAAGCACTATAGAAATAAGCTACAAGTTCTAGACACAGGTCTGGATATTAAACCAAATCGACCTCATGCCACAATAACAAAATTAATAAATTTTCTGAACTAAAATAATAGTTTTAGTATGATAGAACACAGACCACAAACCATCCAAAGATTCAATAAAATACATAAAATTTACAATCATACCATTACGTAAAAAAGACGATGTATTTAAGTTTTGTTATAATAATATTTCGTAAATGATATTTCAACGAACCACAGAGTTATTTCTGTAATGCGATACTTCTCGTTATCCTGAGTAGGTGCAATATTCCTGTGGGAATAACATAAAAGACGCCTATTCACAATAGTGGGACCTTCCGCAAATATCATTAGTTTACTTTTTGAAGCTTTCTAACGGATTGGTGGTAGACAATCATTGAAGAGTGGGTTCATGTTGGAACACGACTGGACTGGTGATGAGATCAGAACAGAGGCGACTAGACTAGTGGTAATCAAAGTAGTAATAAGTCAACAGACTGGTGGCTAGGGATAGACCACAGGGAGGTCTATCACGCTCGAGGGTTAATCCTCGCTGGATATTCACACAATCAAAGAGGAAAAAAGTTGTGCAGTGTAGTTGTCCTTGTCACTGGTAAGGGGGTCATGAGTAAACACTCTGAATAGCTTGTGGAGTGATATACGCATTAGTTCTCTCTTTTAAACTTTTATGGCAGCTTCAACATGAGCGCGCCCCAAGGCGAATTTAGTGCTTGAGATCCCTTCCAGTCCTGACCAATCATAAGAGCTGAGCTGAATAAATCTAGATGTTATTCCTCAAAGACCTCTGGTACGTGCGGTGGCCTGCGATGGGGTATAATTACTAGTCGCTGAGCTTTGAACGTATTATTGATTTAGTATCGGCGTCATAGTCTAGAGACTGTGTGCATAGTAGCTGCTCTAAATCACTTACCGCTGCTACAACATAAACGAACCCTTTATCACTAATACAATAAAATACATACTACCTGTGATAGTTTTGCTAGTGTTTCGTAACGCACTGAATCAATAACCATGGAGCTAACGAGCTACTGAGCTGTGGAATAGAATACAGCTGCACATGAATATCACATGCTTCAAGCCTACAAGTCTCCCATCCAGTTAGTGATGCCAATATCGGGAAACACATTAAATAAATTTTATAGTCCTCGAAGTAGTCTGTTTACAAAGAACCAGCAGTTTTACAGCAGCATGACACATAAAACTGGCGGAACCTCAACCAGAGTTTGTTTTCACATTTCGATTCTCTTACCGCAAACTGTCTGCTGCGGCCTTTAGAGGGCTTTCCACCGATAACGTGATTCACAAGAGGTGGTTTCGATTCCCAAACGACAGAGTCCTCGTTGTGGAAACAAACTCTCTTCACAAACCGTTGGCAATCTAGAAATCTCCGAAAACGTCAGCTTGTGCCTTATGAATAATTTACTGTAGTTATTCGGTTTAACTGAGCAATAAATAATTACACGTTTTGATACATAAACATTGGATTCATCACCACAATGATTGATTAAAGCCAATCTTGTCAAAATACTACGGACGTACGTTAGCATAAGAAAGTCAAAACAACATATTTATTCAACAGTACAAATAAATTCCCTAATACTATTATTTCCATCTGTCAGCGCAGGCGAGATCGGTGGGGGGGGGGGGGGGGGGGCGTCCTAAGGAGCCCGGAGGCGGAGAAGCAAAAAAAAAAAAAAGATTAGAATAAATTTAAATAAAACAGGAAGAGCTAGAGACTTCCTGGGTGAAAGCGAGAAAGCGATTTTGTATAATTTACTGTATTTCAGACTTACCTTTTTTTTTTTATTTTTACATAAGGACTTCCCAATTATTTCCCATATTTTAAAATTTGTAAAATTGTATTTTTCACATAGGTATTATGCACATAATTATTATTGTTTGCTCAAGCTATCAAGTTTTTGAATAAAAACATACCATAATTTTTTTTTCTCATTTGAAATCCTTGGGTGCATAAGCATACTTTTGGAAGGGCCCGGTTGACTTCCATACCCAGGCCCGAATTCTCTCAACGCTTTAATGCCCCAAAGACGTCGAAATGTTCAAACTTTCTTCAGTTTTTCGCTTAAACTCTTAAACATCCTAGCGCAAACCTTACTAAGAGGCAAATTAATGAGCGCTAAATTCTGCCCCCCTTCCCACACATTTTCCCCATATAGGCTTAAACGTACAGTTTGACGGCTCTCACTCGTCTGTAGCATTCACAGTACTGGTCCAATCAAAACACTCTGGTGATGAAAGTTGTAGGGAAACGGCGTTCAAAGAAAATGTGAACTGACTGAGGGGTACAAACTCACATTACTTGTTTTCAAAACTATCTTAAGGTTTTAGGACGATTTCCGTCTTTCCCCAGGTCACTTTAAGGTCTAACTTTACTGGACTATCATGTGATTGGACAATTTTGGTTCTACCGTGCTGTACTGTGGAAGAAGAAATTCACCGAGTAATGTCTTTGTTAGGATCCTCGTAATAGTGAAAACCAATTATCTTTATACAACTATTAACAACATACAAAATGGAGGCGACGCCTTGAGACTTGATGAGACGCACCAGTAATGCCAGAAGTATTTTATGATTTGTTTCATTCATTAAAAATTCAAACCATTTAATGTTGAATGGTAAATATTGCATAATATGCAATATTTATATATTATAATATAATATATAAATATTGCATATTATGCAAGTACATATTATGTACTTGGTTTAGAATTTTAATTCTCCTAAACATCTGGTGAAAAACACTATCTGGTTCGGACCATTTTGCAAATGTCTAGGAGTCATATTTAAGGATTGTGAACTAGTGGTGGGTCAGTTGTTGTAATAAATGACGGATTTTGTCTTTTTCTTCATTAATTGCAATACTGCTCAATTTGAACCTTGGAACTACATTAGAGAGGAGTCAACCCATTTAAATCAATCAATGACATTGGAATTGATCGTTTAGAAGAATAGATACTCACTCGTTTCGGCTTTTCCGGTCTTCTTCTTGGGTGGGCAGCAAATGATGGGATCCCTTCCACGAAAGCTGCATATCGAAGGTCTAATAATTTTTAGATCCACGTGTGTGCATTGTCTGTGAGCTGTACAGACCCATTGTCCCTCTGGTTTGTCGTTGCATATTTCACCTTGAATACAATGAAAACGAATTAATGTGATGCACTTCAGGAATTTATAGTCCGAGTCAATTTCCGGGTACCGCTCCATTATTACCAACACAATCATTTCAAACGATCGAAGTATACCTCATTTGTTTACTCAATTCAAGTAGCAATCCAGCTGAAATTTGGTGTAATTAGGAACTACATATTAGGTACCGTAAATTATCTAATTCAATTATCGATTTTATAATATCCCCGATTAATCAACCTTGAAATCGTAGAATATGGTGTCCAAACTATACATTCTGGCGAGCACCCAACAACTTTGATGGGACTGAAGATATTCTACGCGGAGGTGACTGATCATTTTTTGGCCACATTGCGTTAGAGGTCTATACAGTAAATTTCTCGCCGAATCGACTGGCGACGTTGTTAGGTGTTAGGTATCTTGGTGTGCATTTGGACAAGAAGCTCACTTGGCAAAGTCATATTAGGTATCTGGTTGCTAAGGTTCGCCAGCGCATTGGACAACTCAAGTTTCTTCTGGACCACCATCATTCCCCTTTAGCACTGACATCTAAGCGGCTACTGTACTTGACCCTGATTAGACCAATTTGGTACTACTCATCTGGGCTTTGGGGGTCAGCTGGAAAGAGCCACATCAATCGCATACAAGTCACGCGAAATCGGGTTCTTCGTCTTATAATTGGTGCACCATGGTATGTCAGAAATACGACACTGCACGACGATTTGGACATACCATTCGTACAAGATGTACTCCGGCAGAACTATGTGCGACTTTATGGCTCAATGGTGGACCACCCTAATAGCTTAATGTCCAGCCTGATTGAAAATTTGCCCCCTCCAAGAATGCAACGTCGGCTCAAACGCAAGCGCCCATCGGACTTCCTCGATCATTAAGTTACCAATGTTGTTAATAGTTATAGTTAATTATTTATTTATAGATTTATTTTTTTTCATTGTTTCAACCTATACCCTTATTCTTGTTGAAGTGACCTCCTTAAAGGCTAATTGGCAGGTCAGCTAGTGAGCTGTTCCTGCATCAAGTGCCACGTGAATTATATGTTATACATGTACTATATTTATATTTAGTCTCAATTGTAATGTTTATTTAGTAAACAATAAATTTTAAAAAAAACTGGCGACGTTAGTTTTACCTACCGGTTTCTCCAAGAAAAATAAACTAAACAAGTTGTAGCAACACAGCCTACCTCAAACGTGATATCAGCATGACACATCTTCAGCTGTTTCGAGCAGTAAATTGCAACTTGAATCCATAATAATTTTTACAGCTTTTAACCTATTTACATTAATTATAGTGGGCTTTGGATGCCATATAAATTAAGTTAAAGACAGTGAATAAGGAGAAGAAGGTTAGATTGAGATTGTCATGTTGTGGTTGGTCAAGTATTGTTGATGTCAGTAATCGTATCTACAGGTAAGGACATGTTGGGTAAGGATTTCGCAGCTGAATGAATGATGGTGATTTTACATCGCATTAAGAATATTTCAATTCATTATTTGGTTCAAATGAATTATAAGTACCAAATTTTTTCATATACCCGTGTTTTAAATTTTATTTCATTTTCAGATCGGTGCAGGAGAGAGGTCTTAACGGAGAATTTAAACAACTTGTGCTATCTCAGCCTAAAATTGAACTAATTTAGTCATATTACATTTAATGTAATATGAGGCACATTGATTGCTGTCTGACAAAACGTTACAAGTTTTATCTAAGACCCAAATGCTGCTAAAATTAGTTCAATTTTAGGCTGAGGTAGCACAAATTTTGTAAGGCGATAAATGAGTTTTTTGTGTCTCTTGTAAATCAGGGAATGTGATTTCAAATTTGCAAAACATACGATAATCCCATACAATAAGTTTTCTTTCAGTTTTCGTATTATCAGATCACATCAGATCTAACTATACAATAATATTACATCAAAATACAAGATAACATCATAATATACCACCTTATATTTCGCCATGACATCTCATTGGCAGAATGAGGAATGTTGTTGTTCAGAAGAGGATTCACGAATGACGAAATAATAAATTATTTAACCTCCACTATTCTAGTATTCTAGTATTTGGAGTATATTAGTGAACTCAAATACTAACAGTAAAGTGATAATTATACTATTATTATAATTTATAACAAAAGAAAACTGACCCAATGGCCTGAATAAATGTGGGCCAAACGCAATTAAACTCACTCTCTCGCTACAGTTTATCACAAATGACCTACAGCTATAGACGACGAAACCACCTTTGTCCTGGTTTTAGCTTTTGTTCAGAGATGAATCCTTCGGCGATAGCCACTAATGTAATAAACTGTGATCCGCTCCTCGTCCTGTGATCCATTCATCGTCAAAAATAGCGACGGATAATTTGGTAATTGTCCGGTAAATCGAAAATAATCGATTTCTTGCTCGTAAAATTGATATTTCAACTTGAAGCTATTCCACATCATTTTTGCTGTAGAATTGCGATGGCGTCAGTATTAAATGGTGCGTACATGTCAAATAGCTAGTCAGTATATGCTATCATGTACATAGCATCTTAACTTATGGTATGATTATATGGGGAGGTAATTATGCATAAAACTTTAATAAAATAAGCATAGTAATGAATTCAGTCTTAAGAATACATTCAAAGAACTGTTTTGTATGTACATAAACATCTAAATTTGTTTACCAAGCAATCGGTGATCAAAACGACGCGAGCTAATTTCGAAATTGGTGATATTTTAACTCTACTACTTACTATTATAGTAATAACTATAATAGTGAATAACCGATGTAAGAGATTATGAGAAAACAATTCACAGTCATGCTGCATGGCTATAAGAGAGAATTTTCAAAAAAATAACAGATTCCATGTAGAATGTGATGTTTGGAACATCTCATTCAAATGTGGGTAATCTTAAACTTATTGGGCAATTATAGGGATTTAAGTATGAAGATATTCAGTTCCTCCTATCATGCCTGCGATGAATGTGGAAGAAGGAATCTTAAGGTAAATGCGAATTAACTTATAATACTTGAAAACAAAGAGTAGAACAATTAATTCCAGATTATTAGATTGGGTGGGTAGATTAAGAAATTTTCCCCCTTGATTACTGGCTAATTATTGTGTATACGCTAAACTGCGATATCCCATTCCTTCGACAGATTACAACACTTGAACCGTGGAGAACATCTCAGAAACCACGTTTCTTCATCTTCAAAGTGCTCCAGTTTGAGAATGGAATAAGATATCGCTATTCTGACTTGACCATAGTGATCAGCGTTAAAAAATCGTTAGAATGAGTTATCACTTGTCAGACTGTTTCATTTTTGGAATTTATGGGTAATTTTTCCTTCTTCAAATCCCCCTAAACCCCCCTTATAAAGGCCCGGTTCTGCCCATCTACGAACTTAGCCTTTCGATTTCCAAGATAGATTTTTGTGCTCAATGAATGTGCACATTAAAAGTTCAAAATTATATGATTGTTGGTGTCTTTTGGATGAGGATGGCCTGAAACGGATTTTAGTATACAATTTTTTTAAAGGAATTTTGAGTTTAAAAAATTTTGGGCTGAGAGCTTTTTGAGGAGACGACCCTGGACGACCCATTATGTACTTAGACTGAAAAACGTTTTTGGTATATGTATTGTGTATAGTTTTCTTGAATAAAACTGGAATTGAATGGAGTATCGGAGTAGCTCCTGCATACATGGAGTAGCTTACAGGATTTTCTATCCATATCTCACCTACTGTCTGGCAGTGTTATGGGGGTGGGATACCCAAAGAAAATATCTAGGTATATTGATATTAATTGACACACTGCCACTTGAAATATCAAAAGAAATTATTTTAATAAATTTTATGAAAAAAAAAGTTATTACGATTATCACTTCTATTTCAAAAAGAAGCTTGAAAAAGAAGGCGATAAAAGGTAAAAATCTTATTCGCCCTCTGTCGGTACCTAACTTCATCGTGCACGATACGTTATTAGATACCTCCAAATCCATCTTAGTTCATTTCAAACACCTATGAAATAACAACCGACAATGTCGAGAACATATCCATTTTACGATATTTTATCGAATTGTAAATATCGGATTTCGAAAGTAAAATATCGATATAAATATGTAACCCCAAGCTGGCACTAATACGGCGTAGGAAATTGACTCATTATTTGTATTTTATATTATCATTGAGACTTGCCTCGAGGAGAAAGCGGTCCTTCGTATGAATTTGAATGGGTGAGAGAAGATTATTTGCTTCATCGCAACACAGTAACTACCTACCTGTTTCAAAAGTGAAAGTATGGAATATCTGGATATTGTGATTACATCGGTTCTTTAAAAAATTCGTTATATCATATTTACTCACGGTACCTAATCACACCTAAAGACGATGAGAACATAATTTTGGAGGTACTGATTTGAATAAGTTAAGGTTGTACCACGCGAAAAAGCGCCAATCTTCTTTTCTTGTCATTTTGGTTTTAGTATACGTACAGATACGTGAAAAGAATTTCTTATTTTTCATAAAATCCACTGGGAATAACGTATGTCGGCTCTGGTATGGTCTGCCCAACACAGAGTACCAAAAGTACACTAAAACGAAAATGACCAAAAAAAGCAAATACCGTAACGGAGTAGTCAACATTTTGTTGCATTTAAGTAGTTGATGCTCACAAAAGTATTAAATAGTCCATAATAATATTGGATATCAAGGGACCCTGTTGCCCTTCAGGAACAGGGCTTTACGTCCATGAAATGGCCATAGAGCTAAAAACAAAGCTAATATTTTGTATCCATAAAATTCCTTTTTTTGGAATGTAGATGCTGGGATCAGATTTCGATCATCTCGATAAAATATTTCGTGAAAGAAATTCACGGTATCTGCACTTCTTTTTCACTGCCTGAATAGAAAATCTGCGACAATACAGAGATATTTCCTCAAGTTTCGAATCCGTGTGGTACTTACTCGAGTAACTATGTCAAATCAATTTGTAGACTACTATGTCACTATGAAATTGATTTCCCTCTTAAATTGATAATTCCAACTTTAATTTGAACAATTTCATATATTACTTAATTATTGATCCCTCTAACGATACTGGTTCTACCTTGGCTCAAAAGATTTTGCACCATTTCCTCGTAGGTTAGGGAGTGAAGGAAATTTATTGCTAAAAAGTGGTTCTCAGCATTAGCGGGGCGGAACGTGGGATGAAGTGAGATTGTAGCGACAATGAAATTGGGAAAGATGGTGTATACACAAAAGAATGGTATAATATACCTATTATATAGTCGTAGCCAAATTAAAAGTGGCAGTAGAAACTTTCGTGTCATAGATCAGTATTCACTCAACCCAGACAGAATCTGAGGAATTCGATGAAAAAATCAATGAGTGTCGTATACAAATGGAAACTGATAATATTGTTGTGGTCTTAGCTAGAATTAAGTCTTACAGCCCTGAAAGGCGTTGACAACAGTTCTTGATGCTCACAGAATCTAAAATAGTAGCCCATAATAGTATAGAAGTTACTGCGCGAGAACGCCAACTCAAGCTATTCTGCTTTGTTTGATAAAAACAATTCATTACCTTCCGCTAGGCCCAGTAAATATTGGGCATTAGCGAGCGATGAGACGCAAACGAAAATCCCAACGGCAGGAATCAACATTCTTCGAAGAGGAGCCGGGTGGAAACTGACGCCGAGACACGAGAACCAGACGTCACTAGTCCAGTTCCCTCACTACCCCTGAAACGGTCAGACCGAAAGGAAAGACCAGCGTTGTTCACGATACTCGGGGAGTAAAGGAACGGGTTCCTACCTTGAAGACATCACGTGAGTAATGTGACAGGCGCGCCTATTAACAACGTTTTTCCCCTGACGCAATGGGGATAGTCTTTTGGGATTCCTCCCGCCGAAAAGTGTGTTTAAGGAGAAAAAAAACCCCGAGAGTTTATTAAATACTCAACTTTCTGATCCAATTGGGTCTAAGTGAGCTGTTATTCAAACCACAAGACAGTATTATAAATTAGCTCATTCAATGATAACGCCCTGAAGTTCTCAGTTAGTAATCACTCGCGACGAAATCGTGGAAACCCACGTTAAGAAAACAAGAGTATTTGAAAAACTCTGCAAATTCTTGACACAACGGTTCATCATCTTCTTTGTACAGATCACCCTTCTGTCTAGATCACTAGGTCTAAATGTCTAGATCCTAAATGTTAGATTAATTATTATTATGAATTATCACTAATTATTAATAATTTTATCAAGGAGGTGCCTAGTGAAAATTATTATAATTTATTGTTAGGTATTAATAATTTGTATTTATTATTAATAATAATTATTATTAATTATGTATTTCAACAGTTTGATTCACGATCGTGTTGTGAGGCACAATGTTTGAGCCGTCATTGTGAACGAACGGCTGGTCGTACAAAGCTGCGGATGGTCTTAAAAAATTCTACGGAACAAACTCTATCTGAATATGAAATAAAAAACTCTGCAAATTCTTGACACAACGGTTTATTATCTTCCTTGTGCAGATCACCCTTCTGTCTATACCAGACTGTGTTGCAAATCAGCACCATACCATATTCTCACCGTACTCATACTATACCATACGAATTTCTTTCCTATCATACCATACTGTATTATACCAAATCATACATACAATAATATACCATACCATACTCATACCATGTCATACCAACCGAGTGAATATTGAAATGTCATCCATTTCTGACCTATTTTGGTTTATTATCTTCGATAATGAACCATTGGAATCGCCCAAAGAAAAAAAAATTTTAACCCCCCCTCAAAATTTGTTGGTTTACGTTTCAAGATACGTAGATTCAGAAAATCGAATAAAAAAAAATCCGTCCGTCCGCCGTACGCCGTACGCCGTACGCCGTACGCCGTACGCCGTACGCCGTCCGCCGTACGCCGTCCGCCGTCCGCCGTCCGCGCCACTTTGCCCAGTTAGCGTTGAGCTAAAATTACGAAATTTGGTTTCTGGGTTTGGACCAGCCCCACAATGGTCCTCGAAACTTTTCATAACCCTAGGTCAAGGGGAAGGGGTTCAAAACGAATTTTGAAATTTTGAAAATTTCATATCTCGAAATATTCATATAGAACGGTATGTTTTTTATTTCATATTTCGATAGAGTTTGTTCCGTAGAATTTTTTAAGACCATCCGCAGCTTTGTACGACCAGCCGTTCGTTCACAATGAGGGCTCAAAGATTGTGCCTCACTACACGATCGTGTATCAAACTGTTGAAATACAGGTCCATTTTCATACTAACAAGCTCTTTGGAACATCATATGGCTTAAGAGATGTCGAGTTTGTTGTTCTGAGGTGCGTTTCGTGCTACGGAAATGAAGGTAATTTCGAATGTTTGTTGGTAGGTACTTCTTTTATAGAAAAATTATTACCGACGTAGTATATCATTAAAATTAAAATTAAAAATTATCATTAAAATTAAAATTAAAAACCCCAGAATTATATCGTATTAATTAATCATAATTAATAATAATTATTATTATTAATAAATACGAATTATTAATACCTAACAATAAATTATAATAATTTTCACTAGGTACTTGATAAAATTGTTAATAATTAGTGATAATTGATAATTATAATTAATCTAACATTTAGGATCTAGACATTTAGACCTAGTGATCTAGACAGAAGGGTGATCTGTACAAAGAAGATAATGAACCGTTGTGTCAAGAATTTGCAGAGTTTTTGGTTTATTATCTTCGATAATGAACCATTGGAATCGCCCAAAGAAAAAAAAATTTTAACCCCCCCTCAAAATTTGTTGGTTTACGTTTCAAGATACGTAGATTCAGAAAATCGAATAAAAAAAAATCCGTCCGTCCGCCGTACGCCGTCCGCCGTACGCCGTCCGCCGTACGCCGTCCGCCGTCCGCCGTCCGAGGCACTTTGCCCAGTTAGCGTTGAGTTAAAATTACGAAATTTGGTTTCTGGGTTTGGACCAGCCCCACAATGATCCACGAAACTTTTCATAACCCTAGGTCAAGGGGAAGGGGTTCAAAACGAATTTTGAAATTTTGAAAATTCCATATCTCGAAAAATTCCCATCAAACGGTATGTTTTTTATTTCATATTTAGATAGAGTTTGTTCCGTAGAATTTTTTAAGACCATCCGCAGCTTTGTACGACCAGCCGTTCGTTCACAATGACGGCTCAAAGATTGTGCCTCACAACCCGATCGTGAATCAAACTGTTGAAATACAGGTCCATTTTCATACTAACAAGCTCTTTGGAACATCATATGGCTTAAGTGATGTCGAGTTTGTTGTTCTGAGGTGCGTTTCGTGCTACGGAAATGAAGGTAATTTCGAATGTTTGTTGGTAGGTACTTCTTTTATAGAAAAATTATTACCGACGTAGTATTAAAAACCCCAGAATTATATCGTATTAATTAATCATAATTAATAATAATTATTATTAATAGTAAATACGAATTATTAATACCTAACAATAAATTATAATAATTTTCACTAGGTACTTGATAAAATTGTTAATAATTAGTGATAATTGATAATAATAATTAATCTAACATTTAGGATCTAGACATTTAGACCTAGTGATCTAGACAGAAGGGTGATCTGTACAAAGAAGATAATGAACCGTTGTGTCAAGAATTTGCAGAGTTTTAAAATTTCAAGTCCATAGCTCATCATCAAAATTTAATTTGTATTATTACAAAAAGGTATTATTTAAACAATTTTACAGATGAGAAACCGAGTGAATATTGCAATGTGGTCTATCCCCGACTCACGGTTAAAATTTCTAGACTGTAGTTTACCGGGAAGATGTAAAAAGGTAGTTTTATTCTGGGCGTCTGGGGATTGGGTCACATAACGGCCGTTTTCGACGCGAAAGTTTAGTGTTTTTCCTAAAACTTTGCGCGGTCACTGTGAACGAACGGCTGGTCGCACAAAAATCCAATTGGTCTTAAAAGATTCGTAATTTGTCAGGTCATTCAAAGGTGAACTAAAATTTACACGGTTCAGTTAAATATTTGGAGATAAGACACCGTCCAAATTTCAAAGTTCGTTTTGAACCCCTTCCCCTTGACCTAGGGTTATGAAAAGTTTCGAGGATCATTGTGGGGCTGGTCCAAACCCAGAAACCAAATTTCGTAATTTTAGCTCAACGTTAACTGGGCAAAGTGGCGCGGACGGCGGACCTCCTGCCAACCGTCTTACGTCATACGCTCGTGCGTCATAGGCTCTGACGCACTAGTTGGTCTCCTGCCAGCCGTCTTACGTCATACGCTCGTGCGTCATAGGCTCTGACGTACTTGTTGGCCACCTGCCAGCCGTCTTACGTCATACGCTCGTGCGTCATAGGCTCTGACGCACTAGTTAGCCTCCTGCCAGCCGTCTTACGTCATACGCTCGTGCGTCATAGGCTCTGACGCACTAGTTGGCCTCCTGCAAGCCGTCTTACGTCATACGCTCGTGCGTCATAGGCTCTGACGTACTTGTTGGCCTCCTGTCAGCCGTCTTACGTCATACGCTCGTGCGTCATAGGCTCTGACGTACTTGTTGGCCTCCTGCCAGCCGTGCTGGATCTTGGGTACACAATGAACAGGTTTGCAATGAGAAAAAAACCGAGTGAATATTGAAATGTCATCCCTTTCCGACCTATATTTAAAATTTCAAGTATCTAGCTCATCATCAAAATTTAATTTGTTTAAACAAATAGGTATTATTTAAACAATTTTACAGTCGAGAAACCGAGTGAATATTGCATTGTGATCCAGTTTTGACCTATTTTTAAAATTTCAAGTCAATAGCTCAGCATCAAAATTTAATTTGTATTATTACAAAAAGGTATTATTTAAACAATTTTACAGATGAGAAACCGAGTGCATATTGCAATGTGGTCTATCCCCGACTTTTTTTTTTTTTTTTTTGTGATATTTATTATGAGAGAACGGTATGTTTTTTATTTCATATTTAGATAGAGTTTGTTCCGTAGAATTGTTTAAGACCATCCGCAGCTTTGTACGATCAGCCGTTCATTCACAATGACGGCTCAAAGATTGTGCCTCACAACACAATCATGAATCAAACTTTTGAAATACAGGTCCATTTTCATACTAACAAGCTCTTTGGAACATCATATGGCTTAAGTGATGTCGAGTTTGTTGTTCTGAGGTGCGTTTCGTGCTACGGAAATGAAGGTAATTTCGAATGTTTGTTGGTAGGTACTTCTTTCATAGAAAAATTATTACCGACGTAGTATTAAAAACCCCAGAATTATATCGTATTAATTAATCATAATTAATAATGATTATTGTTATTAATAAATACAAATTATTAATACCTAACAATAAATTATAATAATTTTCACTAGGTACTTGATAAAATTGTTAATAAGTAGTGATAATTGATAATAATAATTAATCTAACATGTAGGATCTAGACATTTAGACCTAGTGATCTAGACAGAAGGGTGATCTGTACAAAGAAGATAATGAACCGTTGTGTCAAGAATTTGCAGAGTTTTTTTTTATTCGATTTTCTGAATCTACGTATCTTGAAACTAAACCAACAAATTTTGAGGGGGGTTAAAATTTTTTTTTCTTTGGGCGATTCCAATGGTTCATTATCGAAGATAATAAACCAAAATCGTATATTTCCACTGAAATATGGGTAGGTACACTGTTAGACCGGTTTCAGCGATTAAACCATCGTCAGTAACAAGTATTGTTTTCAAATACTCTTTTCAAATACTCTTCTTTTTCTTTATTCAGCTTTGATGGAAGCCTTGTAGGAAGCCTCTTTGCGGGAGCCTTTTGCAAGGCTTCTGAGAATTAGATGATACAGGTACTAGTAGTGGTGATGAGTACTTAGTGGTGGTACAACAGTTAAGTAATGAGCTTTTTCAGGCTGGCTGACATCGCGAAAGCAAGGCGTCCAAGAATTATATAAGTATTACTGGTGGTCACGAGTAATCAGTGGTGGTACCACTACAGTGAAGTTATGCTCCAATTCAGGCTTGTTCATCTGGCAAAAAGCTCCCGCCAACAACATTGAAAGAAGCGAAAAGCTCCGTGCAGGTGCAACAGAGGAAACAGAGGAGGGTGAAAGGGGGGTTGTGGGAAGAAGACAGTTGAACAGGAAAACATTGGTGGGGTGGTTAGCGGTAGGATGATCAGGTTTCTATATGCACACTCAACAGCGTGGTGCGAAGCACCGAGCATCCTATATAATATATATTATGTGGCTGGCCTCCTACATATTATATGGCTGGCGGGCAAAATGGATACTTCTTTTTGCGTCTGAGGAGGTTTTTTGGAGGGCCAGTGTTTACAACGGGGTTGTTTGTCGGGGGATATGAACTATTTCACATTAATAATCTTAATTTAGTCCAAAAAAGTAGGTACTTACTGAATGACCGAAAGTTTAGGTGTGAAAACGGGAAAATATAAAAATATATTTTTATATTTTTATAAATTATCCTAGATTAGTGGTCAACTTTTATAATGATGATTGAGTACTAATTATTACAAAAAGTGGTAGAGCATAAGTTCTTTCTGAAAACATTACGCTCGTAGACTGCGGACATTTTTATCAAAAAACCGCGGATGTACGACAGCCGCAAACATTTTCACGGACAAGAGGTAAAAAAGCGGAATGTCCGCGGAATGAATAGAATAGAATATCAATTTATTGACAGAAAGAAAAACAAATCACAGAATAGTCTCATAAGAATTCTTTCTTCTGTCCAGCAACCTACTTCACGAACTCACGAACTTGCGGCTGGTGGAGCTAATCTCAGAGAAAAACAAAACAAAAACAACTAAATATCATCAAACACCTAGAGAGCAACGCTCAAATGAACAAACGTTAAAATGTTTAAATAAATTTATTCCATAAATTCTTTAATTTTAATCAAGATCTCCTTAAAGCTCCCTAAATCACCAAAATCATCAGGGTTAATTTTACAGGCATGGAGGAAGCGCAATACCCTATGATAAGAATTATTCTTTGCACGCTCAGTACTAAGTTTTGGGATCTGAATATTCGAAGACATTGCAGTAGGTGAGTTAGAGATACGGCTTCTATGTTCAGGATGGATACCCACCCGTCTCATAGACGAATAGACATGCTTGTAGCAAAAATACTTGCGTAACATTCAGCAACTCAAATTCATTATGGAGCAGAACAGTTGAATATCCAGCATTCTTCCTGAGTATAATCCTAAGGATAGTATTATGTGCAACTTGCAAAAGACCTATTAAAGAATAGAGAATGGCAAGCCTACTATGTCCAGCTATGTCAGAAAGCCAGTAATGGGGTGGCCTTACGTTCAAGGCCATTCCTACCGTTTAATATTTCATGCGTTTAGTTAAACTACGAGAACCTATAAAGGAGCGGCTTATAATAGATTGTTACATACGTTCTCCTGCTTGCTCACCAACCGGCTTCAGCAAATAGGACGGAAATGAATAGAAATCACAGGATTGTACATAGTGCACTCTTTACTTTCACTATGAAATCTCTACTACATAAATACCAGTACTCAATACCAGTACTTGTATCGGTACCTCCTTGGCCCGTGGAACTGGACCGGTAAAAACAGGGTAGTTGTCACTGCTCAGAACCGTTCCAATGTGAATTACATAAAACTCCATATTGATCAATATCGAATACTTCCCCCAAAACTTTAATATTACCTTTTGCCAATCAAGTTTGCGGTCCTTGATTTCGTCTGTGCGAATTGTAATTGTAAGAAACTAAATAATAAGAACTATTGATTTAATCATTTAGTTTTTACAAAAGAATAAACAACAAAATTTAATCAGCGTTGAAATTTTGTTGCTAAAAAAATCTAGGTGAAAACAGAGCAAACTACATAAGAATTGAGAGAACCAGGAACAAGGGTTCAAGACAAACACACCAATGATACACATGATAGTTTGATAATACGTGATAATTTGATAATAAAATTATTATTGAAATTTTATTGATAGGTATATATTAATAAAAAACAAAAATGACCTTAAAATATTGAATATCGTTCCCAAAATATCGATATTCGATATTATCGATATCCCATTCCTAATGTCAATACTGAAAATATCGATATTTTACTTCGCTCGATTAATAGAGTAACAAATAATAAAGTCGGTATATTATTGATCGATATTTTGTTGTTTCATTGTTTCAAAACACCAATGTTTTTTTAGCGATGTATCGGTACCGTCGATGTTTCATTGTTTCAAAACACCAATGTTTTTTAGCGATGTATCGGTACCGACGATGTCCCAACCCTAAAACTGTGAGAAAGAGGTTTCATGTTAGGGATATTCACTTAACTTCGATGTACCGAATTTATTCAATCTATGCCATACGATATATCGGATTGATTCGATGTTTTGACAAATATTTATAGTATTCGATACATCGGTATATTAATAGATACCTACATCAAATCTTTGAAAAGTCAAATGATGAATAATCCATCTGGGAAAGGTGTCCTAGTTCCTAATTCAAGTTTCACGTCAATGAGATGAATTGATTAGGTATTAGTCATTGAGAGCAGAGGTTGAACTGTGTTGCCATTATTGTCGTCACGCAAAGAACGTTGTGAATTAATATTGAGAGTTTAGGTTGCATTGAGCGTCGAAATTTGAACGACGGTAATAAATTATTCAAGTATAAGTGTTCGATTTGTATCACGCAGTTCATACATTTACTGAACCGATCATTTACCATCGATAATCCAATAGTTTTAGCGGAGATTTATCGATCAAAAGTCAATCATGTTCAAATTTGACTCAATGAACCGGTCATAACACATGGTGTAGACGAATGGTTCATCAGAAACACAGGCCCTTCAGGTCGACTGGACAAGAAGCTTCGTCGCCTCAGACGGCCCAGCTGGAGATGTGGCTTAGGTTATTGATAGACTTGGCATGGATTTCCAAACTGTCACTATAGTTACAGTCACATACTATAGGATATGGTGTGATAATAATTAATAACAATTATTGCGATTGAACATGAACTGTAAAAGACTTAATGTTGATTGATAACATACAGGCTTCAGTTTAATATACAGTAACATGTACGCATACAATACAATATTAGATGATGGTGTTCATACGGCTTTGCTTGCGATTAATCTTCTCCACTGATAGTTTTCAAAAATAGAAAGTAAGACACTGATTCTTGCAAGCTCTGAAAAAATAAAATAAAATAATGACGATAACAACCAGCCAAAAATACATGTCGTGGGTAGAATTCTAGGTACCTAGGGTGGGATGGGAGTATGGTTCACTTGTTCATTTTGACTGGGATTTGGTCGAGTTTTGGGTTCGTTCATGTTTAAGGCCCCTCTGTGAATCTAAAAGAGTTCCTCGCGTAAAGATAAAACCTTTTTTGGGAGAAATGCCATGACCAACCTCCAATACTAGTAGAAAGTTGGTTGACAAGTATTTACGTGAGTTTCCAGCTGAAATCTTCGGAGTAATAGAGACGTATTATAGGTACTCGTACTGCGATGCATGTGACAATCGCGTTTCTTGCTCCCAACGTTCACAGGTAAGGTTACCAGGCGTCCTTTTTTCGTCGGACAAGTCTTCTTTTTCCACGTGTGTCCTTGAATAATTTTTTTCTGGAAATTATCGAACTGTCCTTTTCTCTACTATTCACAGGTCACTCAACACATTGCCACTGGAGCTCATAAAACCGATAAATTGAAGGAACAACAGTGACGGCTCCCTCCTCAAGTAAGTTTACCTTCAGTACAGACCTTTGCCACTCTTTCGTCAGTGCTGACATCCCATTCAACAAACTCAGCAACCCTGCATTGAACAGTTTCTTGGAGGCCTACACTGGGAAGAAAACGCCCGATGAAAGTACATTGAGAAAAAACTACTTTTACCAGGAGGACATTTACCAGGAAACCCTTGGCAAAATTCGGGAATATATTAAAGATGGACCAATATGGGTGTCGATTGATGAAACCACGGATATTGACAGCGGGTATGTTGTCAATGCTGTTGTCGGTGAATTTGGAGTTGAATTCGAAACCATTCCTTCTGAACTGCGAAGTTCTTGAAAAAAGGCAATCACGACACTATCTCTCAATTCTTTGGAGCTTCAATGCGTCTATTGTGGCCAAATGGGTTTGCTGTTTCTATAAGATGCTGCTCCTTATAATATAATATGGTCATATTATGGTCAAAGCGGGGGAGTCGATACAAACATGGTTCATTTGACCTGCATTGCATCGAGTAGCAGAAACTGTGCGATCTTTGTTCCCCGACGTGGATCGCTGCAGTAAAAAATGTATTTTTAAAAGCTCCCAGCCGAGTATTATTTTTGAAAGAAAACTATTCTGACTTGCCTCGGCCACCGAAACCTGTTCTGACGAGATGGGGAACTTGGCTCGAAGCAGCTCCGTACTGCTGTAAGAATTACGAAAAAATCGGCTAAGTCTCTTTTCCAAAAACCAATCTTGAAGAGCAACATCACGTTCATTGCACAAAAGTGCGCATTTCTCACTGAATCCATTACAGAACTGCTGAACAACGGGTGGGTGACGATATGCACCATTTCAGATACTCTTAGCGGTTCTGGTGAATTCGCTGAACTTTGTGTCCCTTTCAGCCCCAATGAAATCCGAGCGTGGACGTTTAAGGGATGTTTAGTTAACTAATGTGTAAAGACGAATATTTTAATCTTAAGAATCTTTAATTTAGAATCAAGTGGCCCTACTGTCCATGAACATTTATACTGATATACGTACATGGAGCCAGTTGCTTTTGGACGGGTGAACATTGCCGAAACCTCTCAAACTCACTTGGCGGTGACACATCAATGAAAACTTGGGTAGAGCTTTTTTAATATCCAATTCGCTATCGTACCAAGTATTGTTGTATGAGTCGAACACCAAATCACTGAACTAGGAAGAACAAAAAAAAAAAACAAAAAAAAAAAGAAGAAGAGGTGAGTACGTCATCAGTTCGTAAAAAGTAGTGGGTTAAAACAGTACTAGGTAAAATTATGACAATTAGGTAAAATCAGTAACAAGGGTGTTAATGTTGCAGATAGCTTAGTGGTGTAAGTCTACATACTGGTTACCTTTGAGGTCAATAGTTCCCCGTAGTAGCAGTATACCAAAAGCTGAGAGTACGACGTCATGAGCATAGTCCCCTGATTCATAACTACTTCCATCTTGTCTTCAACCTGTAACACACAGAGTTCTACTTTTAGCCACTGGAGTTCCATATTATTTTCCTCTCGTTCAGCTAAAGCAGACAAAGCCACAGTCGCATTTGAGTGGTGATGGCCAGGTAAAACGACGGGACAAGACGATGGGATAGGCTGGAAACATTCTAGTTAAGCAATGAAACGTGAGGGGGTGCGCGCAACGCTCGGAGGATCTATCGATCCAATCCACCACAGGGGAAGGGCCGAGCTGAATCGATAGATCCATTCCTTAGTAAACGTGTTCAGAAGTGAGATCGTTGTGTGTTTGAAACGGTTTTCGAATCTCTTACATGGACCGCACCAAATAGCAGAACACAAGAATGGCCTACAGTGTAGACAGACTGGGCAACGAATAGGTTGCTGTAGCACCTCGACAGATGCTGAGAAACTCTGGAAAAAGTACAGAGATAGTTCGGTTATGTTGTGGATACTGCATTTGCTTGACTGAACGTTTCATTCGGGAATCCACAGAGAAGAATTTTGGACTGTATCACTGTAACTTATTGTTAGACACAAGTGTGACTGCTCCACTTCTATCTGAAGACTAGGCTGTACCACATCATCAAAATCCCCTTGAATATCTCGCAGTACCAGTGAGACCAGCTTAAGGTGCCTATTTCATTGGTTTTCCTGGTTTTCCTTTCTACCATTTGGTCAGGAAATGTGCAGCTGCACTGCACCATGGGTCCTACACGAACCTCGATTATGCGAACAGTACATTTCGATCAGGGATCGTTTCAGTCAATTTCGAATATCGACCACTACTCACAATAAATATTATCACTCTGCGCAGAGTCCAAGAACAGGCGCCTTTTCTTGGAATGCCAGGAGTGGAAATTGATACTTTGGTCTTACTTGAGCAATTGAGCGTGTTTTTCAACAGCTGCAGCCATGATTTTGCTGTCCTTGAACCGGTCCTTGCCCAATCGAGACAAAGACTCAGATAGAATATCGACGTGAAGAATTATGCCAGCCACTGTCATCAGGAAAGTGGTGTCAACAAGAATGTGGCACAGACCGCAAAAGATGGCGGCGTTCACGCTGAAGAATATGGCTGAGGAAATAAGGTTTTCAAATTATTGTGATGAATTTGAAATCGAAAAATCAATCATGTGTTCTATTCAAGTTGATAATGTACTTTCTGGCAACGTATGTACTAATTAATTAATACGTAAATCAATTGATTATCTTCCTATTCTAAACTAGTAAATTGGAATTAAGTGAAAGGAGTAGTTAACGACAATTCAATTTATATGAATGGCTATGAAGAATGATAATAAAAAGGGAGGTAGATAAGGGTTGTCATGTATGGATGTCATTTGCTTTGGGAGTGATGAAAGCCACCACGATGCAACCCGGAAAGTGGGTCAGGATCATAACACCAAGAACAACAGAATAGTACGGCGGGAGAATCCCTCAGAGCGATCTTATGATTAATACTTACACGCTACAAACATAACACCTTCATCCTTCCATGGGTAAGCGCATTTGAATGATATATCGTTGCGCGTCATGAGCGACCATGCAGCCCACGTACAGGGGTTCATCAGGACGAGCGTGATGTACAAGTAGCAGTTATAAAAATGGGACTTGGTACTAGGCAGGTCCATATTCAAAGGGCCAAGATCCTCAACCATGTGGATCATTTCCTGGAACTACAAGACAATTTTATGAGTGAAAATTATTCATTTAAGATAACCTCTATATTATACTTACGAATATAGTCGGTAAGGGCACTTTTTATGGTATAACTGATTGACGGACATGTTGCTTCGTGCCTCACAGAATGCCCAGAGGTCAGAACCACGGGCTCTCCATGGGCTTTGCTCACGATTTAATAATATTGATTCATGAAGGTTGGATTTTACACAATGGAAACGAGGCTTTGAACAACTTGATATTGTTGTTGAAAAGAATATTCACTCAATTCTACGTTATGACTAGTACAGCTAGTTGTGTCGGTTATTACAGATTTTATACATAAAGTTTATAGGTACACGCCATAGTTACATGCACAGGTCAGTTCAGCTTCTCTGTGAATAAGTTCTTTCATGAACTGTGCTTGTGGAGTTCAGATGCTCCTATATAGGTATATTTCGTGTAGGTATTTAGGTAAGAGTCAATTAATTGACTAATTAATTAATCCAACTTAATTAAGGAGTTTGAATGAAGATAATATCTTCATTATAAGAGCATTGATCGATTTAATGAATAATAATAATGAGTTATACGAACCGCTTTACTCTGAATCATCAATGCAATGATCTTGAATGTTGCGGCGTAAAACGTCATTGTTACGATGTAACCGTTGATTTTCAAAATGAAGTCGAGTTGAGTGACGACTTCGTGGGTGTAAATGTAAATCAGGGAGAGGATGCCAACAACCACCATCCATGTCGGAAATAAGAGCTGGTAGAACGTGTGTTTGATGAAGGGGGGTAGTGGCAAATTCACTCCTCCTACAGAATTAAGACCAAACTAACATCATTAAACCTTTCTATCGTGAGCTTAATCTTTAAAAAATAATAACAATAGCAGAGATACAAGAATATGAACTATTGACGAATCAGGTAAACACTATTTTACTCCATTGTTGTAAGTGGTTTCTCATGGAGAAAAGATATGAAAAATATGAACGGATATAGGATCTAATATATCTACATCCTATGGAGGCAGATGAAGATGCGATTGAGTAATAGCCTTCTATTGAGTATAGCCTTCACCAGTCCCGAAGAATAATGGAACACAAATTTTGTGTTCCAATTCAAACACACAATTGGTCAGCAATGTTAACATATACTTACCAACGTTTGGGACAACGTAAATGCACTATTTTCAATACGATTGTACACTGCCAGTAAGCACCCACAGTGATTATAAGTATTAGGTATAGTTGGACCGTAGGAAATAATTATGTTCTTTTCATACTGAATGAATACACGTTGGCAATGGGATGCATAGAAGTGCACATACGGTGTCGAAAGGAAGCGTGATTAAAAAGTATATTTTGAGTGTTAAGCAAAGTTGTGAATATATTACATCTGGCGACGAGTGAAAAAAAGAGAAGAAAAAAACGGAATGAAGTGAAACAAGCGGGGACAACGTGACTAATGAACAACGATTTAAAAACGTTGAGAGCAGGGGTTTAGCCTAGCGATTTTCCAACGAACGATCGTAGGGTGTTTACAAGTGACCGCTTTCGCCGAATTATCGACAATAGCGAATTATCGAAGTTTGACTGTTTATCGACTCATTAAACACGCAATTACCAGGGAACCAATTGAAGCCCAACGAGTTCAGAAATGCTTTCTGAACGGAAAAAAGCGTCAGCTTCTTCTCCCCGCCAACAAAGAGAACGATCTTAAGCCGGGAATACACTTGAGCAGAGGCAGGCCGCGCACCGCACGCGCAGCCTATGCGCGGCGCGATGCTCAAGTGTGTACGGGTCCCCAACACCGCGGCAAACAGGCTCGTGCGGTGCGCGGCCTGAGCCATCGACTGTCGGTCCATCAAAGTGAGCACGGACCGCGGCAGGCTCGTGCGGTGCGCAGTGTGGACGGAATTCAGTCGATTCAGAGCTGCGAACAGAGCCGCGGCACACGTAAGTGATAATGTGTGATAACGTGTGATAACCTACCTACCCACTTTGAAATTACCTACTAGGTACTCGTTTGGTTATAACCGTTTTGTTAATTATAGGCTCGTTTTGTATAATTGTAAAAAAAAAAGTACGAAGATAATAATATTATCCATCGTCTATGGTTGATTATTTTCAAAAATTTACAGCCGATGGCAGTCAAATCGTGAAAACGATAACTGTAGACGATGGAGAACTATTTCCAGAATCAGACTATGAAGCTAACTCAATGTGGCCGCCAAGTCGACTTGGCTGGTTGTTGCAAAACACGGTCCATATTTGAGGTAAGTAGTGTACAGCACCTATTTAATTAAACATTTCCTTCCACGCTTTTGCTCCACGCAGCAAGGATCGAATTTTTGAAG
Source organism: Stenodema calcarata (assembly GCA_963920205.1). NCBI lineage: Eukaryota > Metazoa > Arthropoda > Insecta > Hemiptera > Miridae > Stenodema > Stenodema calcarata. The sequence goes on along the minus strand of OY986051.1, from coordinate 23,736,992 downwards.
AAAAACAAAAGTAAAGTAGGCTAATACGCTATTTTTTTATTATGGACCTCAGTATTTGTGATTTTGGACCTCTGGGTGCAATCAAAACGGGCCGCGACTACTTGCAACCAATTCAACATCCTACAAACGTGATGAACGGCTCACAAATAATTTTGAATTACATTAAAAACACGTAACAACATTAAATGTTGTTACGTGTTTTTAATGTAATTCAAAATTATTTGTAATTAAAATGCTATACTTAGGGCCGGTTTATCAATTGCATTTGATCGCCGATTGAACTCCAACTATCGCTGAATGACACCGTCGATGTCAAGTTTTCCTTCTTGGCCATTCGTTTGATCTTATAACTAACTTTTAGATGTAGAAATGCCCTGTTAACCTTGTTGAAAGTAAATAAATAACGTAAGGGTTTAATAGTGTTTTTTCTATCTGTTATTTCCATTTTATTAAAATTTAATTCACTGTGTGAAAAAGTGCTCATATGATTCGATAGTCTTCAGTATCGAACATTTTTATTCGATATCGAATATTTGTTTCGATACTAGTATCGAGTAATGGTATCGAATATTTTGTGGTATCGCCCATCACTGGACGTAGATGTTGTGTTTCTGCCACTTTTCTGTCTTGATCCGTCGTAGTGGACACCAGTTGCACCGCGCAATGTTGGATCAGGGCTGAGCATGTGCGCCTCGCTGTAATTTGAAAATTTGTATCGCGGCACATCACATCGCGGCACATGGCATCGCGCCGCGCATAGGCTGCGCGTGCGGTGCGCGGCCTGCCTCTGCTCAAGTGTATTCCCGGCTTTATTGGCCAACTTAAACGCCTCGTTCATCCTGAAGAGTGACTGAAGCTTCGAGTTACCACGCTTTCGTCGTATTTAATAGGATAGTCACGAAACTGCGAGGTTTCCTTTCTTGATTAACTAATTCATTTTAGTCAGATGAATAGAGAACACCCGGCGTTGTTACTGGAATATTTAGGACAGTATTGAGCTTCAAGTGCCCTTCATGAAATTATAACGAATGCCAATCGGTGATGTATTCTGACAAGTTACCGAGAACTCGAAGCCATTCTCGAGTATTTCGTGATTCATAGAATGATTCGGGGTTTCTCTCGGATCCAGCCACCTTGCTCTCCCACCTCAATAGGAGAAACTAGTGTCGACCTTTCTTTTTGCAATGTAACTACACCATTCCTGATAATATAATAATTCATAATATAATATTACTATACGATAATAATTTGAACGCATCACTTAGATTATAAATAGAATCAAAAGCTAAGGAAATCCAGGCAAGTAGGTACCTACGACCTATTTGACACGCGGATGTAAAATTCCTCGTTTTTGGAACATTTACGTTCTTAATACTTAGTTGTTCAAATATCTTAAGAAACGATGCCCGTCCAATAACTTTTCGCTAACTACGGAAAAAAGTTCCTTCATTTCCGGAAACCATTGTGGACTTCTGCCCCACAACAAAATCATGAGGTTTTATTGAGCACAAGTTGTTTACACAGTTGATTCAAACCACACATGATTTTGTAATATCAACAGTCATGTTATGGTTACTTTTTGTGTCTTTGGAAAGTGGTTAATTTTGAATATTTGTTGGTAAGTACGTCTGGTTAAAAAATTAATGCAGATCAATAAATTTGAATAATTTACCATTTATATATGAATAATTTACCATTTATATTTACCTACATAATATTATGTTATTATGTTTACCTACATTTATATTTACCTACATAATATATTATACTATTTCTGGATTTTGGAAAGTGGTGTTTCCAATAGGTCAAAAACCTAAAGGGACGGTGACACCCCAGGAAAGGTGAGAGCCAGTTAGTTAGGGAGATATGAAAATAGTTAGTAAATGAATATGAAATTGACATAAACTGAGAGGGTACGGCCGAACGGTCTTAATTAAATGGCAACTTAAATCCGGTCCTAGTCTTCTACTGATGCTGCTTCTACGCAATTCTTCAGCACGCGTATTTCAGATACACGCCACAAACGAGTACTGCAGTAATAATATTTAAGAACATACCCCGTCCAGGAGCTGGCCACAAAATGTCAGCTGTGACCACAAGATCGGTTATTGCTGAATCGTATCGTGCACACGGTTGACAACAAGAATTCCTCAATATGAGACGATTACTTACTGTTTAAATCGATCGAAACCTCAATTCGATCCGTCCGTTGAAGGTGATAAGAGTCTGTCCACTGATAACAGTTCATTAGCACAATCGGGCCAACTGTGATAACACATGCGCGTAAATTCGTCCCCTGTTATAATAGTTCAGGGATTCCCATCTAATTACGGGAAGGTCCTCCGGATGACGGAGGTTGAAAATCTGGGGAAGAAAGGCCCGACCTTCCCCCGCCGATACTAAACTCGATCCGACGACCCACCACTCCAACCCTCGTTATCACTGAGCCGGTTGAGTGACCGAACCATATCCAGGAGACAGCTCTCAGATGTCCAATACTTCGTCTTTTGTGTTGTGCGTGTGCTTCGTGTCCGCCTGTTACCTTCACGATGTCACCAACGCTTCTTTCCTTCAAGACTTCCCTTCTTGTGAGTACCCTCGTGTTCTTCTGCTCGAGCGATATTTTGGATCAGAAAAATTGACGGTAGCAGAATCGTTAACATGCATCGAAAGCGCTACACCAAATAGAGCCCTCCAGTGCTGAGGTGAATTTTACTGAGGTCACTATGAATCACTGAGGTCGGGTCATTATGACCCAAATTTAGTTTTTTTGAAAAAAAAAAAAAAAAACATTTTTCTTAAAAGGATGTTAAATGATTACTTACGGCTCTTACATTGAAATAAATGCATTAGGTTAATCCCAAAAATCAAATACAAAATTGGAAAAAGTAAAATTACCGAAAATAAAGAAAGATAAAAATTATTGAGTTCCCTCACAACCATTGCAATTAATCTCTCATTTTGTAGGTAAATAATAATAAGTAAATATGTTGAAAAAGTAGTAAAAGCAGGTAAAATATTATGTTCAGAGACGCATTGCAGGTGGAACATTCGGTGCACAGAAGTTGAAAATGCGTTTTACAGATGTTTTGTCTGCACTGAGTGCAGAATTGGGAGTATTCACCATTCGGTTCGTCACGTTGGATTTTATTCAAATCGATAGTTATCTCGAATTTTTCGGAAATTGGGCAAAGTGGCTTTGGGAACTGGACGACTCAAATATACCACGATGATCAGTCGGGGAACACCACGCAATCTGATATGTTTCTGTAGTTTGTAACGCGTTTCAATTAAAAGTTTTTTTGCTCAATTGAAAGTCATGATACAAATAATTTGTATCATGATGGAAATAATGATGGAAATTATTTCCATCATTATTTTGAACAGGAAATTATTAGGATATTCAAATTTTGTTGTATAAAATGACAATCCAATACCGTTATCAAGACAATCGGACATTTTTGTGTTCGGAAGATTTTATCATGTGACTAAGATCAATAGTTGATCAATAGTTAATAGGAGAAATAGTAATAACTAAGATCAATAGTTAATAGGAGAAATACTACTATTATTGAGGTAAGTTCCACTGAAGTAAGCAGATCGTATCGACGTTTGAACACATCATTTCGTAATGTCAAGGAATCAACCACAACAGATTATAATATAATCTGTTATTCCATATTATGGAATTCTTTATTTAGGATCGAGATTAAGTCAAGAGGCATCTGTTTTAGGTAGACATGATAATTGTAATACTAACTTGTGCAAATTACATGTATTACATACATGGGTAATGTAACACATACAAGTATTAGTAAGAAATTCGTTTATCCAAGTTGTGATTGCTCATAATAATCCAACCAACTTATGTAAGCTCAACTTGATATTCATGGAAATAGCAATGGGCTGTCGCAGAACTAAGAGTTCAGCCCCTCGGAGTAGTATAGAGATAACATTGAAGATTGAAAATATCTAGTTTCAAGTGCAGAAGATAAGGTAGTCTGTAAATCGATTGTAAATCACGAACGGTTTGTTGTTGGCTCATCGACATTCTATCCTTGAAAATACGATGACCTCGGTGGATTAGCTGGTTTTTGTTCAAATCCCGGGGCGACGTTATATAAAATTACAATATTATCATAACAACTAATCGTAGAACTCACAGACATCGAACCCAACAGCCATCGCCGATGTACCGATTCACAGATAATATACGTATGGGAACGACGTGTATCAACATCAATAGACCACAAAGACATAGATGGATATTGGTATTTTAATTCTCTCGCTTTAACCATCAGTATATTGAACACATCAACGACATGGTTCGAAGAGCCAAAGCTCATTGGTACAAAAATAAATAAATAAAGCCATCAGATACCGTTTTTGGTTTATAGTGGAAAGGGCGATGGAACAGAACTGGACGCCAATATCACGATCCAAACGGCAGGTCACATTGAGCACTTAGTTACGTGGATTGTCACATTAAGGCAGATCATGGAAGAATCAAGTCAATCTTAACCTGGGGCTAAAGATGTTGATCAAGAGGGAAATTGAATTAAACTCTTCCTTCGCAGCAAATTTAATAAATATTTTTCATTTAGACAAACAGATATTTGGGAAAAAGTATGGTATTTCATCATTTCAAGCACATTTCGATGTGGCGTCAAGTTTGAAGCGAATAAGACGAAACACAGTCTGTTTTAGCTGAGTGTAACGAAAGAAACATAATATGTTTCTTTCATATTATGCATATCATGCATCGCATCATTGGAGCAGTCATTTGCTGCTACTGCTGCGACACTTTCTGCAATAACCTCCAGTACAGGACCTCCAAAAATTCCTCTAATGTTCTAGAATTTAGAAAATGCTCTCTCGACCGGGTTCAGCATCGGGAGTAAGGCGGCAAAAACAATTATTGTATTCTCATCTGAGATGAACGCAGCAAGTATTGTACTTTCTTTGGCTCTACGAATTCAGAACTGTTTGTGGGCGCAGCCCGCACAGAAAGGATTCACAGGGGGATCAGCATTAAAACTGACATCGATGATTAGAGTTTAATTCAATTTGCTCGAAGATTAACTTAATGTGACGTCTCTACTGAATTGGCGTCACGAGTACTAAACGACCAAGTGTTCCTGCTCACTTTTGACAGTTGTACACTACGCAATTACAAATAATTTATAAGTCGCTATAACAGGGACAGTCTCAGGGACAGAGTCGGTATAAAAGTGATGACCAGACACCATGAACACATAAATGGACACAATCCAAGCATATATAGTTGATATAAGTACAAATATTGCAGTAAATCTGATGCCACGGAAATCCAAGTCGGGCTTGTAAGTGCAATAGTCAGGTATTTCCTTCTACTCATGGGGAAAAAAATATGCCCACTTCATATGCGCTTCATTTTCTTTAAAGCCAAACATGGCGCAACACAAAGACTCACCTGTTACACATTGATTTGAAACTCGACCATTACACCTAATAGGTTATTATACCTAATACCCACCGTTTACTACATTCGTACATGAAGATTGGACTCGACCATTACGGCTAATAATGACTACTTAGTGCTTTCACTACTGAGGTCGTCATGAAAGTGATTTGGTTGGGAATTGCCCATTTATGTGAGTCACTCCTTACCGTCGTCACAATGGCTGGGTACTTAAAGTCTCTCCTTGCCAGTTACTTTCCGCATGGCGAACACGAGTGTGTAAAACCGGCATCTTTCGGTATTGGAAATCACCGATTCACGTTCGATGAAGTCTTTACGCAGATACGATGTTTAACGATTTACGCAGAAAATCGATTATTACGAGTATTGGTTCAGGCATTACTCCATGCGGTTTCTTCGGAGATGACTCATGGTGATGAGAGATTAACTCAGAACTAGATACTAGATACCACAAAAGAATGACTCTAAGCGTGAGCAGTACGAATATTGGACACGATTCACACTCATGTTAACGACTTCTTATCGGCTCTACGTTTGAGCCCTCATTGCTAACGAACGGCTCGTCGTACAAAGCTCCTGATGCTCTTAAACAATTTGCTGAACTGAACTTTATTCAACTTTGTACAGAAAGTTATACCGTTTACTCTGAAATTTTCAAGATATGTTGTTTACAACATTTAAAAATTTATTTAAAACCCCCTCCTATTGACCTAGGGTTATGAATAGTTCCACGGACCATCCTCGGGCTGCTCTGCCTTAAAATGTAAACCCTCTAATGTTGACGGGTTGTAAACAATTATTTTCTTGGTCGATTCCAATTGTTCATTACAGAGGAGAATAAACAAAAATACGCCTTGATCTTTGAAGAGTTCAAAAATGATTTATGCTCAATAGTATAAAGGTACGCAGTCTACATAATAGGTTCTAACGGGTAATTTCTGCCTTATGGGTGGTAACAAAAATTTGCGTTCTGTTGGTTACTTCCTGACTACGATTAGGTTGCGAACTCTGATTGAAGCATAGAGCGACATCTAACTTCAGTACGACAATAATTATATGACAGCGGTAGCTTGGGAACTGGAGAGCAGCGAGGGGGTCGTACCAGCGTTAATTCAGGGTTCTCTTGGAAGAGCGATTACAACACCCATTACAAACTACCGCAAACTCTGCTAAAGTCATTTTGTCTAAGGGAGAGCACCACCTCCACCATGTCGGAGGTTACTATGCCGTTCTTGAGGCAGTGAATTCTCTTAACGAACTAACCACATAAATTAACAGCTACTAACAAGGAGTATCAAATTATGTATCGCGAATTCTCTTCCGTTCGAAATTCCTTGGAGAGTAACCAACATTTGGTTTCCACGCTCTCTACAATATGGTGCTTTCATCAAGTTGTATCTTGGTCTCGCAATATTAGGTTGATGCAGGAACATATTGTTCATTGTGCAGAGATAACAATACTGAAGCCACGTATAGTTGCTTTCATTTCATAAGATTACTTCATTTCCATAGTATTCACACTGTATAATTATTTTCCACTTCAATACGTGCAGTAGGCTTGAAGCCTATAGAGCAATAATCAAGTTTTACTGGAATTCATCGAGAAACGTCGTATGAGAGATTTGTTTGAAGTTTTGATCCGGGAGCAGTTGGTTAAGTATTTTAAGGCGAAAAAACTCCCTAGCTCAGTGTTGTGGTGTTTGCAGTTACAACGTTACTTCATTGAGAAACCTGTGGAATCTAATCTTCCTTGAAGGGGTAGATAGAATGGCTGATGGTGATGCTAGGGATGGCTAACGATTAATGCTCCACAGCTTGGGTGACTCCTTCAGGACAACCAAAGTCATAATCAGATGGGTGATGGTTCCCTCAAGCCAGAATAGATAGAGACCTCAAAATCCTTGAAGGCACTGTTCGTTAGAACTGGAAGAATTGAGGCTGAAGAGGGTGTCTACGGGTCGTCTCCATACAAAATCAAGAGCATAATAATTAAAACTCTGATTGAAATATTTTAACATTTAGTAAATGAAATTTTTTGGCTTCTCTCTGGAAAGGTCTAATTTACACTGAGTTACTTCTACCTAAATTTCTATGTTATGGTCCTAAATGTCTCCAAAGGTATGCTTCTAGGTGATGAATTTGTATCTGCCTGTTAGTCAAACAGTGTCGCTCTACTGAATCTGAAAATAATCATTTGTAATCAATCTCAATAATGGATCAAAGGAGTACTAAGAGATCGATTTATATTGAAAGGGTGAGATGATGGTTTTAAAAAAAATATTTTGGTGTAGTTCGCAGCAAGCATTCGTGTACTCCTTCAAATCCAGAGTGCAATTACGGAGTGGTTTTGCTCTTTAAAATACGTCCTGATATCGTCGGTATAACAGATTGAAATACACGGAAATCTTCCCTCCGCTTTTTTCACTACGCCATAGACGGATGATTCCTAGTCATATGGAATTTCGGAGAAGAAACCGAACCTTATAAATGATAGATAAACGTCATGTTTACCTACCATTTATAAGGTTATGCACTCTCGTTTCTACAAGTAATTTAGAAAAGACTCGAGCATCTCGTAGATGCTTTTCTTCCATTCGAACAAAATAACCCCCCGAAAGCTTTTGGAGAGAGAAAACTCAGCTTGGCCGGTCTGTTAGCCAGTTCAATGCTCCCTACAGTCACACGGATGAATGGACGGGGAGATAGAAAGTTGAAAAACATAGGCCTCCAGGCTAAGAAGAAGGATGAGGATGAGAATCTAGAGTATCCTTTTTTCAGTGAATCATTAGTACGAATATTGAGGAACGTTCTACTGGAAAACATGTTTGTCTCTTTTCATATAAATGAAAAAAAAGGGATGAAATGGTTTTTCCCGAACGGTTTCACGTACTGGCATATAACATATTTCTCTTTAAATGGAGCACTTTGATATATTTCACTTCGTGTAATTGGAAAAATGTATTTCAACCAACGAGGAGGATTGAGAATCCGAATTATACGTCTGTTACCAATACATGTTAAAGGATAACAGGAATCGTTCAATGGTAGGGGTGACGGAGCAGGGGTGATCAAAAAGGCCCCTTTTGTAAGCTGGCGAGTGGTAGTACTCTCCATTTCATTCGAATGTTCAAAATAAGCGACGTGTCAAATTATGAACGAAAGCGGACAATATTTAGGGGTGGCGCAACTCACTCAAAGTTTCTCATACGCAGCGATAACAAAAGGGGAGCTTTTGTGTTCTGAATGTCGAAAACCATCAGCATGAGAAATTAGTTTATTCAAATACATACAATTTAGGTTTTACATTGCCTACCTTCTAGGCGTACTAAGGGAAATCATGTTTACGATACTTATTATGTACAATAATATTTACAATTTTCACTTATAACACTTCTAAATTTTGGGATTTGATTTCCTATGTGCTGCAAAAACTCTGAACACAAAAGCTCCCCGTGGTTGAAGTCTAATTTCGGCTCTAAACGATCCAAAGAGCTCCTTTTGATCTCGCTGCGTATGAAAAAGCAAAAAAAAGAGCATTAAGCCACTTATCAATATATTTATGATCTGTACAGAAGACCAAGTCCGAACGTGTTTTCGGTTCTCCGGGTGGTCTTGGAAAAGACTCCAAATCAAAATAAATTGTATTTGCATTTAAAATTGTATGAAAAAACCATATTCTGTACTATTTCTTTTTTTTCCAGCTCTGGTGGTTTAAACATATCAACCCCCATTTTGAACCCCTTTTGGTTTATTATCTTCGATAATGAACCATTGGAATCGCCCAAAGAAAAAACTATAAATTTATTTCCATTATGTATTCATATCACTGGTTTCCAACAAAAAAAAACTCTGCAAATTCTTGACACAACGGCTTATTATCTTCTTTGTACAGATCTCTGTTCTCTCTTGATCACTAAATAATAGATTTATTATTATGAATTATAATTAATTATTAATAATTAGTATCAATTAGGTAATGTAAATTATTACTATTTATTGTTAATGAATAACGTAAACTAAATGCTTGCATACGAGTCTGCAACTTATTAAGTTTCTGCAAAGACATAAAATGTCCCAATGTGTTGCAGACTCGTATGCAAGCATTTAGTTGCAAGCATTTAGACTCGTATGCAAGCATTCGTGTTGACAATATAAATTATTGAGAATGATCACCTGTGTGTATCACAATTATTTAAACAATCACGCTCATACCGCAGCTTGTCGGCCACGCACTCCGCAGTGGTTAACGTAATATGGTTAGGTGAATCGAGAGCTATCCAACGAGTGGTGAACGATTTTTGTACGATGATAACTGGCAAAGATAAAGTTCCGTAGCAACGAATCGGTTGTAAGCGAAAATCATCAGACATTTTCGTGGCGATTTCGTGTGACGATTTCGTGTGACGCTTTTTGTGTAACGTTTTTCGAGTTATGTGCCAGAGTAAAGACATAAAATGTCAAAACTTGCTTGTAGCATTACATTACCCCTACATATTGTCCGATTTTGTTCATATTTGGACGGCGATTATATTGATTATTCGAACGGAACGGCAGGTACTCACTCCCGCCACCTTACGAAGGGGCGATTTTCGATTACCCATCAACAAGTTTATCATACTCTCCAATATTTCTTCTTAACATAAATTCCCCAACATGACCCGTTGTAAACGTGGATCAAACGTGGAACTAGATGCCGCTTCGGCAAGTAGAGAGAAATGCAGAAGCCATGGATACTAGATGTTTTGTGTTCCCTTTTTTACCCCTTTTTATTTGGACTTAGTCGATTTTTTTTCTTCAATACTTCAGTTGGTAAATCATGAGTTTAGTAAGCACTGAATTCAATACTGGGCAAGCGGAGTCTGTGAGACTGGCGATTCCTAAAATTCAATAAATGAGTTAAGGCCCTTTAGGTTGACAATGGAGCGGATATTTGAAAAAAAACTGCTCCATTTGAAAGGCAACGGCGATTCCCGGTCAAAATCCGTGGATTTCAACTAGGGCCGTCGGCATTTACCAGGTTCAAGTACACGGGTAGAACTGCTCAATGAATGCTCTCGTTTTAATCCTATTTCTTTATTTATATTCTTCTCATAGTATGCCGAGGTGCAGTCGGACTTTTCAATTTTTAAGCTCTGTGGATGGAGCGTTATGGCTGGTCGATTAGACAGAATTTTTCTGAAAACCACGATAAGCAAACAGAAGAGACGCATCACTCAGCAAGTATATTATACATAATATGTATAAACTGCGCGACTCTCAAACCACATCGTATTGTGAAGGGAAACTTTCCGAAAAAAGATTTTCTCACAGTCAAATCCACAAAAAAATCCGAGTGAAAACCTCTTTTGATTGTATTACTCGTACGTTAAATGTCAACCTGGCATAATAATATTAATATAATAATAATTTGGTTATAACTCCGGTCGCACAGGTCTATGATATCTGCTTTTCTGGTTTCTTACTATTGAGTTGAGTCCCAACAACATATAAACAATGTATAACGATCAGACCTTGTGCAAGCACGACCCCGTTTTTATATCTAACTTGACTGAACTGGTTATTTATGCAAATAATCAGTCTCAATGCGTGGTACTCACGTTGGATGATCAGGAAATAAATTTTCACAAGTGTAAAATACAAATAGTTAAACTGTGCACCGGAAAAGTTATGGAGTTATGGCTAGTTCCACATTTACATTTGTAAATTTGTAAATTTGTAAATACATTTATTCTCTACAAATTGGCCAAAATCGCGGGAATAGGGGCTTCATTATTGTTTGGAGAACTGCTAACGATTGTGGTACTCAAATTCGTACATTTATATTGTAGATTGGTGCATACAGATTTGTGAAACTTTCATTTTTGATCATGCGACGTGAGTACCCCGCTTCTTCTTTTTTTTTTTGGATCCGCCTTGTGACAAACTGCTTGTCTGTTTGTGACTGATTATATTCCTCATTCCAGGGGATTACACCACGCGGCGACCGGGCGACAAAACATTTTCAGAAGAGCGAGTTGAAAGGAAAGAGATTGGCTTGTTTGGGTGGACGACAGCTCTTTATCCCTATCTGACCCAACGAGGGAACCGGGAGCGGTTATCCACATCCACCCCGTGGCCATCGCCGACATCCTCTTCCCGATCTCCGGCCTCATATTTAGATACAGGTAAGCGATCGTGGGCGACAAGTACTCGGGCGAGAGACTGATTGAGAACGCAGTAATAACCCACCGAACACTTGAGTGATGAGGTGCGGAGTCAACTAAGTCGACGCTAACAGATGAAATTATAGTAGATTTATTGAGATTGATGGACCAACATCTGCGTAGTTTACTGAACCCTAAGGAGCTAACCAGGACGGATAAAGTATTATTTCGATTTTGCTACAGGTTTAGTAGTGATACGATAAGACTATCGTAGGCCTTGATGTGATACCTAGTAAGTGAAAAAAACCTCACTTTTCAGGAGAAGCAAAACACCCAATTACAGATTACATAATATGATATTATCGAAAATTGTTGGTAGTCTCACTCATGCTATTCAATCACAGGACTTTGAACCAAATTGTCCTTATTATCGATATTTCTCCAAATTTCTTAGAAAGAAGGAAAATCCGTAAGATAAATTACATATTCGATTTGCAATCCTGGAGAATTTATTGAAGGACTAGCTGTCGGGCCCATCGCTGACGGGCAGAACTCGGAGTGTGTCCATCTAACTCTGTTACCTGTCCCGGACGGGCAGAACTCGGGATGGATCCATCTGCCACCCTTACCTGTCGCTTTACGGATTATACTTCTTACATGTTCCTTTAGAAACCCTTATAATCTTAAATACCAAAAAGATAATAAACCAAAAATAGTATTCATCTGTCTCACGGGAAGGAAGAATTTAAGATTTTTATATTTCGGCTTCCCTATAAACCCCCACCTCTATGCATCGGATCAGGAAGTGAACCCCCCTATGTCCTTCCCCGGTCACAGAAACATTTAAATACGGGAGAAGGGTTCGATCCATTGATCCGTTATCGCGTGATTGAAGGACAAACAGACAGACACCAAATTCAAAATCGGCATGGTTCGACTCCATTTCAAGCGAATCGTATAACTGCAGTGAAATTTTTCGAAGATACCCAAGGAACACCAAAAATCGTCTTTAAATTTAGTTATATAGATTTGACAGGAGTAACTTTCCAATGTTCATTCACCATGTTGATAAGACCAATTTTAATGCCGAGCGGCAAACTTGACACTCAGAATCGACTAAATGTTTGACTATAGTAAATTTTAGCTCAGCTTTACCTCATCACTAGTTTCTTTTTCCTAAATGATCACAAAAATATTTAATGATCTGACTATTAGTATTCCTCAGGACGTAGGTACTGGTAATATTACGAGGAAACACTTGCTCGCTCTATCCCAGCAGTTCCAAAAACCGAAAAACGCGTATTTGTCACTTTCCGAGGTACACTTATATATAAATATACATACACTTACATATATGCGTTTTTATGGGCTTATATGCGTTACACAATGAAGTAAACTAAATTTCTAAAGTTAAATTTCTCCACTTTTTGATTGAAGGGATGTGCTATGATTAAACTGTAGAATGCACGTGGTTCCCAGGAGTAACCAGTAAATTCGATATTCCTCCATGATTTGATTTATTCAGTTGTCAATAAGCTGTGTGTCAAGAAAATACGACAAACCGAAGGTAAAGTGGCAACGTGACAACTCATTTTTTGGCCAAATTGAGTTAGAGGTGGTTGGATCTTCACAGAAAATTTCCCGCCGAATCTAAAGTCTTAGCGTTTTTCGCCAGAAACACAAGGAAAACGAGTTTTAGTACACTGCCTATCTCAAACGAGATATCAGCATGACATCTCAGCTGTTTCATAAAGTCTACAAAAACCGCTGCAACGTCTCGCATAAACATAAGAATTCATCATAATTTTTAAAGTTTTGTGCCTTATGAGTTGAATATTAGTGAACTTTAGATGTTGATCCTACCGAATAGTGATTATATTATAGTGGTTATTATATCATGAAAATTAATGAAAAAATGCTTGAATATCATGAAAAAGAGAAACACGAAAGAGAAGGGTGGATTGAGATATGTTAGGTACGTTGTGACCACAATAATAGTTGATGTTTGTCACCGATTCTGGAGGTAGGTCATGTTGGGTCAAATCGCAGGTGTAACGCGAAGAAAACTGACAAGGTTGTCCAAGAAGTTCAGAGGCCAGTTACTGTAGTAGCAATTGGCCACTATTTACGTTTTGGAAAGTTTGTATGATATCTATTTTTCTCAAGGTAAACTTCCTGAAAACTGAGTTATTTACCTGTTTAAAGCTAATTAAAGAATAATAAAATAAACAAATATTTTGTTACTAATATCAAGGTAACCTTTATTTATCAAAATATCCAAATTTCTAGAAATATTTCAAGGGAGCATTACATGGATTTTTAGGAAGCTTGAACAAACCTCATAGAATAAAAAGTGAGATGGAAGTAAAATCCCCTTGGAATCAATGCACCGAGACTCATGCACAACATAGCCTATGTCAACTGAGATTTCAAACAACATGGCCTATCTCAGCCCAAAATTGAATGTCGAGTAATTTCAGCAGAATTTTGCTCTTAGATGAAACTTGTACCTAACGTTTAGTTAGTCATTACAGAATTCCAAATGCACTTGACATTCATGAGTGTAGAAATCAGATTTTTGCATCTCCTGTAAAATCAGGGAAAATGAGTTATAACTCATAAACGTCAGTTATTATACCTAGTTATTAGTTATTACTATAATTATTAGTTATATAACTCATAAATGTCATTGTAGACGTACGGTTAACTAATTTTCTCAGCTAATAACGTTCTCGCGAATCACGCATAGGTACGTAGGTGCTATACACTTACACCCACTTAATTGGATTATAAAGAAAGAGCTGTCAGAAAATATCTCAAGTTTTCAATTTTCAAGCCCAATACGATTTCCCCATACCTAGGGAAGTATGAAAGTGGGCTCTTAGGGAGTTCGCAGTGTCATTTGGTGCGAACGAGGAATGATAATAAACTGAACTCAGCGCTCGCTCTACCCCTCATAAGGAGTTTATCCGTTTATATGCACTGAACCTATTAGCGAGAACCATTAGCCCCCACCACCCGTCTGACGGCCCATTACCATGTTCCACGCTCTGGCTTCAGCCTGCGAGCACAAGTTGAGCACTAGCGTCAGCGCTAACCTGTTGCCGAATTAAACTAATTACGTGGGGGTTCGTACCTTGAAACTTCAATTCCTCGGAACCATTTTGATTATGGTACGGGATTATTGAACGCGGTCATAGGAGTTAAGTACTTGGTTTCTACACGTAGAAGACACACATATTAGCAGTAACATTACCATGTTCGAATCACCGAACTCGACCGAATGGGAACCGCGACAATTGTCCTAACGGAACAAGTGAAAAATATTTGCAAAATAGTGGAATAGGCCTCGAAAATGAGACTCGATAACAGGGCGGAAGTAGGTACATACAGAGCGTGTTACTGAGTGCACAACACATTTACATCAATCGTACTTTGGGAATGGTAACCTCCCCGATGAACTTGGAATGGAGCTTGTAAGTTACGTTATATAGAACATAATACGTTACGAGGGGAGGTCCTGGCAAGCACTTCTCGAACAGAAATTTAGGATCTACACGGCTTCTCGTAGACGACTCCAGCATAGTGCGTCAGGTGCAACTGAGGTTGTGCACTCGTTCCACAGAAAACGAACAGTTTATTATCATTCGCACAGATCACTGTTCTGTCTAGCTTACTGATATTATCTATAGATATATTATCTAATATCCTTGTGAGTCCCATAACTTTACAAAATAATTGGAGGATTGGCTAAAATATTGTTTGGATAATGAAGTATAGTAAGAATAAGGATAAGAAAAAGGATAATAAGAAGATAATGAACCGTTGTGGAAAACTTTGTAAACTTTTTTCTCTTGGTTGATTTAATGGTTCTGTATTGTAAGAATTGCAGTATTGTAAACTAATTTTTCCAATAAATAATTATTATTTCGTATAGGTATGTATGGGTCTCACAAGGATATTGGATACATAGCAGAGTGTTCTGCACAGAAGATAAATGATCCGTTGTTGAAAACTTTGTAACCTTTTTTCTCTTGATCGGTTCAGTTGAATGGTACGGTATTGTGAGAATAAATCAGAACCGGCAACAACAAAAAATTACACAAACAAAAAAAGAGGATAAATAAAAGAGATTACTTGGCAAGGAAAATCTCAACAGAAAATCGCAAGATGTTCAGGGGATCTGAAGTGGCTGGTTACGTACTCCCATTAACCCTATTGTGTCACCTTAGAGAAAATCAATCGGGCGAATCAAATTTCCTGGATTCACAGACGGTTTCCCAGGCCACCTACCCGTGTTTCCGCTCGAACGTGATGGGTTACAGGAAGGTAGCCGCGGTAGATCCCCAACCCGAGAACCAGATAGAGACAAAATTCATTTATATGGAACCCGTCCTCAGGGCTGGTTATAGGATTACTTTTACGTTTTGTGAATTTATTGAATGCACCAATACCGGAAAACGGCTTGCTACATCATTATAGTACTGCTGATGTAGGAGGTGGAAATAGACCGCGAATTCCTCCACGTCCGGGCTTCATTTTCTGTATAGATCACGGCTCCGTACACTGAGCGAAATAATTGATAGAGTGATGCACATTCGGTGTGTTCGTTCGATTAGAATTCCATTTGGCCCCCTGCGAGTAGTGGATAGTCGTCAATATTCCAACTAAATTCCTGGCAGACCTGTTTAATCCCTGGGCTATTAATCGTACCCACGCAAATCGATAAAATGTTTTATCAAAAAGTAACGACCAACAAATATCCGTAAACTAAGGATGTCAAAAAAAGGCACTCGACTTCACAAGACCATGTTTTTTGAACCAGCGGTTCCTGAGGAGGAAAATTTGCCCCAAGTCGAATATCGACTGTGTGGATGAGCCATGTCTTCCTTCATGGTTAGATCCATTCGAATTAAATTCCAATTTATTCGTGTTTTTTCCGTATTTTTCTCGTCGAATATCGACTGTGTGAAAGAGCCTCGTATTCCTCTTTGGTTAGATCTGTTCAGATTGACATTCACTTTTTTCGTTTTCTTTTTATCGAATCGAATATCGACTGTGAGCAAGAGCCTCGTCTTTCTTTATAGTTAGATCTGGTCCAATTTAAATCTCCCTCTTTTTTGGAGTTGTTTTTCGAAAAAAATATTGATTGTGTGGAAGAGTCGATTATTGAGAGTGTGAAACAGCCTCGTAATCCTCTTTGGTTGGAGCTGTTCGTATTGACATCCACATTTTCTTTTCGAGTTTTTTCCTCTTTTGTCGAGTCAAATATCGACTGCGCGGAAAACCCTCATCTTTCGTTTTGGTTTGATATGGTCAAATTAAAATCCTCCCCTTTTTTCGAGTTGGTTTTGGTAATCAAATATTGTTTATGTGGAAGAGTCTCATCTTCCTTTTTAGTCGGACCTGTTCAAATTGAAATCCACATTTTTTTAGTCTATTTTTTCGTCTTTTTCGAGTCGAATATCGATTGTGTGGAAAAGTCCTGTTTTCTGTATTGGACCCTTTTTCCAAAATTCGTTGGTTTACTTTTCAAGTCACGTATAATCTGATCATTAATTTCCAAATAAATAGAATTATTCCAAATGCAACCTCTAAGTATTGTCAAGACGTTGTCTGTTATTTTATTCTGAACTTTTTTCTTTTACTTTTGTGAGATGTAGGGGGGGGGGGGGGGGAGTTAATTTTGAACGCTCATCAATAAGTTGAGGGCTGGTGATTCGTACTTGATTCTGCACGGAAAAAGAGTGGGTTGAGAGGTATGAGTTGGACGGTGCGGGGTGATAACTGTGATGTAAATTAAGGAAAGGGGGAAAATTCTTAATGAACTGCTACTAAAAAAATGGTTTTCGGTTTCCCCAAACAAAAACACACTATGTACCCCGAACTTTTCATTGTAACAAAAACACAGTATTATATTCCTCTCCCTACATTTCATACGTGTACAAGTATTCCACTAATGTAGGAATAGAAATCTGCTTTGAAGATAGAACATGTACGTTATTGCGAAGGGGTGTGTAGGTACGTCTTTCTACGTATGCGCTTCATTTACCTAGTCCTTCCGCTCAATTGAAGAACTATATGGATCACCCGTGCATTGCAAAGGGTGGAGTAAGTACAAAATTTGCAGTATTTAATTTATTCCTTGTGGTGCTCGGGTAGGTAAACAGGTAAATGGAGAGACAAATCAAAATAGAGACAGTCCTTTTAGTTTACTTTAGGCAGTTTTAAGTCTTTCATAGTTCGGTGAGTGTCTCATATGAGATGTTATTTATCATACAATTTATTGATATACGTCAAGGGAGAAGATACTTGGTGTTTAGTACAAAGAAATACATCTTGTCTAATTCAAACCCACTGTTTTGTCTCCCAAATGCAAATTTTTGAACTGACATTACGAGTATGTCAGTAGGTATTCATTTTTCAGGATAACCACCATTGCTCTTGAGCTCAGCCCACATCTAATTTCAATATTGCAGCTCATTGCGACGATTGATAGGTATGGACGATTCCAGTTGTTTAGGACTTTATCAAATAGTTTAATCATTTCGGTAAGTTTCATAGTCCAGCACTGTGAAAAAAAGAAAGAAATACAACTGCGTAGCTACTTCGTAAGTATTCGCAAATCAATCAAACGGTTTGTTCTAGTTAGTGAATCTAACTTCAAATCAAATTATGTGCTACGGGAAACGGAAAATAACACAGGTAGGAGGGTCCAAATTGAAGTTCAGAGCGACTGATGAAATTAGAAACTACAATATAACTAGGTAGGTAGCTATGGCTGTGTTCAGCTCGGCAAGTATAGTCAACTTCGCCCTTCGTTAGCCACCTAACTCTGAACCTGGTAACTAACTTGTTAATCATAATCATAAGCCATGTGAATCCATCTGTGCACGAACTTACCGGCCGGGTTCTCTCATGCTCATTAATATGTTGACCTGCTAATTTAGTAAATGGTTCGAAGAAAGGGCCCCTCAAACCGCTGAAATGCATCGAAATGGATAACCAAGGTACATGGAAACGTTCACAAACTTGATTTAAATGATTGTTGACTCTTTGAGAAGTAGAAAAGATTTCATAAATATTATACGTTTAATACGTCATACATTCAATGATGAATTTGGATTTGGTCTTATGAATGATTGTGTCTTTGCTGAGTCGCTACATGATATTGAGTAATGCAGTATTCTGAGTAGCGGAATAATGACAAAAATTAGGAGAAGAAAAAGAGAATGATACAAACAACACTGTCTCGGCACCTGTGCAACTGCCTCGAAACTGTTAGTGAAGTAAAGGTCCCTTTTCCGTTGTCTCGTTAGTGTTCTGAATATGTTTAAATACCTACTTTTATGATTACAGCACAGCCTAATGACCAATAGACTATAATATATTATGTAAGATATACATAAGTGATACACACAGCTCCCTAATTTGCTACAACTCCGAATGGTTCGAACAAAAATGGTTGTATTTAAATTTGACATTTGCAGTACATTCCAAACGCACAAATTTTGTTTATTCCTCCAAAATAGGTCGAATTAATTACAGCTTCAACGACATATTCAATTCGTCCGTTCTTCCTTGAGTTTCCAGCAAGAGATCTGTCTGTGACGAGAGTGATGACTCGAGTAGCGAAGAGTACAACAGAAATGTTATTTACATGCCTGGAATTGCCACAACTCGCAGATCACTCGTTGGCGGCTTTATCGGGAACAGACAAAAAAAGCAGGAGAGCAAGGCTCAGAAATGTGAGTATTTCAACTTGGTATACCAGTACTTAGTTCAATTTTTCCTTACTCAGTTACGCTCTATGGATATAACACCAGTAGATACAATTCCGTTCCAACGTCTTGAGAATGACGTATAGATAAGAGATGAAATAGATTTTGAAGGGTTCATATTGGTTTTTTAAATTTTTTTATCGAAGGGTGCGAGGAGTTCGAGAAAGAGTGCAGCTCACGAAAAGCTCCATCAAAGTCGCCTGATCTGGAAATGAGGATAACCGGAGGGAGGATGGCGGATCCCAAGAAATACACCTTCATGGTTCGTGATTCACAACGTTAAAACGCAACTACAAGTTCCACCCAAAGTGCCTTATTTGATGAATTTGGTGTTCAAGGTTCTCATTGGGTACGGCACGAAGAGGGACCGTCAGTGGCTTTGCGGAGGAAGTCTCGTGAGCAAACGATACGTTCTGACTGCAGCTCATTGTACTAAAGGCGGTACCTTGTAAGTAATAGAGGAGATTTTTTCGGTTAAATCTGACACAACTTGAATAAAACATAACGGTTTATGATTCTGTCTACATCAAAACAAAATACCATTTGAGTAACGAGCTAAAATATTGTGTATTCGTTCGTGAAAGTGATTACCATTCAATCTGCTATATAAATAAAGTTCCAGTCATTTTCCAAGTAAAATCCTTACTCACGTCGCTTAATTTTTAAAGAAAAACAAAAAATCCAGTCATACATGGCTATAAGAGCGATTTTTCAAAGAAATAACTTGTTATGTAAAATGTCTCTATTTTACTGGTTTTATAACGAAGTTGTCTCCATTTTTAGCCAAGTAACACCTTAGATTATCGATTTTTCCTCGCTGAACACTATGGTGAAGTCAGAATTGCGATATTTCGTTATCAGGTTAGAACAACCTCGTTTCTTCATCCTCAAAGTGCTACAGTTTTAGAACGGAATAAGATATCGCAATTCTGACTTCACCATCGTGTTCGACGCAAAAAAAATTTAAAGTGAGGTATCCCTTGTTAGATGGCTTCATGTTTGGAATTTATGGGTAATTTTCTCCCCTTCAAACTCCCCAAAACCCCCCTTAGAGTGGCTCGATTCTGCCCATCTACGAACTGAGCCTTTTGAATGACAAGACAGAGTTTTGTGCAAATTTCTTGAACTTTTTATCTCAATTCTCTTGAGAGTTATTGTCTGGAAAGATTCATAAACCTCTGAAAATGTATCCATATACATAAATGGATATACATATGATTTTTGGCGTCTCTTGGCAGTGAATTCAGGATGGTCTGAAATGGATTTTGGAATAAAACGTTTTCGGGAATTCGAGTTTTAAAAATTTTGGACCGAGGACAATAGCTTTCTTTCCTTCGAAAATTCGCTAAAACGAATATATTATATTTATGTCTGTTTATCTGTCTGACCTCTATAAATCGCTGAACCGATTTTGATTTAAAAAAAATTCGCCGTTGTATTTTTTGAATACTTCTATTTGAACTTCTATTTTTCATCCCTCGCTTATTGACGTAGGGTTATGAAAAAAGTTCCAGGGCTCATTTCCGGTCTGGTCGAAGCCTGTCAGTTGGATTCTATGAATGAAACATGAACTCACCAATTTTAAAAATTGTTTTTCCCGCTCGATCAAAATGGTTCATTATTTAAAATAATAAACCGAAGGGGAAACGGTAATCAACAAGGAATGAGCCAAAAACAATTATTGTGCGGTGTTTTTTGTAAGGTTTTTCGATGTTTCAGAGATTAGATATGGGAGGATTTTGTCAGCGAGTTATATGAAACCTCAGGGGCATTCCAAGAAGTGGTAAACGATTCTCGTGGGGATGGTAACGAACGGAGTTGCAATTCTCTTGCTATAATGTCAAGTGATCACGACGTCACTACTACAATACGTGTATTTTCTGTCGTTGAAATCTGTCATAACGCAATAATCGGTCGTCCCCAGAATAAAATGACCATTGGACCGTATATTCATGTGAAAACACTCGGTTCAATGAAACGCTGAGTGCAAACTTTATTTTGAACAGCGCTTAGTATTGAATTCAGTCTCGTTTCGCTCATTTTCTACCATTCAGACCACAACCGTTAATGGATCTGGCTACGTAAACAATCTCAAATTTAAAAGAACACATTTGGACGTTATTAAACTTTGGAGGTACATGTGATGTCTGAGTGACCACATGCTTAGTGACCTTTCCGAAATTATAATACAAGTGAGTAGAACTAAAGATTTGGAGCTTTGACCTTTGTCGTCATGACGTCAACGACCACCCACCCGTTCTCTTCTCACCTGCTCTAAATAAAGGCTGACCGAGCTGAAAAAAAGTCAATTTAGAGAATCGCTGACTCCAGCCATGGAAACACCTGTCGACACATCATTAGATATTTTGTCTTCAATATTCAAGCGGAATCATGCGTATCTCATACTAGCGATTGACCCGTCATTTCATCAGCAACCAGCCGTTTGAACTGAGAATCTAACCAAAGTATCAGACCAATGTTTTGTATACGACACACAGGTAAAATGAAGTATTATCGTTCATTGAATTGTAAAGCCTCCAATACATGAATATACCTACAGAGCAAATTTCTGAACCCATTCGAATGCGGCTTTCTGAAGAATGATCATGATCACTGCAGTATGTTGTGAATTCAAACACAGAGCTATACTGATGCTCACCCTGGAATACTATCATCAGGTTCTAGATTACACAATATGTATATTATACCCACCTTTAGTTCATAAGGCCGAACCACATGCCGATTTGAACGCAATTTCTGGAAAACTATCGTAGGTTTCAATAGTTGAATAATAGGGTGGATTACTATCCACAAATTCTAATTTGTACATTCCACTGGGGTCGGTTTAATTCCGTTGGTTTAATAGTTGGTCAGGTTTAATTCCGGTATTTCAAAGGAATAAGGATTTAATTAATGAAACAACTAAACAGCGGGGTTTGATGATTTCTGGAGGTGTAGACCGAAATAATGTTGTAATAATATTTTACAGTTCTTCTTCGGTAACACGATTCGCGTAGCACGAAACCACCATTTGGGATAACACGAAATCCCTTGTAAACACGAAGTGAATCTGGAGTTATTTACAGGAAACAAACGCCACCGACCTCGAAACAAAGCAACTCATTCAGAATGAAGTGGAAAGTGGAAATCTTATCAAGAAACAGATCGCATAAAAGTTTGGGATTCCCTATTCGACTTTATCGAAGATAATTAAAAATAAAGAGAATATACACGAGGCTGTTGCTATCCGCTTAAGAGGAAAAGCAAAGCGTTTACGGATGCCTAAGCTTGAAGATGTGGAGAATGAACTTCTCGAGTGGTTTAAGAACGCACGAGCATCAACATCCCAATTTCTGGGGAAATTCTTCGAGAAAAAGCGAGAGAAATCAGGGGTTGGAATGGAGTGGAGGGATTCGCGTGTTCTACTGGATGGCTGTGGAGACTCCAAACGCGGTACAACATAGCAATTCACGTTCTTACCGGGGAAGCTGATTAAGTTGACGAGGAAACTGAGACAAAATGGCTCACAGATTTTCAAGAAATTAAAAAGTCGTCCTTTGCCAATGACATTTTTAACATTGACGAAGCGGGTATCTTCTAAAACTTGCTTCCTGGTCGTTCGTTAGACTTAAAGGTAGTTGAATCACATGGAGGGGCAAAGAGCCAAGAAAGATTAACAGTTGTCTTATGCTGCAATTCCACTGGCACCGAGAAACTGAATCTGTGGTTTATAGGTAAGTGCCAAAATCCCAGGTGCGTCAAAAAATGTAGACAGGGCGAACCTCAAAGCATCAAAGAAATGATTGGGTCGATTCCATCTCCTTTCGTCGTTGGTTGATCAAATTTTATTTGAAAATGGCACTCCGGAATAGACGCTTGTTTTTTACACTGGATAGTTGCAGTGCACATAAATATGACGATCTCAAACTTCCAAGCGTGAGGGTAGTGTACTTCCCCCCTAAGTGGATGTATATGTATAATACAACCACTCGATACAATAATATTGTATCGAGTGGTTGTATAATGCCTCAACTCGGAGCATCACCCATAAAATGGAACGTTTTACAACCTATGAGAGCTATGGCTGTGTCGTCGCACTATCCCTCCTAGTCAACAATTTCCTATTGTTTCAAAAAAGTCTGGTGCACTCCGGATTATGCACTCCCATCCCAGCAAAGAGCATCCCATTGCTGAAGGCGACGAAGAGTGGAATAAATTGATCGTGGGCATTCCGAACTACTCGTATGTCGACGTCTGCTTTTCGAATGTTTTACCCTTGGGCGATGCATTGGAGGTTTGTGGTGAATGGGAGGGGGATGGCCTCCAACCTGATACTGAACCACTGACAGAAAAACCTAGACGATGGGAAATGATTGCCGAAATCGACACTTTTCTCTGATTCTACCAAACTAACGCGGATATTGACGATCAATTCAACCGCATCAGAAGGCAATGCTCGGACAGTTTATCCTACGCCAAATTTCACCCAGCAGCTGATAACCATTTTAAATCCTCTTCATCCTAAATCACACTATGTATTACTACCTATTACTTGAGTCATTTGGACGTACAAGTGCGATTAAACGCGTAATTTTTCGAATTTTGCACTCAGTCCTTCTTATTATTGCTGAGCGAATTACTTCGTGTTACGAAAATGTGTGGTATCCGAATTCGCTTAACTCGAAAAGCCAATTTCCCCCAGGTCCTGACTATTTCGTGTTAACGAGGAAGGACTGTACTCGGATGAGACAGAGAGAAACAAGCAAAATATGGTAGAATTATATAAAACGTCAAAGCCAAGGAAATTCAAACTATTTCTTAGTAAATTTGACATAAATAAGGTAAATAACCTTCAATTGAAAGAGGGCCTTTTAGACTGAATTCAATTTTCAGTTTGGGATTATTTCGATTTGGGAAGTAATAAATCCCTATTGGTCGTTCATCACTTTGTTTTATTCACATTTTCAGAGGTAAAGCAAAATGGGCGAGAGTCGGAGAGCTGGACTTATCAACCAGGAAAGATGATGCGAGGCCTCAGGACAAAGATATTGTGGACTGGATACGACACCCCGAATACAAAGAGCCCGCGGTGTACAACGATATCGCTCTACTGAAATTGGAATCCGATGTCACTTTTAACGAATGGGTCTCCCCGATTTGCCTCCAAACCTCCAAAAGTCTCCCCAGCGGTTCCGTCACCGTCGCTGGGTGGGGCAGGCTGGATTTCGGTGAGATATTCCCTTACGATTCAAATAAAAATAGAGCCTCGTATACCCTCTTGCACTGATTATGGTACTATGAATGCTTCAAACTTATTTTACAATTTGCCCCAACTGCAACTTGATCTTGAATTCAATAGTAACTGTTGTACTGAGCCGATTATTGTGCACGGAATTAGTCCAAATTAATGCCCATTGACTAACCAGTGATATATAGATGATCAATATGGAGTTTCTGTTACGATATTATTAATATCATTGGCAAGTTGGTTGCAGTCAGAATTTGAAATATCCCGTTCCTTGGGCTCGTTTCGTTGGTCTGCACAATGTGTTCCGTCCGGGATGACGTAATGTAGGGACACCAGAGTATTAATTCAATTTATGATGTTCGAAATTTCAGAATTTTGTTCGAATTTTGCGTTGTTGATAATAAATCGTCGGAGCAGAATTCAAAAAAGTTGGAGAAAAAATTAACTTTATAGCTGCATTTATTGCAGTCTTGTTTGAGATTCACGATGGAACCATAAGTTATAACATGAAATTGAATTATGGAGCTGAATTCGTAAGCTTTTTTTCACGTTTTCTCAATGAAGTTGATTGAACCCATGAAAATAAAAGAAAGTGGCCAAAAGTTCAAACAACAACATAACATATATTTACTGGTACCTAATAGATAGTATCTTCTTTTGGTAGCTTCCAGCACAAGCCCGATGCTCTTGGAGGTTGACATCAATCTTTTCAACGACAGCGAGTGTATACGACTAATGGGGGACACGAAAGATAAGACGCAGCTACCGAAAGGGATAGACACTGATACCATGATCTGCGCCGGAGATATTCGAGGAGGGAAGGACGCATGCTCGGTACGTTGTGAACATTTATAGTCAGCCAGGATTTATAGAATATTTCGGCGAGCGAACAGTTGTTTAGCTTACAGTCTCAATCAGAATTTGGATTTCGGTATGTACGACACCTACGGCGATTCAAAAGAACTTACAAATGGCCTGGGAGCCGTCCGGTGGGTGAGTCTGGGTCCGGTTGGGACAACTCGGCCGACAGTCGTTTGTAGAGCATTTCCCTTTAGCTAGACCTCAACAATCCGGCAAACTACACGTCCTCTCAACAATTGCAAATCATCTCACTCTACCCCCACAATTGCCCCAGCGGCGAAATTGCGAAAATAATTTATTTGACTTTGAGAATTATGAATCCGTCTTAAGAGTGGAGAAACAAGATCTCGACACCAAGTTCTTCCAATTGTACCAGAACTTGACACTGCTCTTCGGTTCAAAGCAACCACAACTACCTAATACTACTACATGGTGCTACAGCCTATGTCGGTCCTTGACCTGCCGTATTCCGTCCGGTCCCGAGCAACAGCCATTCAAATCCTGACGTTGAGCAGCAGCCATCCAGTGAACGGAGATGTGGTCTTATAAGGAAATTATAAGAGTCTCATAAAGGAGTAGCTTGAAATGCCTATCAATCCAAAGTAGCTCCCATTGGCGGCTACAAGTCTAGCAGCAATTTCTAGTGACATGTCATTGGTGGCCGTCAATCCGATGCCTTCTCCTGCCACTCCTGCCAATCATATCTACGTCGTCTGCGTATGTAAGGATTTGGAAGCTACGATTGAAGATAGTGCTGTGGCGATCCAACCGAGCATCCTTGATTGCTCGATCAAGGGCTACATTAAACTAGATGCATTTGCAAGAAGCACCCACAACACAACTTAACAATGTTTGCCCTATTTCATACGGAAACGACCCCAAACTGACTGGTGTTCTAATTAACACAACAGAAAATTTTTCGCATATTTTGAGATTTCACAATCATTTTCTTGTAGATATGGCTTTCAAGTTGATTGTAATTCATATTGACATGGATATGTCTTTAGGGCTGGGGGTAATTCTAAAATCTGTGTAACGAAAAAATTCGAAGTATTTTGGAACACTTCCCGTGGTGCTTAAAAGTCTTAAAATTTTGTATGAAGGCTCCGTTCGGAATCCTCGTCTTCAAGATCGGACCACTATTAAAGGTAGTGAGGGTAAATACGAAAAAATGTATAACTGTTTTGCTGTTCGAACCATCGACTTGAAATTTGAACCACAGCTTCCTTAGGAGGGTCTCATTCGAATATAGCAATCGTACTAGATATTGTTAATGTTTAATGTAAAGTATACCTTATTTTTATAATAGTGATTTTGTTTATCAGAACGCTTAGAATTAATACCAGAAGTAAATAAATGATACTGTATTTAGAAGGGGTTTTCTTTCTCATTCGTACTTCATTTCTTCATAAATAATGTTTTTCATGAACAATTTCAACAGGGTGATTCTGGAGGACCGTTATTTTTCTACGAAAATGAGTGCTTGAGAACACAAGTGGGCGTCACGTCGCTGGGAAAAGACTGCGGACTGCCGAACACTGCAGGGATCTACACAAACGTTCACAAATACGTGTCCTGGATCGAATCCGTCGTCTGGCCTGAGGACGAATAAACAAGACTGATTTTTTCTCTCTCTACTCGTAACAATTCACATAAATGTCCAATTTTGAGTCCTTTAATTATAATAATATTATAATTAGTTATTATGTCGCTTCAGAGTTGAGTCGATAGCAGGAGATGTTGATGGAGACAGTTTATTAATTTTTTTGTCATCCTCATCGATCATGAATGTTACGAAATAGAAACATTATTTGAATTACAACGTGCGTATCATAACGAAGTTTGTTTTCGAGTTAATGAGACTACTATGTAAATAACAATTACTGCCTTGCTTACACGTTTACATTGTACCCATTAAGTTACACGTGTACTCAATATTTTTATCAATGGCTATGATGATTTTTTTATGCGAAATTCGTACTCATCTAGTACATTTTACAAATAATGGAATGTAGTCGTTATTGATTTTCCCTATCTGCTAAATAATCTCGACAATTTTAATATGCAAGATCTACCCTTATTTAGATCTACCCTTCGATATGAACTAAAGATCTCCTAGGAATCCCAACATTGAAAGGATTTAGAATCGTGATCCGTAAAAATCGCTCTACAGTGTGGGCAAATTTTTGGAAAATGGTTCAGTATCTTCTATCCAGATCATCCTTCTGTCTAGATTACTGTTTGGTTTTATTTTATATACCTATTTCAGTTATATAAATTACATATCAGAATTAATTTGCAATAATTCTGGGATTTGTCTTGTATCCACGTCCGCAATAATGAACAACTAGAACTACTTACCACCAAATATACGAAATTACTTTCTTTTCAGAACGAGAAACTCGATACCTCAAAACCATGAGCTGTTTGAACACGGTAAGCTTGAAGGCGACTTAGGCTTGTCAAAAATGGCGAATAACCTTTGTTTCGCAGAGTTCACATGTTATGATCGAATATTCACAGAATTAGACTCGAAACTGTTCCCGACTCATCATCATACATACGATATTCACTCCGTTATAATAATCCACGGTAATATTCATAAAGAGAAAACTAGACTTTCCTCCGAAGCGTACATTTTATTGCTATTATACCATCGGGCCCCTGTAACATTTGCCCCCTGGGTATCAACGCTAACTTTTCTTGCTAAAACCTTCCTAGCCCAAGTATAAAAAGAAAGCCTGAACTGAGGGTAAGGGAAGATGACACTGGGATTTATTGCCCGTCCGTGACTCGTAACTGACCGAATCGTGCTTATTGAACTGCCATAAAAAAGTTTTTTACGGTTAAAGGTGCCTCCTATAACGCTGCGGAGTTTTTTCCGCCTGTCACCAAAAAGCCGGTGGCGTAACCCGTTCTCATTCAACAAAACCGAGTTGTTCTCGTGGAAAGTAAACATAAATAAACTCACCGTAGCTATAACTTCGTCCTAAAAGAGTACATTCATCCTTTATATTACAACCTTTTTACATGCATTGGCCGCTGAGTTTTAACAACGGATTCCAGAACGCTAGCCTCGGCCTCTGAATCATTGCGAAGAGATTGAGTGGTAAAGATGCGAATAAACTCAATGATATTGTGGCGTCTGAAACAGATGACTCATGGGCGTAGCGTCAGAAGAAGCACAGGAAGCGGCGCGATCTCACAAGGATGTAGGTAGAAGTTGAGTAATGAAAAAAATTAATGAGATTAACATACATTTAATCAACAGTACAACATTCAATTGAAAATCAAAATTGCCAGCTCATCATGGCACAGTTATCTGCAGGTAACTACCTTTGGTGGCTGCTTTGAATCACGAATCCAATGACTAAGTCTGGCATCGCCGGAGGGCTTCTTCTTCCAAGAAGAAGAAGATTTGTACTTACCTACCTATCTGATTGCAGTGATTACCTACCAAGTTGAAGGCCTAGCGTGGGCTAATGACGTGACTCCACTGCGTTAATCTGGTGATTCTGGTACGCGCGTGTGTATGTCTCCTGACTGGGGTTACATAGGCCGGGCCAACGCAGGCGGCTTGCGCTTCCAGTTGTAATGCGCAGGCGTAGGAGGGGGGGGGGGGAGGCTGAGACCGGAGTGATGGTGATAGCACTATTTTAATATTAAGGCAATGACTATAGTTGTCAATAAATAATGACGATTTTTCCGAGTAATCCAAAAAACTATTTATTGACTCAGCAAACGCTTGGTGGCTAAACCTTTTCTTTGGGTAGTAGATATAGACTGTCCAATATTCTTCAACAGTAGAAGAGGATTATGATGAACTGGAGTGATCAGACAAATCTCCATGTCCCAAGGTGACATCTTTCAAATAAGCGGTGACGGTTGTTTGAGGTTTTCGGAGGATCAAGAAAAACCTCAAAGTCCTTCAGAAAACTTATCAATTTCCATTCAGAGGACGAAAATCATTTCTGGATTGCTAAAGAGTTTCAATTGTTCCTCTGCTCATTTCCAAGGGTCGCGTTTAGAGATTGAAACTAATTTGAAGGAATATTGTAGACTGACCAGAACCAACGAAAAACATGCAGATTTACAATAAATTCTTGTTTTTAAATATATTCCTATGGCGTATTTCCTTCTAAAGAGTATTTATCCAGGTGTTCTTCGAGTTCACCGAAGCGTGTTAGATTGAATCATAGCTTTGAACTTATTTGTCACCGTTGTGGAACGTACAAGACCACCAAATTGAACTTCCCAGTTATTTATTAATAAAAGTGGGTTTGATGGTTTACTGAAATGGTGGTACAATGATTTCACTGAATTGAAGTAACTTACTGCTGAGCTTGTTCTTCCACAGGTGTCCATAACAACTAAGTAAATTAGTTGGATGTGCCAAAAAGTCAATGAAGAAGTAAATGTGCAAAGCCCCCAGATTTCAGCCTGATTTTACTCAGAACACCTTCGTGCCTCCCAAAAATTACACTCCGTCCGTGCAGTGTCATTCGATATTCGGATTCCTAGCATCTTGAAACGTAGGAGTTAATTTTTTCACCCTTTTGCAAGCTTCCAATGGATCAATATTGGTCATTATTAACCAATATTACCAATGATACCAGTACTACCAATGGTGAGATCCGTTCTCGACGTTTTACATGTGATATTAGTGTATAGAAGACAGTGGCGTAGAGTGGAGTACAAGAAATGATTTTGTCATCTTTCGTTTGACCTACATTCCCCGCAACTTCCAAGGTATCAGTTCCACTGGAACGTCTGATTCCAGACCGGGAGCTCTGGGTGTTATTGCAGTGAAAAAAGCTTTCTTTCGCCCTCTAGGCGGACGGTGATAGGGTAAAGCAAGCCGTCGTGTTTATAGATGTTGTTGATTGAGTCAACAGCGCCCAGTTGTTGTTGTTCGAGACGACCCTTGTTTTCAATTAGCGATAATGAAGACGGTGTTCGATCCAAGGCTTCCCTTTCGGCCTGAGTCCGCGGCTTTGGCAGTGATGGATTGGCCGCGATTGCAATCCTACAGCTTCGGGCCCGGCACGCGACGTTGATCCCTTCTTCGAGTAAGTCCCGTCGGCGATACCCCACGCGATGTGACACGTTGGAGTGTGATCTTCGAGGCTAAAAAGCTGTTCCAGATAAAACCGCTCCACGAGCGCTACGTCTCCTGAGACGGGTGGGAGTATAAATACAAAACTCGTTATCTGTGTTAAACATTTTATTATCTGTTCCTCATATACCTTCATTATGAAGCCCTGTGGTCAATAGAATCCGCCCAAAGCGTCCCTATCCTAAGTGTCACCGTTTTCTGGGAGCTTTGAGAATGAATTGCGAACGTACCTATTCTCTTACGGAGAAGGTACGAGGGATTGACCAACATTTTTTAATCGGAACTTGCTGTTAATTTAACCACACCAACTGAACAAAGGGTAGTCAATTGTATCATTCATTATTGTATCAAGTTTCGATGTTTCTACCCAGAAAAAATATTTATTGTATGAATAAATGTAGGTTTTTGAAGGAAACCCCGCTTGGGCTTGAGCAGAGTACTAGATGGACGTTGATTTCGATGAGATTGGTATGGGGCTATCTGAGGACATCGTGACACCCTCTGTACAGATGGTGTGGTTAAATTAACAGCAAGTTCCGTTTAAAAAATGCTGGTCAATCCCTCGTACCTTCTCCGAAGAGAATAGGTACGTTCGCAATTCATTCTCAAACCTCATGATACAATTGATTAACACGATTTACCAAGTATGTAGAAAATTACTAATAAAACGCTCCAAACTTTCCTCCTTTTTACCCTAAGCTAATCCGACCGGTCTTTCAAAATATGATATTTAAAACCTTTTTTGCCGAACGAACCTTGTTATTCACCTCGATGATATTCACCAGGAACAAACCGTCTACAAAGACCTCGGCACATGGTGGAGACACTTTTGTCATTTGGTTACTTGAGAGATAAAAACTCTGCAAATTCTTGACACAACGGTTCATTATCTTCTTTGTACAGATCACCCTTCTGTCTAGATCACTAGGTCTAAATGTCCAGATCCTAAATGTTAGATTAATTATTATTATCAATTATCACTAATTATTAACAATTTTATCAAGTACCTAGTGAAAATTATTATAATTTATTGTTAGGTATTAATAATTCGTATTTATTATTAATAATAATTATTATTAATTATGATTAATTAATACGATATAATTCTGGGGTTTTTAGTACTACGTCGGTAATAATTTTTCTATAAAAGAAGTACCTACCAACAAACATTCGAAATTACCTTCATTTCCGTAGCACGAAACGCACCTCAGAACAACAAACTCGACATCACTTAAGCCATATGATGTTCCAAAGAGCTTGTTATTATGAAAATGGACCTGTATTTCAACAGTTTGAGTCACGATCGTGTTGTGAGGCACCATCTTTGAGCCGTCATTGTGAACGAACGGCTGGTCGTACAAAGCTGCGGATGGTCTTAAAAAATTCTACGGAACAAACTCTATCTAAATATGAAATAAAAAACATACCGTTCTATATGAATTTTTCGAGATATGAGATTTTCAAATTTTCAAAATTCGTTTTGAACCCCTTCCCCTTGACCTAGGGTTATGAAAAGTTTCGAGGACCATTGTGGGGTTGGTCGAAACCCATAAAAAAAATTTCGTAATTTTAACTCAACGCTAACTGGGCAAAGTGGCGCGGACGGCGGACGGCGGACGGCGTACGGCGGACGGCGGACGGCGTACGGCGGACGGACGGATTTTTTTTTATTCGATTTTCTGAATCTACGTATCTTGAAACGTAAACCAACAAATTTTGAGGGGGGGTTAAAATATTTTTTTCTTTGGGCGATTCCAATGGTTCATTATCGAAGATAATAAACCAAAACTTATACCGGGGGATATCAAATATTTTTGTTGTTGAAGTTGAATAGACCTGTAGAAGCAATATGCAAGAATAAATTAAGCAAATTAATAAAATTATTAATTAGGTCATTATTTCTTAATCAATTTATAAATTATTTATTTATTAATAAAGTTATAACTAAATAATAAAATAAAAAAACTCTGCAAATTCTTGACACAACGGTTCATTATCTTCTTTGTACAGATCACCCTTCTGTCTAGATCACTAGGTCTAAATGTCTAGATCCTAAATGTTAGATTAATTATTATTGTCAACTATCACTAATTATTAACAATTTCATCAAGTACCTAGTGAAAATTATTATAATTTATTGTTAGGTATTGATAATTCGTATTTATTATTAATAATAATTATTATTAATTATGATCAATTAATACGATATAATTCTGGGGTTTTTAATACTACGTCGGTAATAATTTTTCTATAAAAGAAGTACCTACCAACAAACATTCGAAATTACCTTCATTTCAGTAGCACGAAACGCATCTCAGAACAACAAACTCGACATCACTTAAGCCATATGATGTTCCAAAGAGCTTGTTAGTATGAAAATGGACCTGTATTTCAACAGTTTGATACACGATCGTGTTGTGAGGCACAATCTTTGAGCCGTCATTGTGAACGAACGGCTGGTCGTACACAGCTGCGGATGGTCTTAAAAAATTCTACGTAACAAACTCTATCTAAATATGAAATAAAAAACATACCGTTCCATATGAATTTTTCGAGATATGAGATTTTCAAATTTTCAAAATTCGTTTTGAACCCCTTCCCCTTGACCTAGGGTCATGAAAAGTTTCGAGGACCATTGTGGGGTTGGTCGAAACCCATAAAAAAAATTTCGTAATTTTAACTCAACGCTAACTGGGCAAAGTGGCGCGGACGGCGGACGGCGTACGGCGTACGGCGTACGGCGGACGGACGGATTTTTTTTTATTCGATTTTCTGAATCTACGTATCTTGAAACGTAAACCAACAAATTTTGAGGGGGGGTTAAAAAAATTTTTTCTTTGGGCGATTCCAATGGTTCATTATCGAAGATAATAAACCAAAATGAGCAAGACTAAAGGAGAGCCTTGCCTAACTGAATAAGAAGAAGAAAACGGTAAGGGTAAAGAATCGGGTTTTTGAAGTTATATAACTAAGCTCCCTTCAGACCTAGCGACTTGAATCTCTTAAAATGCACTGGCTAAAGTTAAAACTAAGCTCTCTGCGAAATTTCATGTCAATCAGTGAAGGTGGAGAGGCTGTAGCCTTGAGTGTCCGGACAAATGATAAATTAAATATTTATATTGATGATAAACTATACCTACCTGTAGAATTTCGTAAACGAAAAAAAAATCTCAGAACAAGAAACTAGATATATATATCGGAAAACCATGACATTGTGCAGTTTGAATCAAGAGTTCCTCAATATGATTCACGCTCATGTTGTCGACTTTTTAACGTCCCCACCTTTGAGCACTCATTGTGAACAAACGGCTGGTGGTAAAAGCTCCAGATGGTCTTGAAAAATTCCTGAAATTAAACTCTCTTTAAACTACCTACACCTAAGAAACTATACGTTGCAATTTGAATTTTTCAAGATATGATGATTTCAAAAATCGTTTTGGACCCCTTCCTATTGCCCTAGGATTATGAAAATTCTCAAGGAGCTTGGTGGTGCCGTTCCGAACCCGTATTTTAAATTTCATAATTTCAAGTCATCGTCCATAATGTCTTTAACGTATATAAATTAGTATTTCGTAGCAGGCAGTTACCGTGGGTAGATGCTCAACTTCAGCGGGTTTGACTAGACCCGTCTCTCACGCGACAAGAAATGACCTACCACACGTCTCTGAATCTACACGAAATTGACGTGGTCCTAATTTCCACTGAAACCTATTCGTGTGCGGAACCACCCCATCCGGTTCGCCAAAAGATGATGAAAACAGGCGGTGAAGGAAACTGCCGGACAAAGCGCTCTTGATGACAGCTTCGTTGCGACGGGATGTTAAGAGAAAAGGTCATCCGACGGCTTTATTTAACCTCTCGCAATTACCGGGTTTAAACAGGTAACTAGGTGGTAAAAGGAACCGCCTCATTACTTCATTTGAGTAATTGGGCACATTTCGCCAATTCGTGACTACAACAATGCGGTTCATTTATACGCCCTTTTCTGGAAGGGAGAAATAGCTCTAATGAATAGCTTGGAACCCAGAAAGCGATGTGCTCTCGCAGCACGTAGGCAGTGCTTGAAGTCGGGTTTTAATTACATTTGCATACGCTTCATACCGGGCCGTTGTGACGTTCTCTAATTGGTCATACCTACCAACTTAATTTTTCTCGTTCGACCAGCAAATATTGAAATCCGATACCGGTAATTCACGGACGAAAGGGATTAATTTGAACTGGAAAAGTCAAATGACTAACGTTCAGCCAACGAATCGATATTGGTGTTTGATGGTA
This sequence comes from Stenodema calcarata, assembly GCA_963920205.1. Taxonomy (NCBI): domain Eukaryota; kingdom Metazoa; phylum Arthropoda; class Insecta; order Hemiptera; family Miridae; genus Stenodema; species Stenodema calcarata. Next base: position 23,702,107 of record OY986051.1, on the reverse strand, counting down.
CTGTTGTCTCCTCCCCTCGCTGCTTACGTGGGCACTTTCTGACCAACAACTCAGATAAACTCCGATCGAATCAGTCTCCGAAAGCTGAGGATGGCGATGATAGTAGGCCCATAGTGCAGTACCAATATTTGCAGCACAAACTAATAGTCCAGGAGCCATGTACATTCTACCTGAACTCAATTCCAGAGTTAACAAAAATTTGAGGGATTGTTTGGGGATGGTTAAATGCATGAATGCATGTTTGCTCTTTACGCGGGGGGCCAAAAAACCGTGATTTTTTCCTAATGTCATTGGTTTTTTTGATACCACCTCAGCTCCTTTTGGCATCGGAAAAAAGGCCCGGCAAGTACTTGTGGCTGTCCGACACAACCAGCATTTTCATGGATCCCGATGCAACGCCGCGCCAAATTTCAATATATCATGCAATAACTAGAGTTTAAATTTTAAACGAAGAAAATTTTACACGATGTTCTTGGAAACACTCTGAGAAATGTTACCTTTACTGACCACCAGTACCTTGGTTATTTTTGGGCCCAAAGATTCTTTTGACCAGTGAATTTTAAAGAAAATGTAATGATGGGTTTTCCGGATCACAATGTGTCATGAAATCACAATTTGCTCATATCATGTCATGGGTTTGAAGATATGAGCAAAAAAACCAATAACAGTCCGAAAAAATTGCGGTTTTTTGGCCCCCTCGTAAAGAGCTCAAGGTCCTCATGTTCGAAAACTTAACAAACGTACCCTCCAGTGTCTTCAAACAATCCCTCAAATTTTCGTTTAGGAATTGAGTGCAGCACACCCCGATTTTCTTGAAAAGGCTCCTGGACTATAAAGGGAAACTCCCTTTGTCGAGAGCTAATCCCGAACATCAATCATCTATTCTAGCACAATTCTACAACATTTCGTACGAATTTATTCGTTTCTCCACCATCAACTGTGGTATCGGGTCAGGTCGGATTCATATTTTCGACTATTAAATTTTCTGGACTTTTCTACTATTTTCCTATAATCTCTAAGAAATTTCAACGATCTTCGTAAATTAAAATCTTTTTGCTCATCTGTTTATTTAAAATGGTGCCAGTCAAAATCTTATTTAATACAATCCATTCCCTTATTATCACAACATTTGGGCTAGGCGTGAAATTTTAAATGCTAAAAGAAGATGATAAACCGTTGTGTCAAGAAGCAGAGTTTTTCCGGTTGAAGTTTAACATTCAGTCTTCTATAGCAGGTTATTTATCATTAACACCACTTTCCTCAACAGGTACAACCATAGATTCACTATCTGCAAAACTGTTGTAACATTCAATACTTCTGTTCCTCCAATAGTGGTGGGGTTTAGAACGGGCCGTCTGAGACCCAACTCACGTAGCTACGAAACATCGCATCAACGTCTAGATTTGATGAATGGATCTTAGGATCCTTCAAAAGACTCACACCACCTTCACAATTCTAACTCGTTTGGGCTGTTCTATTGTGAAGATGTCGATGTTACAAGGAGTTGGGTGTAGGGCCGACACTGCTTAAGGTGGCCTGGAATTTCGAACAATAATAACATAGAAATCTAGTCACATTACGTTTGAACAGTATGTCATAGCCATAACGTGTTGACCCGGTTAGTTTCAACAAACTTCAAAATACCACCATTGATCCTAATAGGAGATTTCACTTTGTTCAAGGCCTATGAGGATGGGCCTCTAGAGAGATGATACAACAAGAAATTGAGCTGCTTTTAAGACCATCCTCTGGTTTGTCCAGCCGGTCGTTCACAATGAGGGCTTGAAGTTGGAGCAGATCGAAAGTCGTCAACATGAGGGTGAATCATGCCCTGTCGGGTCAATCTTCATATAGGCCCGGCTGATTCGAACAGCACACGGTTTCCAGATATCAAGTTAATTATTAATAATTGACAAACGAAATCGGATTCATAATTTGAACACGCGTATATCTATAACGCGGTGACGGAGGAAATTGTATTATTTTCTCACATTTCTCTTGATAATTAGGAGATAATGTCCACTTCACATTGTATACGCATTCATGTATCTTGGGAAGTGTAATTAAAAACTAACCATGTAGTTTATCGTCAAGACACTCGTTGTAGTAATCATGAACCAAACCAGGAGCCTACGGAATGCCTCAGTAAGCTGAGTATTGGCAAAGTTTAATAGCGACCCGCTTTAGAAAGAAACTGCACAGTTTCGAGTTTGCGCTCCCTGATAAGCGGAACAGTCGACAGGGGTCAGGAGGGGAAAAAATCCAACAGTCCCAAGGAGCGTAGAAGTTTGCAATAGGAGAGGGCGCTATGCAGGCCTACTTGTTAAATATATTCAACGAGTCGTCGGGGGGGGGGGGGGGGGGGAGCGATATCAGAGGCCGATGGAAAACAGATTTGAAAGTTGGAACGCGCCTCCCGAGCTGGCAGCTGACAAGTCCTTCTCTTCCCGGTTTTAACTATGAAAATCCGCTTTATATCGCTCGACAATGTTTTCTCAATCCTCTTTTTGGTCAACTGTTTGTAATCGAATCTAGATAGTTTCTTCGACAGCGAGTCTACTTGTCTCTAGTTTCCAAATGAAATGGGCCAACATTGAACAGACATTCTGTGATCATTTTGCTTCTGAAGGATGCCTTGTATTCAAGTGTCGGAAAAATTGTGTTGTCCTACAAAACTAAAATTGCCAATTACATTTCATCCATCAAAATGGAACATGTAACATCCACATCTCAACGAAAGAACAATAATTGTTCTATGGAACAGTCCCTCCCTAAGGATCCCACAGATGCAAGTTGGTTTCAATTATTTCATCTGAGGGATCCTTAGGGACTGTTCCATAGATGGTTTTAATTGCATTAAAAAATCTCTCAAGACTCGCGAAGCAACTGATCATTATATAATCCAGGATTATATACTCTTAGGATGGGTTTCTGAACCATGATGACTGCTCCCCAAAACCACGAATCTTCAGAACCATCCTCCGCCAAAACCGCGAATCGTAAAAATTCGAAAATTGGGCTGAATATCTCATTTGACCTCTTTAATCGGGGGCTATCTCCTCCTAAAGTTATTATCTGTCCAACTCCACTAGAAGTGAGCAATCAATAAAAATTTCAGATTCACGGAAAAGTAACCATATTATGGTTACTTTTCCGTGAATCTGAATTTTTTTAATTAAATTCTGTGTTGAACATTAAAACGCTACTAGCTCAAAATGAAGATTTTCTCGATTCGCGGTTTTGGCGGAGGATGGTATGGTTTGGCATGGTATGGTATGAATGGTTTGGTACGGATGGTATGATCTCTGATGTTCCAATATGGATGTGTTGAGTGACCCGAGATTATCTTCTATTCAACCTAGATCAACTGATATGAGAGTACCTATTAGGTATTTTCGGAAGTTACGTAGGTTGATGTTTAGATCTTGCCCCTTGAATATTACCTGCATAGAAGCATTATTAGCGTCTGCTCATGCGCATACATCAAATCGAAATGATTTAAACATTGACTTCCCGTGAATAGGGAGGAGTTATATAAGTATATACACTTCAATTGATCAATCATGGGTACGTCCAGTAATTATATAAACCCACCTAACGATGTGAGAGGGTGGTATTCTCCTGAATTGGTCCTCATTCACATTCATCAAGTTTAATTCAAATCGGGAGATCCAAATTGGGGTGTAGTCAACAGCAAGAAGATCACCTCCCAAAACTATCTCCTAATTAAATGCTGAATAAACTCATCATTCTTTCGTGGAATCAACGGAATTTATAGGTTGTAGGAAACGCCCTGAAATTACTCTCATACTTTCTGATGAAGAACAACACAAAGCCGTTGTTTTTGGACGTTATGAACGGCGCGGGGCCGTAGGAGCTTTGCCCTTATTGCTACAGCCCTCCAGGATCAAACCAAGTTCTTCATAGGGAGTCAGATGAAGATATATAACATAACGCAGTGTATACGCTATTTTTCAACCTTGCATGAGATCAAAGGGAGTCCCTCATTTCTTTCCAGCCTTCCCTTCACTCTGCTGCCTCTTAAACCACCTTATATATTTTGTAGTACCGCAACTTCTCCTGTTGAAAATCTAATCCAAGATTCTCATCAAGTTTAAAAGTAATATTTCCGGGCCCTCGCTGCGTTTGATCTCAATGACCCACGCACTTTACAGGCGTACCAAGAAGATGTTCAAACATGATTCAACATCACTCTCACTAATTGATCACAAGCATCTTCTACCAGGTGATGGCCCCTCGTGTCAACCATGTCTCCACTTCACTCCTACTTGAGGACCATCAATCAGACATGTACATGGAGTCATGCTGAGCTGCGACATTCGCAAGTATCCAATATTGAGTTAGTCTACAGTTGCCACATTGCTTCACCGCTCCCTCTGCTAATACTCCATCGCTCACCCTGATAGTCGTTATACCTTATTGGGATCACGACAGTCATTCAAACGTATATTTTTTGACATGGAAACGCAGGTAAGAGGAAAAGGTGAGGAGGGAGCCAATACCGCGTCATATTGCTGGTACTCACCACCTCCCAGACAAATTTCAAAGAGCTTCACCAGTTTTATTTTTAGGCTGTTTAGGACAAGGGAACAAATAAATATAATAAAATCATTGGTTTGACCTTTCAAGCGTTGCAACGGAATTGAAAAAATTCCATACTTAAATTGAAACATGATTACTTTTGAACATCCAATTGTAAATCTTATTTTGAATATGTACTATGCACTTGAACGTTCTTCTACACGAAGACCTGTAGCCTGAACAGAGCCGTGTCAAACGTGTTTTAAAGATAGTACATAAGTAGTATGTGGGCCACTATGGAACACTTTCGCCGGTCAATATATGCACTACTTTCGACGGTGCCAAAAAATAATCGACGGTGCCAAAAAAAAAAAAAAAATAAAATAATAATAATAACGATACATATCGTCGATGTTTGTTACGGTGTTTAATTTTTATTTATTTTTTTTTTCATTTATTTATTTTTTTCATTTTTTTTTTATTAAATGTGTCTATGCACGTCATACCAAACATTGGTTGTTGGTTAAGTTGTGTTTTTTTCATTCTCTTTAATATTTTCATTATGTTTATTATTTCTTACGTGACGGGGCCAGTTGGATTTGTCAATACTACATTTACACAATTCGCCCCATTTCTTTCGTTTGGCACTTAAACGAAGTAAGAATATTTCGTGTCTTAATGCTTCTATTTCTAACATCATGTGATGTCGGCTCTTCAGGTGCCTAGTTAAAGCGGACTTAACGACGTCACAGTTGCAAATATCGCAGTGTAAGTTTGGCGTACTATTTTCCATCGTAAAGTTAATGGTTGCTCTCTTATATTATTACGTGATTTATACTCGGTAACGTGACCTTAACCACTATACCATGGACAATTAACCGTGAGGCGATAAAGTGTTGCGGGGCGATTAAGTTCGTAGTGAGATACTGTATGGGTCATGCAATAGTCACGTGATCGTCCACCTCCCAAGTTCGCGAATCAACTGCGATCCACACCCGTCCCGCCGCACAATGTTGTGCAATCACTATCGCTACCTTCATTCCCGCGTTTTCCGTTCGACGCAAAGTTTACTTGGGCATTGCCAACATAGTCGCGCGTCAGACCACTACCGAAACCGGACCCCTGATCACGTGACTTGCACATCCTGATCACGTGTTCGTACATGTAGAAAATCTCACCCAGGTGTTGACCGTCGATTTCCAGTTCCTATAAGAAAGCATACCTACTCTTGACAACCGTCGATTTCCAGTTCCTATAAGAAAGCATACCTACTCTTGACAACCGTCGATTTCCAGTTCCTATAAGAAAGCATACCTACTCTTGACAACCGTCGATTTCCAGTTCCTATAAGAAAGCATACCCACTCTTGACAACCGTCGATTTCCAGTTCCTATAAGAAAGCATACCTACTCTTGGCAACCGTCGATTTTCAGCTCCAATAAGATCGTATAATATATATTATATATATACAGCTATGTCAAATCATAATCCAGGTCCCAGTGGGTTGAATATCAATCGTCCTTCTCAGGACGGCTCTATCAATCGTCCTTCTCAGGACGGCTCTATCAATCGTCCTTCTGAGGACGACCCAAAAAAATATGTTGCTCGTACTAAATTTTGTGAAGCTTGCGATGGAAATTTTAGTGCAAGCCAGTTCAAACGTCATATATCAAGTGAAAAACATAAAAATAACGTAATAGAACAAAATGAAAAAATACCAAATTACAAATACGCACGTTACGACCCAAGGGCAGAAGCTAAAGTGCCTGAACGTAAAGTAAAACGTCTGATGCGTCATCAAACAGACACACAATCTGACATAATGACCGACTACAGTAATGTACAATCGATAGATTCAGATATTTTGCAATATATTCAACGTAAACCAACTAGACCTTCAAGAACTGACTTATACGTTAACGAATCATCGATACCGGCCTCTGTTCGCGATTATTATAGTGTTCCGTCAGTTGTATCTCCTATACCTGATGTTGATGATGACACATTATCACGAGATTTTGATCCTCAAGCCTTGGCGGAAGTTACTGCCGAACTCGAACAACCACTCTTTGGCCCACCAATCAGAAAAATACATAAGGATGCGGAAAAAATTGTAAACATTCTCGGCCCTAATCCTTTTATTACACAGGAGTCTCTCGAGCCCGGTCCTAGTGGTATCAATCGCACGGGTGACACAACAAATGAACAAAAAAAGGATGAACCAACAACAACTTCAACAGGGTTATGCCCATTGCACTCGGTCGTTGAACAGCAACACCAACAAAAAACGTTGGAATGTGATTTGAAAATACTAAAAGTCGGGGATTTGAGAAAAATTGCGAAACAATACAATTTAAAAGGTACGAGCGGGTTGAAAAAGGATGAACTGTTAATGATAATTGATAGAGTGAAGCGGGACATAAAGCTTTATGACAAACAGGTACTTGACATGATGACTGTTCCGAAACTTCGAGATGTTATAAAGGAAAGTAATATACGTGTTAAAGGACGAATGAAAAAGGGTGAACTGATTGAAATTATATTAGAAAACCAAAATCGAGAGTTTAGAGAGAAGGCAATAAATGAAATGAATTTCGATGACGATATTTTCATACAATCTCGTGATAGACGGGATCCTTTTAGAATTGATGATATGAGACAAACATATATTAAAAAGTATGGAACGCATGAATTCGATTACAAAATTCGGATAAATTGTTTAATAGATGTAGAAAGCGCTATATTTGGAATATTAAAACTTGCTAGTAAACAAGCAAATTACCGTACTGGCGACAAAATAGTAATTACAGCCAGCCATCCAAATTTATATCATCCTATCTCGATGTCACTACACACAAAAGAAATATTTGGGGCAATTTCGAAAGAAACTGCTAGAACGTTCGTAGAACACATCAAAAAAATTATTACATCAAACGAACATATTAATGTGGCCGATATAACGTTCAACGTAATGATAGCCAATATTCCTCGTGGTGCAAAAATGATGAAAATATTAAATTTGAAAGACGACAAACATACAAAGAGGTGTATAACGCAAATACGAAATAAAGACAATTTATGTTGTCCACGGGCCATTATCACAGGACTAACATATCACACGACAACCATTCTAAACAAAAACTTAACGCCTATCGAAATAAAACAAATTAGAATGGGAAGGAACATCCAAAAGTCTCTTGCGAAAGAACTCTGCGATAAATTGGGATATTTTAATGAAGAAGGATTTACTCTAGAGGACATTCGAAATGTGGAGCCACTCCTTGATATTCAAATAAAAGTTATCTGCGCAGAAAATTTCAACACAGTAATTTACGAGGGACGCGAAAGAGAAATAAAAATATATTTGTACAAAAATATGAACCATTTCGATTTAATTAATAACGTTGCTGCGTTTTTCGCAACAAGCTACTACTGCCATTCGTGTAACACACCGTACCAAAACAAGGGGAAACATTCTTGCGAAACAAACAGGAAGAAAAACGTCTGCATATTATGTAAGCGGCCACAACATCAATATAGCGAAAAGTACAAACTGTTCTGCTCGAAATGTAATCGTTATTGTTACAACAAAGAGTGTCTTGACAATCACGACGAAGTTTGTAAGCTATTCTACAAATGTCTGGGATGTAACAAAATTTGCAAACGAAATTGCAAACACATGTGTGGTTATGGAAAATGTAGAAATTGTGGAGGCGAATTCGAACGTATAGCCGAACATCAATGTTATATGGTGGCAAAGAAAGCGAAAGGCAGTTACTGCGATGAAGAATGCGTGTGTAATGGTCTTTCGGAAAAGAAGAACGATGGTTGTAGCTTTACTGAAAAGTATATATTCTTCGACTACGAAGCTAATCAAGAGAGCGGAACACACGAGCCTAATTTAATCGTTGCTAGAAATTACTTTGATAAGACTGAACATGTCTTCGAAACGAATAAGGAATTCTGCGAATGGTTGATATCAAAGAAGCACATAGGATTTACAGCTATAGCACATAACGCAAAAGGATATGATTCGCATTTCGTCTTGAAGTACTGTGTGGAAAACGCGTTGAAACCGTACACTATTTATTCCGGGAACAAGATAATGCTGTTGGAAATCAATCGTACTATCAAAGTGATCGATAGCCATAATTTCATAGCGTCCGCACTTTCCGCTTTTCCGAAAACGTTTGGATTTACTGAAACGAAAAAGGGATATTTCCCACATTACTTCAACACATCACAAAATCAAAATTATATCGGGCCTGTACCGGACGTTAAATATTATGGAGCGAACGGAATGAAAAGAGAGGAAAGGACAGCATTTTTAAAATGGCACACCGAACGCAAAAAAGAAAATTACGTTTTTGATTTTAAAAAGGAACTCGTTGAATATTGCAAATCCGATGTAGAAATTTTAGAGAGAGGTATTATGGAATTTAGAAAACAGTTCCTAGAAATTGCTAATATCGATCCCCTGCGATACTTAACTATCGCGTCCGTTTGTATGGCAATTTATAGATCCAAATATTTGAAGCCTAATACCATTGCATCGATTAAAGAGAACAGGAAAGAAAATTATAGCGTTGGGTCCATTTCGTGGTTGGAAACCTTTTCAAATGTTCAACACGCATTGAACGGCGGAGAAGTAAAAATTTGCGGTGCCAAAGTCGATGGGTTTGATAAATTAACGAACACTGTATATCAATATCACGGCTGTTTTTGGCACGGTTGCCCAAAATGCTTTCACGAAGATACGATAAATAATGTTAACCACGAAGAGATGGGTGATTTATACGAAAAAACTAAAATGAGAAGTAAACAAATTACAGCCGCTGGTTATAATTTGATTGAAATGTGGGAATGCGAATGGACAAACACGAAAACCTATAAAACAAACCTAAAAGAAAGCCGAAATAGAATAATCGAACCAATGAATCCTAGAGACGCTTTCTATGGTGGAAGAACAAACGCTGCTAAATTAAAGGTGAAAAATAAAAAACTAAAGTACATAGACGTTTGCAGTTTATATCCGACCGTTCAATATTTTGATTACTTCCCTACGAAACATCCTGAAATAATTCATCACCCAAAATGTTATAATCCGAATTGGTACGGCCTAATAAAATGTAAAATATTACCTCCGAGGAAATTATATCATCCGGTGCTACCATACAGAGACGAGAAATTAGTCTTTGTGTTGTGCAGGAAATGTTTCGAGGACAAAATCGAACAATGTCATCACTCGGAAGAAGAAAGAGCACTAACAGGTGTATGGACAACTGATGAAGTGAAAAAAGCAATTGAGAAAGGATACAAAATACAAAATATATATGAGGTTTGGCATTTCAAACGAAAAAGTAACAAACTCTTCAAAGGATATGTGAAAGATTTTATGAAAATCAAACTCGAAACGAGCCCTTGGGATAAGGATTTCACTACTGTGGAAGATTACATTGCAACAGTAAAACAGAGTCTTGAGATAGATTTAAAACCTGAAGACATTGTTCCAAATCCAGGGAAAAGAGCAGTCGCAAAAATATGCTTGAACTCGTTATGGGGAAAGTTTGGTCAGAGAACGAACATGACCAAGACAGAGTACGTAACTAGTGCGAACCGATGGTATGAATTACTTTTAGACGATAGATTGGAAATAAGTGCATGTACGTTCATAAATGAAGAAATTGTCCAGGTGTGCTATAAATACCGAGACCAATACGTAGAAGATACATATTCGACCAATGTCTTCATTGCTGCTTTCACAACGGCAAATGCTAGGCTTCGTTTGTACAATATGTTGGATAGGCTAGGTGATAAAGTAGCTTACTACGATACCGATTCGATAGTGTACATTTGTGACGGGACTAATAAAGTGGAAACGGGGTGTATGCTAGGAGAGTGGACTGACGAACTAGGCAAAGGTAATGATATCAACGAATGGATTTCTACCGGCCCGAAAAGTTATTCATTTCAGACCGACAAAGGTGACCAAGTTACAAAAATAAAAGGTTTTACGTTGAGTTACGAAAAATCCCAACTTCTGAATAGAACGATTATGGAGGCAATGATAGACGGAAATTCGCGATTAATCGAACTTAAATATAATAGGATAACTCGTAATAAAAAGACCAGTGAGTTGGTGAATAAAGAAGTACCGAAAAATTTCAAATTCGAGTACGATAAAAGGATGATAATTGGTAGTGATTCGAACCCTGATGTAATAGATACGCTTCCTTGGGGCTATTGAACAAACCTCCATCTGATGACGAACGATACTCGAAACGATAAACGATAAAACGAACGATAAACGATAAAACGAAACGATAAACGATCGATAAACGAAACGATAAACGAACGATAAACGATAAAACGAACGATAAACGATAAAACGAACGATAAACGATCGATCTCGAAACGATAAACGAACGATAAACGAAACGATAAGCGATCGATAAACGAAACGATAAACGAACGATAAACGATCGATAAAACGAACGATAAACGATCGATCTCGAAACGATAAACGATAAACGATCGATCTCGAAACGATAAACGATAAACGATCGATAAACGATCGATAAACGAAACGATAAACGATCGATAAACGAAACGATAAACGAACGATAAACGATCGATAAACGAAACGATAAACGAACGATAAACGATCGATCTCGAAACGATAAACGATCGATAAACAATGACAAACGATAAATAGTCAACTTACACTGACTTTAAAGATATCTTTTACAACACTAATTTCGATAAAAGGCCCTGCAACTGATGAAGGATTGTGCGTTTAGTACATACAATCTCAAACATATCGATAACATTGTTCTGACTGATTCGTTCAACCACCCCATGAAATTCATTGTATTCGTAAACTTCTTCATCCGTAAAGAAGTATATTTTACCATTTGTGAATCTAAATGCCCCTGTTATCTTGTTGGGCAACCCTTGAAATTCTTGTGGAACATGACCAGTGAATCTGCACCTAAAATCACATTCTAAAATTTCAGTCAAATATCTTTTGTTGAATATAACGAAAGATCGTCCTGTGTAGGTACTGAAAGCAGCATTAATCTCAATCACCCTTGTTCCCAGAAATGAGTCAATTGGCCTTTTGTCAATCAATTCTAAGCTAGGAAATCTTATTAAATACATGTATGAATTATCAAACAAAACGATATCACCATTGGGTCGTTGGTAAACAGCCCTCACTTCTGTAAAATCTTTTGGAAGGAATGGTAAGAACTCTGTAATATCTTTTGGGTTATCCAAATCGTAATCATCTCGGGCTGACTCACTCAAACTTATAACCCAAACTTTTTTCCCGTGAAATATATAAACGTTTTTGCGTACAATCAAGAATATACGTAATTTTGGACCAAGCTCACACAGATCCATCTTTGTAGGTTTTACTGCAGGCACTGAACTTGTTAGTGGTTTTTGTGTACTTGTAGTTGTGGTTGGTGGTGGGACCTTAGGTGCTTCTCTTTTTCCGTATAAATACTGAATCCCACTAATATCATCTTGAAGTAAATCGAAATCTTCCAATTTATTCAAATCCCCACCGAGGTTATAGTACGGGTACATGATAGATTGGCTATTGTGAGTATTATGTCTCAGGCCCAATGCGTGCCCAATTTCATGAACTGATACAACATAAAATGAAGTTTCATTTCTTTTAGGTATTACCATTTTGTATTGCCAATTCTCATTTTCATCGAAGTGAATTTCGATATGATTTTGATGTAAATTTGGAATGAAAGCGTGTGCTAGTACACCTCCTTTTTCCCCATCAAAATAACTCGTACAATCCTTACGTTCTCGAATACACAGATGCCTTTCACCACCAAATGATAAGCTGATGTTCGGGTTATTTACTGAACGGACAAACGTTATATTAGCGTGTTTCGCCCATAATGCAAACGCTTTTTCGACAACTCTAAATTGCGTGGAACCATAAAGATACCACGTTATAGTATTATTTTTCCATTTATCATACGCATTAGCTACAAACAAATCCAAATTATCAGCATTACCGCAGCGAGGTTGTTCCATTAGAAATTTGGTTTCATTGTTTAGACGACCATCAACTGGCAAATGGTACGATTCTTGAAACAGAACGTACGCATCTGTTAGCGTATCACTGTCTACTAAATTTGTGTCATTGACAGAAATATACCCATATTTATGTAAATAGTCAATTGGATTGACATCACATGCAACAGAGGTTAGCATGCAAATCGCAACAATCATAGTTTTTTCCATTGTATCTTCTTTCTCTTATTATATTAAATATAATAAGAGAAAGAAGATACAATGGAAAAACAAAGAACAAATTTTGTTCCTTGGATACGAAAACCATTATAAGAAATACTATAAAAATTAAAGATGAAACTACTAAAATTAACAGGCGAATCATCAAAGTTGAGTTTACGTTTGGAGCACCCTATTCATTTGGATCCTAACAAAACGTACTGTATAGGATTGGTTGGATTTTTTAGTAGAAATGACATCTATAACATTGAACAAGATACAAAAATTAGCTTTCTCGATAGAACGGAACACAATTATGATTACAAAGATCTTTTATTTAAAAAAGGAAATTACAATGTGGAAGAGTTGGAGAAGGAAATAATGGATTTCCTGAAAGCGAGTTATCCTAAAATTATACACGATGCTAACCAACACGACTATTTCGTCCACTTGAATCATATCGTTGGCAAAATCGAATTTCGTTTGCCGGTGTTTGTGCGATTATTCTCCTACCCGGAGAACGATCGTAGAAATATAGGATATATTTTCGGTTTCCCTTTTAGTACACTCTTCATACCACCGAATACTTCTTACAGTGCCATTACGTACCCTAGATTACATCGTTTCAACGTTATAGAAGTCCATTGTAATTTAGTGGACCCATCAATCACCAATCACAATTCAGACCCCAATTTACATAGAGAAGAAGATATACTGTACATGTTCTACCCACGCGCTGAACAAATTGCGGAAAAACCGTCGTTCATTCATTACGTTCCCATAAATAAGACAATAAAAACAATTCAAAAAATAGAATTACGATTACAAAACGGTTTTGGCGACGATATCAACTTTGGGGACCTGAATTTAATCGTATACCTCCATCTGATTGAAAATGACAACAGGCGAATCGCCGATCCGTTGTTTCAAGTGTAAGAAAAAAACGGGAAATATCAATGCTTCTATAGTCCAGTCAGTGAATGGATCTTGGCGAATCGTAGCGCAATGCCAGGTTTGTAAATCCAAAAAAAGTAAATTTATCAAAAGGGAATGGAGACACAAGAAACCACACAACGTTGATCGTAAAACCGAAGCTACGGAATTGTACAAACCAGTTATAAAAAAGTTTCCAAAAAGAAGGATTATTACGTTCGGTATTGACGATACATGGGCTGCCGATTTAATTGTCATGAGTAGTTACAAAGATGATAATGATGGTTATAAATACATGCTTAATGTAATCGATACTTTCTCAAAGTATGCGTGGAGTTTACCGTTGAAAAATAAAGACGGAAGTACAGTAGCTAAAGCGTTCGAAAATATTATTCAAAATGCAAAGAAAGTTGAACATTCGGCACCGAACCTATTGCACACGGACAAAGGCTTGGAATTTAAAAACAAAGATTTCAAATCAGTTCTTTCGAAATATAAAATTAAAATGTACCACACGGAGAATAAGGAGAAATCAGCGATTGTAGAACGTTTCAACCGAACTTTGAACAGAAAAATGAAACATCGTTTCTACGTTAATCAAAACTTTAGATGGATCGATATTCTACAAGATTTAATCGGCGAATACAACGAGGATTATCACAGAACTATTCGTATGAAACCAATCAATGTTTGTAAAGTTAATGAAGCTACAATTCTCAAACTGTTGGATAGTAGATCAAAACCGATTACGATCAGCCCAGATATTAAAGTAGGTGACCGTGTAAGAATAACGAGGGAAAAATCAACGTTTGGGAATAAATACCAAGGCAACTGGACTACAGAGATATTCGTTGTTGACAAAATATTATTCACGGATCCAGTAACATATAAAATTAGGGCACTAGATGGTGAAGAAATTATTGGTTCGTTTTACCGCCAGGAACTCTTGAAAACATCTCTCTAATTTAGCCGCGGTATATAAGAAAACAATGGGAAAAATAAATAATTACAACGTTACAACGTACAGTGGTGGAGACATGGAGGAAAGCACGGAAAAGTTTCCAAAGGTAATTCGTGCAATCATTGCCGGGCCAAGTAATTGTGGAAAAACAACGTTGTTGATGAACTTCATTTACAAAGATTGGTTGGATTTCGAGTATTTGTACATATTCAGTAAGTCATTAAATCAACCTCTGTACGCAAAACTATTGGAGCATTACTCTGCGTTGGAAGAGCAAATTGGCCAAAAAATTTGTTTTCATTTCAATAATTGTGAAGACATAATATCCGTTGATGATTGTAATCCAAATTCATTAGTAGTTTTTGACGATTGTCTTTTTGAAAAACAGAAAGAAATGAAGAATTACTTCACACGAGGTAGACATAAGAATATATCGTGCATTTATTTATCGCAGTGTTATAATTTGATTGACAGACAGGTGATACGGAATAACGTCAATATGGTTTTTATATTCACCCAAAGCAAACACTATTTGAAAAATATTTACGAGGATTTCGTTGGAAGCGATATGTCACTGGCCGAATTTGGGAACGTATGTAAACAGTGTTGGGATGAAAAGCATGGCTTTCTAACAATCAATTTAACGAAGAAAGCAAACCAGGGCAAATATCTATGCAAGTTGAACGAAATAACTTTACCTAAACGATAAACGTTATAAATAATAAGAACACACACTATAATGGAAAAGGAAATTTATACTCTCGAAGCAGCTGAAAATGCACGCAAACTCGATAAACTCACAAAAGCGCTCAAAGCCAAATTTAAAAGAGCGCAGTTGATGAATCAAACATACGAACAAACCAAGGAAAGGGAATACAAACCAATAACTACAGCTCTCCAGACTTTGATAGAAAAAAAAACGGATAACGATTATAAACCTATCGAGACGGCTATAGAAAATTTGCAAAAAGATGTACGCACTCAATTGGCACCGTTCCAAAGAGCTATAACGCTTAGTAGGTCTTCAAGTATGACTGAACCAAAAATTACTGAAATTGTTGACGATGAAAATAATGATTTCGAAGATGCAGATGATCAACAAACTAATACAGTTCCACGCGAAAGTAAGCGATATGGTTCACTTCCAAAGGGGCATGTGCAAATGATATTGGGCGAGTACCCCACAAGATATTTACCTAGGAAAGACAGGGACAAAGTGTTTGGCATTTATTATAACAACCAGAAGAGTATTCATATGATTGGGAAAGAGAAAGTGGTATTCGATAATAATGACTTGATCGTTGGGGAAAAAAGGTATAAGGGAACACCTGGTCTTTGGAGGCTTATAACGTACACATTTCGGCCTGAACCTGACTTATATTCGCAAAACGATCTCGTAAATTATAAACGTATTCTCGTTGATACTGACGCAATGTTTCAAAACAATGATCGGCAGTCAAAGAAACCGAAATCGAGTTCCGGAAAAAAATGGAACGATCTCGTTAGTGATATATGGAAAGAAAACTACTCCAAACGCACAGTACCCGAGACGAATGATGACACAGAGCGGGTTGGATCGGGGATTTTAGAATATAATGAAAACCCCATTGAATACAAATACGTTGATAACTTGAATCAGTTGGTATCGCGTTTACATTTCATCCATGCGCAGGAACAAGCTGGAAACGATAACTTTCACAACGAAAAGCAAGCTATTATCGATTTCTTCGTTAAGGGGTTAGAAGAGCTTATAGACACACCCAAAGGAACGGAATACATTATTCGATTCGCATCGTGTATGCCTTCAAAGTTTCTAAAGGATATTAAAACAGGAAAAGGGTTATTCAACACTATATTGAAAAACATCCCTTTCGAACTACACGCTCCTGGTTACAATTACTTGGGACCCGGAACAAAATTGGACGAACGTTTGAACAGAGGAGATGATGGTGTAAACAAGCTCGATGAAGCGGCGAAGGAACATGACTTGTTCTATAAAGAACACAAAAAGACGGCCGATCGAAATATCGCTGACAAGGTTTTGGAGGAAAAAGCATGGGAAAGATTTACTTCCGGTGATGCTAGTATGAATGAACGATTTTGGGCATTGAATACAGCGGCAGCTATGAAAATTAAACATACGTTTGGAATGGGAATCGAACCAAAACTTAAATTTACATAATAAGAGAAGATAGTTTTACAAACATGAATCCAACATTGCATGTAACGCTAACCGATGGGCAGCGAACGAAACTACGATCAGCCTTCAAACAGAAAAATGGAGCAACCGTACAATTGACAAAACAACAGTTAACTCAAAACGGGGGCAAAGACAAAATAGTTATAACTCGAAAACAACAAAAAGATATTACCGATTCAAAAATTAAAGGGAAAGGTTGCCGTTTAATGTTAACATACAACCAATTAAAAGAAAACCACAAAGGTGGATTCCTACCGCTTGTATTCGCTGGTCTTGCAGCCCTTGGGTCACTCATTGGAGCAGGATCAGCAGTTGCGAATTCAGTCATTGATTACAAAGACAGAAAAAAGAAATTAGACGAAACTATTCGGCACAATAAAGCGATGGAAAAGTTGCAGACAGGCGGGAAATTAAAAACCCGAATGTCTAAAAGTAAAAAAAAAAACGTTAACTTTCGAACCGTTAAGCAACATTGATATTTGTTATTACGCATTAACGAAGCTTAAAATTAACCACTTTAGAGGTGTATTCATGAGCGATGATTTACCAAAAGTTCCAAACACCATTGAATGTGGGATAATAAATCTCGAGGATTCCAATTCGAGCGGATCGCACTGGACCGCTTACTATAAAAATAAGACAGGTGCATTTTACTTTGATTCGTACGGTAGTGCAAACCCACCAATAGAATTGGTATCGTATCTCAAAACAATTAAAATTAAATTTAACGGGGATCGGATCCAAAATTATAAAGATCCCCCTATATGCGGTCATTTATGCATTGCGGTTTTGTATTTAATAGCCAATAAAAACGTACCGTTCCATAAAGCTATTCATCTATTAAAGCGAAACAAATATTTTTGGGTAGATTTGTTCTAGGATGTAGTTACTTCTTTTTTTCAATTGTATATATATAAGAAGGATAAGTTTACGAGCGATAATAACAAACATGGCAAACATTTACGCAAAATATATGACGGACATTGTTCGTTCAGAGTTTAAACACTATTACCCAACAAGCACGCAAAACTTTAATGTGCCAAACAAAAAAATTGAATTCAATATCGATTACGGAGATGGCTTCGCTATGCCTAAATTCCAATACTATATAGCTGGTTCATTGGTACAATTAGATGGAGGTACAAATTTCGCTGCTAAATCGAATATTAAGTTAGTTGACAATTTCGTTCCATTTCTCTTTTCGAGAATCGAAGTAAAGAAACACAACTATTTAATCGATGAGGTGGAATACCCTGGGGTTACTAGTACAGTAAAAGGAATTGTTTCATACAAGAGCACAGACACAAATGCTTTGACAAACAGCGGTTTCATTTCGCAATATGATGCCGATAATAATACATTTCACGTGTGTGGAACTCTATCTCATTTGGGTTTAGGATTTTTCGACGACGTGAAAATACCCATTTACAAAGGAGGATTCGTGATTTCGTTCATTAGGGATAACAACACTAACGGAATATTTCGATGGAAAACAACATCCCAAGACGGGGCTCTTCCTGTAGCTGTTGATTCGTCATTACCGGCCGTTGGTAAAATTGTAATCAACGAGTTTATCATTCGTGTCCCTTTGATCGAGTTCAAAACTTTGTCGAAGATAACGTTACTCTCGGAGTTGTCGACATTGCAACACATACCATTCCATTTTAGAAGTTGGCAATGTATTCAAAAACCAGGACTAAACGGTAACACGTTCAGTTTTGACATTACCAACATCTTTCGTAACGTACAATCTCCTACATTTATGTTGGTAGCTTTCCAAACGGATGCACAAGAACAGTTGCACGATTGTTCAGAGTTCATTTCCGCCAACGTTAAAAATATTCGCGTAAAAATTAACGATAACATTTATCCAGATGAGTTGCAAAATTTGGATATTCAGAACGGTAATTATGCATTAGCTTATGAAATGTACAAGGATTTCAAACACGTGTACTGCAATGACACGGATATGCTATACAAACCTTCCGAATTTATCGCTAAAAAATGTGTTTACGTTATTGACACAAGTAAACAACTGGATAATATATCCAATTCCAAATCCAATATCAATCTCAATGTTGATTTCACTTCAAATGTTCCAACAAATACAACTGTATACGTCGTCCTCGTTTCGCACACATCACTTACGAATGATATAATAAATAATATCATTAAAGTCGACCAGTAAATATATATATAAGACACACAATATAATCACAGCTAATTGTTAAACATGAATTGCATAGACGTATTTAATGCTATCGAGAGATCTGCATTCGAGGACAAACCATTGAAAAAATTGACTGAACTGCAAACTGGCACCACTTACGAACTTGAGAAAGTTAGCCGAATAAAAACGAAGTATGGCGATCGGCTCATGTTATTCAGCGAATCGTTTCGATGCTATTTGCCGGCACGTTATTCCAAGATTGACGATGAAACTATCAACGGTATGAATAAACAGAACAATACCATTTTCAAAGTGTACGATTCCAACGGTTATCGGAAAATCAAATTTGACAAAGATACCAGTGTGGTGGAGTACCCACTAAGTACCTAGTGTTTTACCTACAAAAAATTAATTTAAAAAAATATTAAAAAAAATAAAAAAAATAAAAAATAAATAAAAAAATGAAAACACCGTAACAAACATCGAAGATATGTATCGTTATTATTATTATTTTTTTGGCTCAGTCGAAAGTGGGCCCATATCGTTATTATTATTATTTTATTTTTTTTTTTGGCACCGTCGATTATTTTTTGGCACCGTCGAAAGTAGTGCATATATTGACCGGCGAAAGTGTTCCATAGTGGCCCACATACTACTTACATATACGTGTTAACATAATGTCTGCTGAAATAAATGAAAATTTCATTTATTTCAGCAGACATTATGTTAACACGTATAACATTTAATGCAAGCCTATGCACTTGGAGGAACAGTACGAATCTAAGATCTCAATGAACTCCACCCAAACTTTGAAGAAAATGTAATAAATATCGGCCCCTGCCTATCAAATAGGTATAAGTTCTTTGTGTACCGGAGTTGAACAACCTCTTCAGGTCATCAATGAAGAATTTAAACTTTTGAAAAGGGTCTACTCTGGATTCACTGGCTGCAATTTGGAATATTGAAGCTATCTCACTTTGAAGACTTTAGTGGCCAACGTACCAATACTTCGGAATTAATGTTATTGCTTAAGTGCTGTTCATTCAAGTTGCGAGCCGGTCCCATAAGGCGAACCCCACAACATTCAAGCTTCCGAAACCCAATCTCCCAAACTCCTCAGAAACCGCAGCAAATGTTTACTTGAGGAGATCTATAGGTTATTTACGCCTTCGAGAACTGAAGTCCGAAGTGTCTGGCTCCCAGACTCCTCGTGACCTTTTACTGGTGATTGGGTTACTAACAGTGATCAACAGTCTTGAGGGGACTGAGGTTTGAGCTGGACCTACCCTAACAGCCCCCGTTTCGTAGTGAAAGCGCATTTATGCTTTTCGCCGAATTGGTAATAGTTTTGCAAGAAAGTTCCAATTCCAGTACAACTAGCTAAATAACCCGTGCGTTGATCAATATAGTGTTTCTCTGGAATGAATCCGCAACGTAGTAAACGTACGGTATATGGTGACTACATGGTAGATTTGGTAGCGGTTTGCAAAACCTCTTCCGTTTGATTGTCAATATCACAGTGGCTATAATTTTCCTGCTTGATGTAGATATTAAGTAGATAGTAATTATCCTTGAAGTAGATTACAGGTTCTCTTCCGAGTTGACTAACTACATTTAGGTCGAATCAAAATTACTACAATGTGGTACGGTTGATTTGTTTAGTCGTTATACGCAACTAACCGTACGGCCAGCGGGTAGAAAGATCGTCTTGGTGCCGAAGAGAAATTTATTTGAAAATTTTTGAAAATCGTGTTTCAACTATAATTTGAACCACGAAAATGTTTATAAACATTTTCGTGGATCAAATTATAGTTGAAACACGATTTTCAAAAATTTTCAAAATTTTCAAAATTGGGCAGTTTTAAATTTTACTCAAACTTAATACAGTGTTCTCTGCGGTGGAATGTTGTGGTGGCTGCGTACGTATAGTTTGGGCCCACACTTCCAGGTTTTTGAACAGTACACTGTAGAAAGGTTGAGTGGAATTTCAAACTGCCCAATAAGATAGCTAGTCTCAGTCCTTCTTGAATCAATTCAAGCGACGTGCGAACAACGTACAAAATCACTCTCAAGCAGTCGCTGCATTGAAAGCTAAAACTAGAGTTGAATGACTAGGAAGTTGTACGAAATCAAGTGTGCTGTGCTTGTGGTTAAACGGTTTTTTGGCGCGTATAAATAACTTATCAAATAGATATTATCGTTATTTTTGTATATTTCGAATCTAAAAGAGAAATCTAAATTTGTATACTTCACTCCAAAAGTATACAAAATTATTGAAGTTGTATTGAAGTTGGAAAATATTGAGACCAAAGTTGTCTATAATGTAAGGTGGGTGGGCGAAATAATGGAAATCCATCTTCAGACGTAAAAGACGAGATTCGAAAAAGAACAAATTGATTTCACGTAAATAATAAATAATATCTGGTTTCGGCTGTTACACCACCCTCAATATTTGTTCAGTGTTGTACTGACGATGGTGTGACCTGTATACGTAGTACTGATAATGGTGTAACAGCCGATCGGAGGCCACATCCTGAATTTAAAGGTTTTTATTTTTTCTTGATTGATTCCAATAATTTGTCACTAAATAAACTAAAATTAACAAAGCGGCATAAGAACATTGTAAATGACCCTTGTTACATACGTTGCGGAATTCCAAAAAAATGTTGTTATTTAGAAAATGTTGTGGGATCCTGCAATTGAATCCTACAATAAAATGTTCGCGGTGTAGCAATATCTGAATATTTTTAAATGGAGGAACCAGGAATTGGTGACAAGTTCTTGTCAGGAAACTAGTCCTTTTGAGTTCGCCACTTGTATTTTCCAAGTAAATGTGGCACGGTGAATACAGGCAATTCCTCCTTATAAAGGGAGTGTTAACGAGGAGCTCGAACGGAGAATGTCCGGCCCGTTGAATAGTCTGAATTTCGACTAAATCGGGAGATAAATGAGCCTCCTTTATGTACACGGGGAAGAACACTTAGAATCTCACGAAAGCATCGGGCTGGAGCGGAGCTAGGAATCGGGTGGCGAAAGGGCGGTGGACATGCGCTTCTGAGTGCAACAGATCTCTCCACTTCAGTCACCCTCCAGCCTCTCTCGTGACTACCCTCTAAGTCATCCTTCACCCCCACCCGCCGCGTAAGTATTTCAACGGTTCCACAACCGACCCTTTAGGGAAATTCATTGACATTTTGAAATTTAATTGAAACTTTGACGACATATTCCAAAAACGAAGGTCGAAATATCAAAACTCGGCGCCCCAACCCAAATCCGACACTTGAATATGTTAATATGGCAATATTGTAGGCCTGAAGACCTTTCCCATATACGAGTAAGAAAACCAAATCATCCCAATATTTGACCCACAAGTCGAAATGACTCCAATTTATAAAACCCTGACCCTCAAATACATTTGATGTCTCGTGCCGTACAACTCCTTCCAAACATGTGCTATGTCACAACAAAAATTGTTGTGGTCAATAAAAGATTTACCAGTGGATGCAAGAAACATCGAAATCTGACAGCGAGTCAATAAAGAACCTCCCTAACTCATACAAATCCAATCAAATTCCCCGTTACCATATTGGTTCAAAAACTGCACTTCAGGGACGAAATCCAAATCATTCCAATATTTGACCCACAAGTCGAAATGACTACGATTTATAAAACACATTTGATGACTCGTGCCGTACAACTCTTCCCAAACATGTTCTGACTAGGTCACAAGAAAAATTGTTGTGGTCAATAAAAGATTTACCAGTGGATGCAAGAAACATCGAAATCTGACAGCGAGTCAATGAAGGACCTCCCTAACTCATACAAATCCAATCAAATTCCCCGTTACCATATTGGTTCAAAAACTGCACCTCACGGACGAAAACTGAATTATTCCAATATTTGACCCACAAGTCGAAATGACTCCAATTTATAAAACCCTGACCCTCAAACACATTTGATGTCTCGTGCTATACAGCTCTTTCCAAACATGTTCTGACTAGGTCACAAGGAAAATTGTTGTGGTCAATAAAAGATTTACCAGTGGATGCAAGAAACATCGAAATCTGACAGCGAGTCAATGAACTAACTCATACAAATCCAATCAAATTCCCCGCTACCATATTGATTCCAAACCTGCCCTTCAGGGGAGAAATCACTCTTTGCTGAATCTTGAGAATATTCTGATCGTATATTTAAAAAAATTACTGGGTATTCCTGAAGAAAAAAAAAAATGTTCAACGATTCATACCGATAAATTCACGCGAAAGATGAGTTGTAGGCTTATTGGGTTGTACGCCAAATGAGATCCATTCCCGTTCTAAAGCTACGAAATTATACATTCGAGCAATTGTTCAAATTTTAGCGTTTTTGGCTTTGTTGTGAAAGTGTTGTACAAAGTTGAAACTTTGTAAAACAGTCACCAACAACGATAGGTGAAGTTTTATGAACCAAACCAAAACTTGGTAGTCTACCATTTTCTTTTACAGTGTTTTCGGAATATTGGAACTGAAACCAGATCGAAATCCTCAAAAATCGTGTTAGGTCAGGAACGCAAAACTCAGGGCTTCTGGATTTTTGGAAAGAATCACGCTATTGGCGTAAGCTTTGTAGAACAATCACCAAAAATCATGACTTCATAGGTGAAGTTTTATGGATCAAACCAAAAGTTGGTAGTCTGCCTCTTTTCTACAGTGTTTTCGGAATTTTGAAATTGGAACCAGAGCGAAATCCTACAAAATCGTGAAGAATAAGAGGTTTCGTCCAGAAACTCCTATAATGGAACCGCTATGGCCAAAGAGAAAATTTCAGAATCGTAATGTTTCTACTGTAAGAGCCCAGTACTCGCTTCGTTTAGGTGTCTGAATCGAAGGCCATAGTATGATTATCCGAATACCAACTTTTCAGAACTATTGCGTAACGTGAACTTGATTAGATTAGAGTCTCTTTCTAATAGTCTCTTCTGGATTTCTGGAAGGAATTACGCTATTCGCATTACATGAGCCATGTTTTTGGTGAGATTTTGGTACCAAAATCCTTTATTTAAACGTTTTTCAGATTCAAATTCGTTTTGAGGTGAATATGAATCCAAATCTGGATTTCAACTGTTTTGCTTCATTACTTACAATAATGAACCGATTCGAAGGAAAAAAGTCC
The DNA here is from genome assembly GCA_963920205.1 of Stenodema calcarata. Lineage (NCBI taxonomy): Eukaryota > Metazoa > Arthropoda > Insecta > Hemiptera > Miridae > Stenodema > Stenodema calcarata. Next base: position 23,677,888 of record OY986051.1, on the reverse strand, counting down.
CCCTTCCACCAAATTGATGGGTTTAAGATTCAGGATGAGTATGTAATTGTGCTTGACACTTTTCATAACTGTAAGCAAATAGGACTTGATGGGAAGTGAAGATTGACATTCTTTTAGGGCTGCCCAGAGCGTCGAAGGTAGGAACGAAACAGTATCGTCAATGTGCGTGAATCACACGGTTGAACTTCATGGCCGTTTTCATACTGGGGAATAGGCGATTCAAACCGCACATGGTTTGGAGGTATCGAGTTTCTTGTTTTGAGATACATACTTTCTAGACTTGAGATTCTTATAGGCTGTTCTTGATAAGAATTGTATAGTTATTGTGATTCATAAATTACATGTAGGTATATTATTATTAATAAATTATCATTAGGTCGACCTGATCATCAGGTCTTTAGATGTAGAACTGTAGAAACCATCACAGCTAATTATGCACTAGGTACGTAGAGCTTAAACAACAGTGAAAATGAACATATAAATTGGTCTCTATCAATATTTCCTTTGCCATTATGATTGGAGAGAGTTCTCAGTTAGTAATAATATTATTGTGAACGGCATGAATAACTAGTCGTGTGCAACGTTACGACCTCCCGACATAACTGTCGATAACCTCACAGTATTTGATATTTCAACGAACAGCTGAAATTCACTTGCTTGTTTGTCACTCACATCAAGCGAATATCTCGTGTACCTACAGGGGAGCCCGTAGGGATCTGAAGAAAATATTATTTATTACCTATAATTATTAATTCGATTCTCGGCCTTAATAAAAAGTTCATATTGGAACTGTGATTCTTTCTCCTATATTTTACACCTAATTTACACGACTCTGCTGATTTGTTAAAACTTTGTTCTATAGTTATAAGTGATTTCCTGAAAATCATACGAAATCATAATATGATATGAAATCATATTATGAGATTAGAATAGTACGTAATCTCACATCATAACATGAAGAGTTGAAAAGATTACCAAGGTACTTATTTAATTTTCAAAGTGTTCTGACATGCCTTCCACCCCCTCAAATCCTCTAAAGTAATGGTAAATTATCATTGCTCTTTAAATGAGCAATGCAAAAAACACTCACATTGTATCTGTTGTCGTAAGTGTTGGGGAAGCATAATTTCTATCGCAAGACACAAATCGTAAGAAACGGAAAGCTAGACTGAAATAACCATCACCTTTTAATATTTTGATCAAAAATATCGTACAAAATATTAAATGTTCTATTGAATATTGCACAATTTTTCAGGTCGATTTACCTCACAATGGGAACCTCTCACACTGAGCTCCCCCTCCCCCTCCAACCTCATACATAATATTGACGGTTCCGCAAAAATGTCAAACCTTCCAGAAGAATATATAACGCCATTTCTTTTGCACAATATTTGCGCACTATCAATATTTTCGCGCATACACGACATATTAAGAATATTGTGCAAAATGACATAAATACAGACGTGTTTGATTTTGATACCGATCAAAATCGCTTTATGATCGCTCATTCGATACTATCGATAGAAAATTCCTAGGTGTTACAGGAGCCAAACATCTTAGTAATATCGATAGGTCCTGACATGACGAATGAATCGGAATTTTCTCGAAAACAACAGAGACAAAAATAACCGAGCTATTGGGATGTTCGGATAAAAATCCTGTCCAGGGCTGATTTTCTACCCAATTCGACAAAAGTGGTTCGTGTCAAAACCAGACACCTGACAACCCATGTCTGTGTAGTTCCTGCGAGTACCAGTCTTTGTTTCTGCTCTTGACCTCTGTTAGAGTGTAAACAAACGTCTTTCATCGTATTTGGTCAGCAGCAACACTACATGCCGCCACTTTGAACTTAACAGGCCTAATTCCTTTTTAGTTGTTCTCCTTTATATCTTAGCTTTACATAACTCTTGGATAACACATACATGACTTTAACACACGCATCTTTTCATTACTCTTTCTCGTGGTGGGCAGGGTTCTTTCTTGTGGAACCAGTCTCTTATAATTCGAAAATTTTCAATTTCAACACTGATGAGTGAGTTGAACGGAACCAGCTTATGAAGTTGTGGAAATTTAGAAACACAAATTTGTGTTGCGTAGTTTAAACAATAATATGATCTAACCTTTTTAATAAGTAAGTAGCCTGATACCGAACCTTGAAGGTTACGTCTAAGCCCCAAGTTCCATATAGTAAATCGGGAGATCAACCATCGTTTTGAAGCTCCACTTGGGCCCGAGATACTCGTACCAACCAACCATCTTTCTGCTAAGGTTATTGGATGAGGGCGTACAGTTAGGGATGAGGCTAAGTGTGCGAGCCCCCGTGATAAACGTGATAAAGTGGCGCCAATAACTACACAGCCAATTCGGAGGTCCTGGGGAAGGATGCGACGTTGGAATTTCAATTTTTATGCATCATTCGTTGCTATTCCAGAACTTAGTTTGTGGCAGATCATGACCCTTATGGGGAGACACGTTGCGCTCACTTTGAAGTATATGAAGATTAACACAAAATTAATTTTATCGTTCTACCTTATTTTTGTGTTGATCTTTATAGGTACTGATAGGAATGATGCACAGTGAAAGGAGTTCCCAATGAAATTGTCCAAATGAAATTTGATGCTGCGTTGTTCGACATTCAATATCCAATGTGGATATTTTTCTCCTTCCAATCCGAAACGCACCCCCGTTACCGAGTCTCAGGATACGCTCGTCGTTACCCGCCGTATATATCCGTAACCCTTACCATCGAATTCCGTGGAATTGACTTTTAACGTGCACTGAACCCGCACATCGCCTCCTGGGCATCAGACGTCCATCCACTTGTGGGGTTTTCAGAGAGAGGGAAACCTACCGGTGATTTTCCAGACCCAAGAAATCAGAGGTGGGGCTGGGGAGAACATTTTTCTTTCAATCACGTGTCTACTGCACACAGACCAATCCCAATCTGTAAGCCACTCCTCGATTGGATACGAGTTCACGTCCTGGAAACCCCTAGCCGTTGCCATGCTTAGATACCCAATACATTTTCCTCCCTCCATTCTATCCCTCCGGGCTGTTGTTTTTCCTGCGTTTGCTCCTCTAGTTTGAATAAAATAACTTCTTGCGAAGATTTTTATTCAGAATTTCCTTCCATATCAGTCAACTCTTTCCAATATTGATGGTAGGTTTTTTGGAGGTTATATAGTCAGAAAATCTTTCTTGTCGATTACATGTTTTTCGTACATCATTCGTACATCATTCTTGTCGATTACATGTTTTTCTCTTCCGATGATTATCACACATCGATATTTTTCATCCGACGTTATCTTTCTTCCAATTAGTTAATTACAAACCTATTTTAGTTCAGTATGTAATTGCAACATTTCTGTGCCTTATTAGGAACTTTACTTAACAGCTATATTATTTCTTATTTTACGTGGCCCTTTTGCCTTTTATTGTTCTTGCACCTACTGCAGCTCCCAATCACTGACAAGAAAAATATGCAACCAAAACATTGCTTTTAGGTTGCATATTTTTCATGTCTAGAGTAACCACCACCACGTCTAGAGTAACTGTGTAACGTTTAGGTTAACTATAATATTATATTAAATACAATATTATATAGATAAAACTCATCAGGGATTGACGCGTCTTCAACAGCCACTTTTCTCTACACAAAAAAAATTAACAAAACGTCTTGGCATTTTGGATTTCAATGAAGGATACATAGCCTAACCTTTCCGCGGAGAGGCTTTTTTCTCAAACGGGTTTAATTTTGAACCCTCTTAGAAATGGCCTCTCCGAAGAGATGGCTGGAAAACTGATTTTTTGCATGAGACCAACAATAAATATTCGGAATAAAGTAAATTGTCGCTCAACTTGTTAAGTTGTCGCTCAATCCATTTATTTGCCTTTTCGTAACGTAAATAGGTATATTTTTCATGTTTAAGTTTTTTAAATTAGAAGTTTTTTAACTAGAACGAAAATTACAAAAACATTGACAGCTCAGTAAGTAGGTAGGAAGGTATTTGTACTTACGTGGGCCACAGTAGGTAAGGTATTTTTGAAAAAAAATCGATGTTTTTTATACGATGTTTCAAAACATCGATGTTTTTAGACATCGATGTTTGCAGTACTAAAACATCGATGTGTGAACTTCCTTACTAGATGGAGTACGACGGAAGCCATGGATTCACCCTGCCCTAACTATTCATAATATGAATATATGACTACATTATAGTCAGAATCATGAAGTCCCAGTACATGTTTCAAACCAACCTTCAAAGCTACGAGTTTCTATGAAACCTTATCAATTCCACTCAACTGTGACAAATCAAGACTCCATACTATCAATAAATGGCCACCAGTTATGCAACACTCAGTTCGTTACTGTTCGAAACAGTCAATAACATTATCCGGTTTGTAACTGTCAGAGAGTTTCCCAGTGGAGTCAAAAATCAGTATTTAACAATTTACACTAAACGCACTTGAAAAAGTACCTTGACGGTCAGTTGCCTATTGCTTTCTTCACCTCCTACTAAGTAGATATTTTTCATTATTTTATTTTTTTAAGTTTTTATCAAGAATGAAGACAGCTCTAACAAGTATAAGGAGGTTGTAAAGGTAACTTCTTGGTTCAAATCATTTGAATTCAAGCCCATATAATTGTAAACTGAGAAATGTCTACGTATAGAACGATTGTGGTCGTAAAGCGGTTAAATTGATTTATGATAGTATTGAAAGCCTAAATTAGAAGTCGGAGCACAGAAGCGGTAGCACAACCTTAGATAGTAATAATTACTATCTAAGGTTGTGCTACCGCTTCTGTGCTCCTACTTCTAATTTAGGCTTTCAACAACGTTCTAAGGATTTCTTCAACGACAACCTGTTGAATTGGAACTTTTCGGGTTTATAAATAGGTATATGGTTCATCCAAAAATGAAGTTTGCCAAATGAATACAAAGTTTTGGTAGCTGGTATTTAAATATTAAACGGTCATTATATTTATACTCTGACGCCCTTTTCTCCAAATAAAATTAATTTTAACTAACCATTACCGTCAAAACAGTCCGTTACGAACAAAGACGTGGTTAAATAAAAACTCCGCCCAACGAAATGTTCACAGACCCCCCGAAACCTCAGGTAAGGGCTTTTCAGATGCTTGGCGAGCCCTTTCCCCAACCTCTAGGGAACCAGGTATAGTGGTTTTCCTCTCGAATGCCTACAAGATTTTCCCATTTGGGACTATACGAGGGAAGTATGTGTCTTTACTTATCGTGAGAAGAAAGGATGTCCCTAGACGCAATCCTAAGGGGGGAGGGGTGGGGGGTCTCTCCAAATTGGTAATATTCGAGGAAAGGGCCTGAATCCATTGAAGGTCATTAATCAAATACCTACCGAGTATTCAAGCAAAAATGTTAGCCATTCTCTTCTTTGGAAATGTGCCTTACGCCACGGACCCCTATATTGGGCACTATTGGATTATTTATCTTATTTCTCGGTGATTTTTACCGAATTCATTGGTGGGAAATGGTCATCTTCGTACAGACCATGTTGTGTCAATCAGATAAGCGAACCACACATTACATTACTGTAATGGTAATAATGACATTGTATAGAATCGGAAGGTTTTCGGTAGGTACGCTTTTCCATATATTAGCAAACTTGCAACTCAGAAATTTAATTTTCTCATCAAATGGTACTCAAAGTGTAAATTCGAACACTGAACCGCGACTCCTACAAAACGATGTTATCTACTGTAGATAACATCGTTTTGTAGGAGTCGCGGTGTAACACCTCCAAACCAGTGGGTAATTGTATAACGTATTTACATACCGTCCAGAGAGTGTCTTGTAATGCGTTACTCAATTAAAATTAACATAATGTATATGTCTGCTAAGAGGATTATTTCTCTGCCTAATTTGGCTAGAGTACGATGCAATAATGGTGAAAGGTGGCATGATTATGTTTGAAGCAGTGGAAAGTTTCTTCAGCATCTGCTACTGTTGAATCACAAATGGGTATATAGGATTTTATCTTATCACTTCCATTATGTCAGAATCATCATTTCCATTATACTTAGGAATCAGCTGAGAGAAATTTGACTTATTCTACCAATTAGTAGACAAAGGAAACTAAGTATGATGGAGCAATGCCACCATAACACTCAACTCTAATAGCAATATGTACAATACGGTTGCCCATAAGGGGTCGTATAAAGCCTCTCTTTATATTCTGTAGGCACTTTTGAGGTTGGTGTAGGGATTTAAAATCCATTAAGAACCGTTATACACAGAGTACCTACTATTAAATTTTACGATGGTACAGGTACTCTGGAAGTGTTCAAGACCCGAATCAGAGAGGAAATCGCTGCAATTCCCATCGAGATGTGCAAGAGAGCGGCTGAAAACTTACTTACGGCCACCTTACTGACATACTTTTTAAGGAACCAAGAAATCAAAATAGGGGGATGTATGGAATTCAATCAAACAAACCGCATTCTTCTATGTTTTGCCATTTTTAGGGAATTTTTGAAGAAAAGGAATATTGTTCTCGGTCCAAAATGTTTATAACTAGAATTTCCGTAAACGTTGTACCTATCTTCCAAAATTCTCTAAGAAGGGCGCAAATAGAAAAATCCGTTCCAGACCATCTTGAATCCGTAGGACTCCGTACACTTCAGTAGTAGCCCTTCATACCTGCTATTAAGGGTTTATAAGGTTGACTCTACATTGTCAGCTGTAAACCTTGCGGTGATCTTACGTTACTCTTGACCTTTGTTGTAAGAAGCTTTAGCTTTCCGTCAACAACTAGTCTGAAACGGAAGAATATTATGACCCATTCAGGAATGAATGGGTGGAATGGCCGCTAAGTATGATGGAAGATGGTGAGATCTTTTAATAAAAATTTTGAGAGCTCTCTAATAATTCATCATAATAGCATTCCCGTCTTATGCAATAAAGGCTTGAAAAATCATGAAGTCTGCGGGATCTTTTGTTGAAAATGGACAAAAGACTGGGTTAATAATATGAATTCATTTCTAAGAGGAAATACTTGAATTCCTTCCGCTTAATAGACCTTTGGTTTCTCGGAGTAATGCTTGAATTCTCCCGACATCTGAATAATTGGCACAATCACTATAGAGTGATCTTCATTTCTCGCAAGGTCCCGCGGTCCTTGTTTCACATTTCCGAACGTCACAAGAGAGTTTTTCAGCCCTTCCCAGAAATATTGTGAGAGAGCGTTTATGCGAGCATCCAGACCTCTGAAAGACCAAAAAATCCATAGTTATGCAACATGATTGAATTTTCGAAGAAACCACTGGTTTGGTATAAAATGTCTCCATTGCAACAAATTTTTAACGAGTTTTTGCCGTGTAACGCCTCAGTTGATAGATTTTTCAACGCTGAACACGATGGTGAAGCGATATCTCATTCCGGTGTCAGATTAGAGCAGATGATTCGTGAAGAGCATCTCAAGTACAACCACGTTTCTTTATCTTCAAAGTGCTCCTGTTTGAGATCGGGATGATATCCCTATTCTGACTTCATCATCGCGTTCAGCGTAGAAGCCCTTCAAAATTAGCGTACCTTGTCAGACTGTTTCATTTTTGGAATTTACAGCAATTTTTCAATTTATCAGTCCGTTATCAGATTAGAGCTGATGAAACGTGAAGAACATCGCAAGTGCAGAACATCTTCATCTTCAAAGTGCTCCAGTTTGAGAACGGAATAAGATATCGCAATTCTGTTTTCACCATCGTGTTCAGCGTAAACAAACAATGTCTCACTTGTCAGACTGTTTCATTTTAGGAATTAATGGGTAATTTTTCCCCATACAATTTTTTTTAAAGAATTATGGACCGAGAACAATATCTTCCTTTTCTCCGAAGGAGTGACACACCACGCGTCAGCATTACTCTCCTTTTGCCCTTAATGTGTTTATTTTTTTCAACTTCAGTGCTCCCGTGGCTTCCACTCACGTTAGCAGTCGCGTCGGGTCATTGGTGACCCATAATGGAAGCTATTGAATAATAAATTAATAAAGGAGTAAAATAATGAAGCAAACCCATTTCAAGCAACAGGAACCGATAATATCGGTTAGATTATATTATAATCTTTGATTAAAAAAAATACAAAACTTCGCGTAAGTATTTCAATCACAATTTTTTCTTAGATTTGAAAAAGTCTTCCGATTTAGCCAGTTCTCCAAATTTACCCATTTTCAATTTGATGCAAAGAATAATTTATAATAGAAAAAGAAGCCGATAAAGGAACCCAATTTTCACGTTTTTTTTTAATTTAATTTTTTTTTTTTTTTTTTTTTACAAAATAAATTGATAGCCAGTTAGGAATTATAAAGCACATATCGTTTGAGGAAATAACAACAGTGTCGTGACTTATATCCCTTTTTTCAATAAATTATTAATAATAGCATAATATTCCTTAGAAAAATAACTAAGTACAACAATTACGGAACAAATTCGCTAGAAGTTGACCAAAAAATATCAAATTAATAGCTATCGAAAACTCCTTGAAATAAAATCGTGCCTCCTTTAGGAAAAATGAATAATAGGCATGGGCATAACAGTTACATTCGAAAACGTAAAATAACGTTCGTTATGTAAAACAAACTGTCGAAAAAACTTGTTACAAAAAAACTAGTTTTTCTTCTTAATGACAAACGGATGAAACAGCAGGCGTTCTAGTATGTTGTTAGTAGTTACAAAGAAAACGAAAAACTATCTTTTTCAACTGTAATAGGAAAAACGAATAACGCACTTGTTATTTGTGGTTTGTTCCGAGTCATATTTACCTAATAATCAACTATTTACCAAATAATACTATGACTCGGAACAAACCACGAATAACGAATGCATCGACAAAGTTTTTCGATAGTTCAATTCAAACAATTTTGTAACTAGTTTCTTTCAAATTGATATACGGTTATTACGGTTTTTTTTAAACAAGTTATTTCAAACTAGTTTTTCGTTTCTTTACCCATCCCTAATTGTGAGTGACGTGTACCCTGTTTTATATTCGGAAGGTAACAAAACTTATCATTTCCAGAAGCTAGGAGAATATAAGAAAATTGGAATTTTTTGGTTGATGATAAATAAGTATGGCGCTACTGCCTTTTTGACTCAGGAGTATTGACTCAGGACACACCCACGTTTCGCCACCAGTCAAGAAAAGTTTCATCCTCGCTTTCATAGTGGAGTGTTTGACGCGTTTGGCTGCTGTGACGACATTTCGTAACGGACTTAGGTTTGATGATTTGTTTTGACCATTAAAAACTACCTACCAGTGGTGTCAACTCTGGAAAACTAAAGCGAATTCGCTTCAACTGGGCAAAGTGCCGCGGACGGACGGATTTTTCGCGGAAGGTTTACCAATAATGTAACTGATTAGGTAGCTTCATTATTGGATGAATGAATGAAAATCAGATTACTAACCAAAATTATTGAAAATATCACATATTCAGTATTTAGGATGAAAAATTATATAATAAAGAAATATTAAAGAAAAAAACTGCAGTGACTTCAATAATGTCACAGAAATCTACTCGTATCTGTCCATCACACTCGTTCTATAGGGTTCATTTCATTGTCCCAACAATAGGTGGCATCCATGAACTTTCCACCAGACGGAGTCCTTTCAAGTGAGGAACTGTCTCGTTAGGATTTGAATTCATCGTCGGTCATGGCTTTGTTCGACTCGAAGCAGATCATTGATCTGCGAGAAAAATATCCTACTCCTCTCCCAAGTTCAAAATAGTTATCTCCTCCTTCTTTCTTTACAGCCAATAATCCTTCTCCCTCTTCCGATCCTCAGTCTTCTCGCCTCATCCGATATTACTTTGAACTTCCTTTCAACATTATCTACCCCCGCGCTGCCATGTCCGATAATTATTTAATATTTTCATCGCTTTTCCAGCAATATATTTATTTAATAATTTCCATCCGTCGAAGGGATTTTTCTCTCTTGCGATCACATTATTGATAAGACTGCTTAGAAGGCCTTTGGCAGATGACTTTTTGCAGCATTAATTCAAGCAGTTTATTAATGACTGGAGAGATGATAGGTACTATAGCGTTGAATCTATTCTCAATGCCCTACAATCGTACAATCGCTCTCGGAATTATTGAGATGATGAAGGGATCAGTCTTTGAAGCTTCGTTCCTTTGACAACGTTCTCAACACAATGACACCGACCGTATTTCAAGCCTCTGCTCGTATGATTTTAAAAATTATTCTTAACGTGATATATCTTTGTTACTTAAGCAACGTCCGGCGTAGTTGTTACTTGGATGGGGAACCGCTGGTAAGTGGGTCTCCCGTCCAAGTAATTTTATCACGCTTCTGTACGGCGATCCCCTCTCAACTCAAGGGGGCGAGGCAATGAGTAGCTTTAAGCGAAATCATCGGAACAATTCTGATCCGCCTAGGTGGACAGCCGATGACGTCCGCGACGCCAAAAACGGCAGTCGGACGGAAATTCAACCTGAAATGGTTCCTTACTTTACTTACTACTTTACATTGTTACTTACGACGCTATAATTTGGTAGCAGCATCAATTATACCGTATTTTGACTATGAACTATTGATTCATTATCCTCACTACTGTACCCTTGAAATCTACCATAGAATTGAATATTTATCTCTCTTATATATAGAGAGATAAATATTTAATTCTACCGAACGTTCTAACACACTGCAAATTCCTCCAGAACCGCCCACCTGTTTAGATCAGTGTTCTGTACATAATATTTAGCGATCCAAGAGAATGTTGAAGAACCATGGCTTGAGACGGATGTGGGGCTGAATGTATATCTGAGTGGTGATAACCCTTATTCAAAGATACCTGGTCGTAATTTGAAGCGCGTCTAGGGTGTGAGTGTCATCATCATGTGGAGTTGCTTGACATTAAATATCATTTTTTAGTCGCTTTATCAGCCATGCCATTGTCCCTCACATGTCCTGGAACCCATTGGATGCTTATGTTTGGGTACTCCAGAATAGTAGCTGCAATATGGTACATGATGCATTTGTTGCACACCCCTCGAAGACGTTTCTGTAGGGCTTGATATGCAGCATCACTATTTGCTCCAGTGTTGATTCCCATTAGGATAGCATCGAATTCACCATTACATATTTGGAACACCTCTACCGCTGACTATTTGTGGGAATGTATGCTTCAAGGTAAAGTGTTCATATACTCAGGGCTTCACTCAATGTTATACTCTCCCGTCAGCAAGGTGCATGCCGTCGAATTCCCGATACTTTGGAAATGGAGGTGAAAACATGGTATACAAATACACTCTGACACCTGCGGATAAGCCAAAAAAGGCGGCAAGAGGGAAAACCCATCGGCCACTCCTGGATTTACTGGAAGTGGCAGTTTTTCAGGGACGGTAAATTAGAATATACCGGAGCTCTCCTCATCCGTTTTCCTAAGGTACTAAGCTGTGAGAGAAAAGTCCTCGTCATTTCCCATTGAATGTTTCAAACCCTGTCGTCCTTCTCTAGCTGCACTTGAATCCTCTTCGCCTCTGCTGTGATGTCATGAATTGACACGATTTCCGTTGGTCTCATTCCGCATTTCTCATGTTCTCTCTTTCTTTCTTTTATCCTTCCTTTCAAACTACTCTCTGCGTTCGTAGGGAACACTTTTTGATGAGTGTGGAGTGTTATTTCCTACAGAAAACCACAAATAGGTGTGTCTCATTTTATTTCCATTTCCCTGCTAAGCCTATTATCCTCATTGGCAAGTAATTTTTGGGCTGGAGTCTTCCCCGTCATCGATATCTCAAACTAATTCAAAGAATGGGAAAGTGTGTCCATTTCGTTCACCGCGGGCTCCGTTGTCTTCTAGACTCAGCAGGGAACAGGGCGTAATTAATTGGTACAGAATGTACTTAGAGACGATTGGTTCGCGGCTCCCGCTGCTTTTCTAATATGATTTGGCCTCAACTGGTATTTTTTCTCATTTCTCAACACCGAATTTTGGACGGGAGTAAGCCTTGTGCCCGTTTCTCACCTTTGTTGAAGCAGTTCCCTGTATTTCTCTAAGGAATTGGATTGTAGTAGGAGTCAGGTAGAATATCCTTAGCTGCAAGTATTTCTCTTTACAAACGTAATTATCACGGTGAAGGTGCTAGAAAAAGAGTAGTTGTGCGATAGAGAGAATGGGGGAAAAAAACTGAAGTTTTCAAGTAAAATGACATTAGTATCAAAACAATTCACCTGCGAATACGAAAATCGTGATAAAAACTACTGATTGTATTATATACATATAATTTTTGGTGTCTTTTGGCAGTGAATTCAGGATGGTCTGAAACGGATTTTGGTATGAAAATTTTTCGAAAATTCGGGTTTTAAAAATTTTGGACCGAGAACAATAACTACATTTGCTTCGAAAATTCGCTAAAAGAACAGTTAGTTAAAATTTTGTTGTACATAACATCATATTATGATGTTTGTTCAATTTATATTTAATGTTTTACTATCGTCCTGTAGATGAACCTTTTACATTTTGAAACATCATTTTTGCCGAAGTAAGTTTTAAGCACTCCCATTATAATTCTCAAATTCCCAAGAGATTCCTATCGTTGATCAGAAGAGCAGTATAATTTAGTCATCATCAAGATGAAAAGCGGATACCGCTTAAGTTTATTAAGTGCGTTAAATCATCGCGATGGTTCAAAAAAAAAAAAAAAATGCTTTACCTCTGCCCCTCCCAGCGGAGTTGCTCTTTAAAACCCATCTGGTAATATAAAATGATAAATGAGAGCGCACGGGGCGACGCTGTGGTAAAACTCCCGTCGTCTATGAAATTATGTTGGCTCTGTCTGAGACGCAAGGCGGAGAAAATGGGAATAGGATGTTATGATAACGCTCCGAGAAAGTTAAACCGAGTAAACTGTATTTTAAATAGTTTTGGATTTATCCTAAAGAATATTGGGCGAGCTCACATGTTGCACAACTCACAACACCATTTTCGAACATTCATTATTTATGCATTCGCTGTACCACGTAGTCGAATCCTGGATGTTCTTCTATTATGAATGTTCACCAAGTTCTCAAGCAACGATGATGATGTTGACTGAGTTTTTTTTTGCCCAGTTTTAGATATTGGTCCAGTCCGTGCTCAAAATCTGAATTTTGAAAGTACTTCTTCAATTTTCAATATATCACCAGTAGTTACCCAAAGTGAACCCACGCCTGTTTCTTGTAAATTGCGTCCAATTTGATTTTGAATAATATTGACATCCAGTGGGTAATCAAAGTAATTGACTTCTGAGGAATCATTATATCTGCGGAGATCAATCGACTATACAGTTGGTTCAAACGTTGGCCAATTAATTTGATAACATTGAAACATCCAAACTAAGGCGTCCAGTCTAGTGTAAAATACAAATTACTGTTACTTGTTGCACAATTAGCTGATAATATTAGTAAATTTTGTTATGAATTATAATTGTTCGCTAATAATTAGTCGACTGGTCACAGTTGACCATGAAGTTGCACTAGGTACGTAATAAGTATGTAATATCCCTCTCAAACTTGTTCGCGATCTGAGGCCATGGTATTCACACAAAGAAGTAACTCGAATTCAGAAAAATAGTAAAACGAATGTGTTGGAAATTCGAAGGCAAATTAATACGAAAACTCAAACAAACCGTGCTCCCCCTCAAAGGAACTTGCTGCTGAATCATAACTTTGAGGTTTTCAACAGAAATGGTTGGCTAAGAAAATATTTACAACAAAGCGGTATGTGTGACGTGTACTCAAGGGCTTTTACAACCCGACGAAGGGCCTTGTAGTGATCGCTCCTCTCTCCTTTCCAATAGTTTACAAAAGTGCCTTGAGGGGCTCTGCGGGCAGCTAAGGCTGAAACAATTTGTGTTATTTGAGTGATTTGGTTGGATTTGTTGGTGAAGTCCATTATTCCATCACAAACTTATCTACTTATGCTAGTTTTGGTAATATTATTAGATTGAAAATTTTCAATAGGCACCAGGAATTGATTTGGTAAATTCGAACCCAAAAACAACTCCGTTGTAAAAACTGACCCGCCAAAAAACCTCAGCCGCAAAAAGGAATGATATCCAGTTTGCCCGCCAGCCACATATATCAACAGCGAGGTGCGAAGCACCGAGCATCCTATATATATATAGGATGCTCGGTGCTTCGCACCTCGCTGTTGAGTGTGCATATAGAAACCTGATCCTCCTACCCCTAACCTCCACCGTCAATGTTTTCCTGTTCCCTGTCTCCTTCCCACAACCCTTTCTCACCCTTAGTCACCCTCGGTTTCACCTAATATGTTTCCTCTGTTACACCAGCAGGGAGCTTTACGCTTCTTTCAATGCTGTTGGCGGGAGCTTTTTACCGGATGAACAAGCCTGAATTGAAGCATTACTATATTATAAGTATTACTGGTGGTCACGAGTAATCAGTGGTGGTACAACTATATCATCTGGCAAAAAGCTCCCGCCAACAGCATTGAAAGAAGCGTAAAGCTCCCTGCTGGTGTAACAGAGGAAACATATTAGGTGAAACCGAGGGTGACTAAGGGTGAGAAAGGGTTGTGGGAAGGAGACAGGGAACAGGAAAACATTGACGGTGGAGGTTAGGGGTAGGAGGATCAGGTTTCTATATGCACACTCAACAGCGAGGTGCGAAGCACCGAGCATCCTATATATGTGGCTGGCGGGCAAAATGGATATCATTCCTTTTTGCGGCTGAGGTTTTTTGGCGGGTCAGTTTTTACAACGGAGTTGTTTTTGGGGGATATCACATCTTTTTGCATGGCTAGTTTTCGAGCGGTACTTATACAATACGGTTCAATTTAACAAAAGTACCTACGAGGTAACTAGTAAATGTTTTCCTAAATGAAGTTTTATCCTAGTCAAAATTTAGTAAAAAATTAGTACGCCTACTAATTTGCCTTTTTGTTTCTTCTTTTTGTGACAAGAATAATTATTTTTTGGAAATTATTGTTTGTTATTCCACCAGGTGACCGCCGCAACGGCTAAGTATGTTTGAAATCCTTTCACGCCAGCGGGTATTGAACCCAAGATCTTACGCATCACGGACAGACGCGCTTGTCCACGAGGCTACCGGTGGCCACAGTAAGTTTGCAATACGTAAAACGCACGTTTTTATACCAAAAATCGCGAATAACTCGAGAACCGTTGGAAAAAGTGGCAAAGTGTGCTACCCTCATTCGAAAGCCCATTAAATTTCCTATCGATCCTTAAACAGGCGCCACTCTACGAAAATTTTTCTGATCAACGTTCAACTTTGATGTTTTCGGAAATTAGCCAAATCAGTAGATGTGGAATTTATTCACGTATTTTTGACTGTGGATTAGTCAAATCGATTGAGATTTAGTTCAAAATTATTGAGCATATTCTAGACAACCTAGCGGACATTTTAAGACCAACCGCACCAATTTTCATCAATATTTGCGGCAGTTGTTGTTGAAAATAGAAAAATCACCATAACTCCTTTATTTTTCCTTTTAGGAAGCATTTTTTGATCTCAAATTAAACAGTTTGAAAAGCTGAACACAACTAAAAAAGAAAATCTGAAAAAGCTTCAATTTTGAAGGAGTTATGACCATTTGAAATTCCTAAAAAACACTATTTCCCCCCTAATTGGGGGGGAAATGGGGGGAGGGAGAAAAAATGGTCAAAAGGCACTCCCTTGGAGCATAACAAACGTGTGTGCAAAATTTCAGCTCGATCCGATTTGTCTGCTGGGCTGTAGCCCCGCCAATGAACAACAACGACAACGACAACAACAAGAAGAAGAAGAAGAAGAAGAACACGAAAAACGTGAAAAATAGTGGTTTTAAAATTGTTATACCCCCGACACCTGATGTTCCCAAGAGCTGAAATTTGTTTTACGTCCTCACGTGCCCCTGGAGAGTTGGTGTACAAAAAATCAACTCTCGAGACACTCAGGGGACCGAGCTACGGGATGGTGAAAACCCCAACTTGTTCCGTCGCGTAATCAGTGTCGCTTCGGTTTTCAGGGCTTCGGTTTTCTTGGCGGGCGGGACGCTCCCGCGTCCCTAGATGAATTCAAATTCACTGCGGTAACTTCAACGCCATTCGCAACACTGATGTCAGTTGATTGAATTAATTTTAAACCGGAGGTTGACAACGTACGCATCATAATATGGAATTATGGAATTATGAAAGTCATTAGTCAGATCATTGGTTGTTAGTCTCATGACCGTATCGGCTGATAAACAAAATTTGTTGATATTTACTTAAGTGATATGAAGATAAAATAACACTTTAGTAGAATTTAAGGTAATTACGATCTATGGATATGTCGAGATTATTTTTACATGGATATGTCTTTTGGCTGAGGGTCATTCCAAAATTGTGTAACGTTTTTTTATTCCGTGAAATGTAATGCTATATCAATGAACAGCAACGGGCAATCCAGGCCCCGGATCAGTTGAGTGGCTCCTAAATCTTATTTCTATGCTATTCACAGGATGAAGCTGTAATCTGGTATGTAGCCTATTTAGCACTTCAACGGGACGCTTCCTAGACTCCAGCTTAGCTGAGTAGCTCCTTTGAAGCTATAATTTGTGCGTAGCCTTCTTGGAACTTTAACTTGAGGCTGTCCAGGTCCCGGACAAGCTGAGGGGCTCCTAAAGCTATATTCCCGACAACGAACTGGCATTTTCATAACAAGAAAATTTAATAATGGACTCGGGACGATTGAAATACCTCGCCGGGGCTCAGTTTTGAGTGAGGAACAAAATCATGGATAGCAATAATAGTATGCAGTGACTGGAGTGCTTTATGATGAGATCACGAAAGGCATATGGTCCTCTGAGCCGATTAACTCCAACAAGAATTTCCCGGTGGGAGGCAGCCACTTTACAAACTATCTTCTGCTCAACCGAGTAATATATTCCTTTGATCCATCAGGTAGGGGAAGGTATAGAGTATAAAGCGAATCTTTCCCCGGGCGGCCATATTCTCCGACACAAGTCGGTCCAATTAGCTTGATTGCTAATCTACTTGACTTCTCTTGGAACTGCTGCAAGGTTCAGCGTCGGAATGCTAATTCCAATTAAGTCCCTCTCCCTCTTATCATAAGTTGATCTGATCAATAGGCCCATCACAGATATGATTTCCCGTGACGTTCTCCTTGAAGGTGCGAATCAATTTGGCCCTCGTAACTAACGTCACTTACTTGAACTGGTCACAATTTAAATGACATTTCTGACAGAACAACGAACTTTACAGCATCCTAGATGGTTATGGCTTCAGCAAAAAATTTGTTTGGTATCATGTTTCATGGATTTTCAAAATTTATAATTTTTTTCTCCAAATTCTGTATTTATTAAAGATTTGGATAACAACTGAGCCTGCAGCCCATCTAGCTACTTCACCTGCATACATAAATCACGTGTGAATAGAGTTGCAGCTCATCAGCTGACTTATGTATTTCGCGCAATTGAGGGCCCAAATGAACGGTCCGGTGTGCTTGTTTTAGAATTTGCTTGTACAGCGGACTTGTTGTGGACCTCAAGTTTTGAATGCCTCCCTAGTAACCAGTACAACTTCCTATATTTGATGTTGAGCTCGGTTTTTTAAAAACTTTGATGTGCTCTTTGCATTTTACTTCGGCACCTATCGTCAATCCTCGATATTTAGCTGTGTTTGCTGCGGGTATGAGTTGGGAGTTGATTGGCCACGGTTCATCTTTCTTATACGTAAAATTCACGTATGCAGATTTGGCATCGTTGAGTTTGATTCTCCATTGTTGGGTCCGTTTGATGAATCAAAGTGATTTTGCAATTTGTAGGCAGCTTCTTCTGCTGTGTTCCCCTCGACCATGAATGCTGTATCATCAGCAAAAGTTGCGGAATTTATATGATGCCTGTAAAACAATACCTGTTCGGTAAAGTTGCACCTAGAGTTATGCGCCGGTTTCATCAGTCTGGTGTACATTTCAAAGTGAGAACTTTCGATGTTGGGTGGTCAACTAGTTTGGGGTCAGGTGCTTATTTATTTTTTTATTTATTCAATATTATGGGCAAGCCCAAGTACCCGGAGTAATAATTATGAGTCAGCAAACATACATAGATAAGAAGAGACTATACATATTAGGATTTATTGATACATACAAAGGAAATAGATAGGTACCTACTTGAAAATTTAGAGAACACTCTGAGGATAAACAAGATAAAATATAACTGAAGAAAATAGTTAAGTACTGGCACATACTGACTCAAGTTTGGAGAGAGAGTCCGAAAAAAAGTCAAAATCAGGGCAGACACTAAGGAGATGGTTGGCAGCGCGAGGAAGACGATGGAGAGGCCGGTTGAAGTGGTAGGTCGTCGGTAAAAGGGCACCCCAAACAGGTTACTTGGCAAATTTGCTCGTTAAGTCAGGCTCATTTTCCAGATTTGATTGCGGTGATCATGTTTGCTGCTTGTGAGCTTGGCGTAGATGTTCAAAAAAGCGAAATTGACTACCATAAATAGTTTTCTAATTCTATCTCAAAATTTGTTGGTTCACTTTTCAAGAACCCGTTGTCTCACTCGAAAGAACGAAAAGCCCTTCGGAGCCCTGAAGTTTCTAAGGGACCCCAAAACCCCATTTGATGGACCTCGCTCGGATATTAATTTGCCCTTAGAGGCGAAGGGCTGTCGGTGATAACGGCGGGTCAGGGGGACCTTAAAGCTACGGCCCTTGACTTGGGTGTGATCAAGATGAGGAAGCCCCGAGTTGAGAGTGACGGAAAGGCTCCCACGAGGAAGCGGTTGCTCGTGGGTTCTGGTAGTTTGGTCGAGGGCGAGAGGGGCAGCTGCCCCCGAGGGACATAACGCTCGCTTTTCCTCCTCATCAACCACGTTTGCTCTGATCGCGCTGCGCCGTTTACCCTACTCCGCTCGACCGTTACCCGCACGCCGTATACTAAATTACATCGAAGGATTCTGATGACGTATGAAACCCCGCCCACATCGATACCTCCAACTATAATTCCGAACCAACCAATTTTATATTCCGTTCCGATGCTAATAACTAATAATCAAGATCCCATAAGGCACAAGTAGGCAATTACAAAAAAAACAGCCTTTTCGGATCCTTCATAAGAACGAATACAAATTTGACTCTAATCTGCATTTTTCCAAGATTTCGCATCATAGTGATGCGCGTAAAGTGGTCGAGCGGACATACGAGGCCTGTTAATTAAAAGTATCCGACCTGCGTTCTTATTCCCGCATTGGTCTTATTCTTCTTCATACAGGACGTGGCATCCTTCGAAGTAATCCCTCGCGCAGTTCTGCCATCAGTTGCGGCACTGGGGCAGACCACCGCTTTGGAGCACCAGAACACTACAGAACTCCTGCATTCTCAACTAAAAACTCTGCAAATTCTTGACACAACGGTTTATTATCTTGATTGTGCAGATCGCCCTTCGGTCTAGATTACTAAATGATAGATTAATAAATTATCATGAATTATTATTATTAATTAACTCGATATCTGAAATCCATGTGCTGTTCGAATCAGCCGGGCCAGTATGAACATCTTCCCCAACATTGAGCCCTCATTGTGAACGAACGGCTGGTCGTAAAAGGCTCCGGATGGTCTTAACAAATTACAAAAATTTTACTCTATTTAAATGTGAACTGAAACCTATACCGTTCCATCTCAATTTTTCGTGATATGAATGTTTAAACATTTAAACATTTATCTGAACCCCTTCCAATTGACCTAAGGTTATGAAAATGTTTAAGGATTATTGTTGGGTTGGTCCGAACCCGTAAACCAAATTACGTAAATTATGGTAGCACGACGCTAACTGGGCAAAGTGGCGGACGGACGGATTTTTTGACATTTTATGTCTTTACTTTGCTACATAAACTCGAAAATGTAACGCGGGGCATGTAACGGAGAGGCGTCACGAAAATATTTCTGATGATTTTCGCTTACAACCGGAAATTGCTACGGAATTTTAACTTCGCCAGTTATCATCATACAAAAACCTTTCACCACTCGTTGGATAGCTCTCGATTTACCTAACCATATTACGTTAACCACTGCGGAGTGCGTGGCTGACAAGCTGCGGTATGAGCGTGATTGTTTAAATAATTGTTTACAAACAGGTTATCATTCTCAATCATTTATATTGTCAACACGAATGCAAGCTTCATATAAGTTTCTGATGGGAGGGGGCGCAAAGACATAAAATATCCCTCGTGGTTGCGTACTTGTACGAAAGCTGTACCCACCGTTTGTGTTTTTCCTTCGTTTCTTTTCTCAAAAATCGTTTTCTTCGATTTTCTGGATCAGATCCAGTAGATTCTACATAATATGCATCTTATCTTGAAATGTAAATCCTCAACATTTATTACAAGTGTTTAGACATTGTTCAAATTGGAAAACTCATTTGGACCCATTAGTTTTCATTGAAAAATTGTTGGCAATAAATTAAAATCTGCCAGTAATTCGCGTATAAAAATGTCCTCAGATATACAACTTGGAATTTCATTGGAATTACGAATAAGAACAGAATACACATAGTGATACTTGGATTATATTGTACAATTAGATTATAATTGATTGTTTGCACTCGTGCTGGCACAAAAAGGTTTTCCTATGGATTTACCTTATTCAGCTCATGAATTACAACAAGGGAATGAATCGGTTCTCAGTCAAATCGGACAACTTAGACCCAACGAATGAGTTGGTTTATAGCTGATGAAGAAAGACAAATCGGGTACAACGATTGGATTGACAATGGTTGATTGTGCCTGAAAAACGAGTTTGTATTAGCTATGTGGGGCAAATGGGAAGAAAGGAAAGTGAGAAGAAAGAAAAAAGAAACATGGAACTGGCTAAGGCAAAGGCGGACATTCTAGTTATCTTCCCGTTTCTATTCGGAAAAGAGCTGAGTAAAAACGTGAGAAGGAGTTGGAACTAAACTGGTAAGTTTTTCTGCCCGAAGGGAACAATAGAAGAGGTTGGAATGAGAAACAATCCGATACTTTCAAAATGTGAATCGGATTCAGGCTTGAAATCGTTCCCAGAGTATACAAGCGAGGAACGAACCGGTTTTGTTTGGTACAAATGAGATCAATATCGTTCGGCCTCCAAGTTATCCAATTAGAGGTCTAATTAAAAACGGACAATTATCTTCTTGGAATTCAAAAGGTAAAAAATGGGATTTGAATGAATATCGAGACTTGGGTTTCCGTCGTTGGATTTGTGTCACCCCTCAATTTTCAATCTCGTTTCTGTCAAGGTTCGTTGAATGGTTTTACGTGAAGCTTCGTTTGAGTCCTTTCTATTTTTATTCCAATCTATGCAGGTCAATATTAGTCGAGGAATAGCAGGAAGTGGGATCTGAATGATTCAAATGGCCGAACAGTACTCTTGCAGCTAAAACAACAAGTAAAGTGCAGAAAGACAGTGGATTTTTCTTATTCCGGTCATTGTGGTTAGAAAATAATAATGAACCAATAAATAATTACATAACATACACAAGTGGATACGTAAGTGTACTTATAGCTTCAGACCGATTTTTACGCAGTTCATCTCTCATCATCTCAGTCGTACACGAATTGTATTATTATTTGAGTTAACTGCAGTTGATGCTTTGGTTCAAATTGTATACCGCATATATTTGCATATGCGAACTTTCCATGTTTCTGCATAATCCGAGAAAATTACATGCACATTTAAAGGAAAACAACCGAAAAGCACAATGATAAGAGTAGTTGAATGAATTGTCTATTTCCACTAAAATGTGAGTAAGATTTACATTGTTAGACCGGAGAGAGGTGAACTTATATGCGCAGCTTTTGATTGGCTGTTAGAAGTGAAAGGGATGTGGGATGAGGACATGGGAGCCAACCTATTATAGAAATGAACACATCAATTGAGAAAAACTCGGGAGAATGGGAGGAAATGAACAGACATGTACCAAAAGGGGGATGAGTATTTGAGGAGGGTTCCCAGTAGAAAAGACACCTCACTATTATTGGTTGGAAGCAACTCGGAACGATTCGTGGAAATTGTGTATGAATACAGCATACCCTATTATTCAAGTCCTTATATATAAATTAAAAGAGAAGTGGGAAGGACTTTTGGAAAAAAATACTGGTCTGAATGTCTCGGAGAAAGTGGATAAGGTTTTCAATGGGGAGGACGTCATTGCACTGGCGGAACTTACAGATCCTGACGTTTTGAGCAGTTCAAAATTTGCTCTTCTAGTGTCTACAAGAATATGTCAGTGAAATCTAAATAGAGATAATATTTCTATGTTGAAAATTTTGATAAAAAGCGTTCTGTTAAACAATAATAAAGTGTTCCATGAAAACTGTGTGCCTGCAGATTTGTTTAAAATTTGATTGCATTTTATCTCTCTATCTTATCACTTAGTTTTTGTTGCATACTGTTTGCATATTTTACTGCATATTCTATGGCTTATTCGAGAAATGTAAGCTGCATAAAGATTACTCGAACTCTCGGATGAATATAGTTTATTGTTGTAGTGGCGCTGTAGGTCATCACAGCAAGTTGTATAGTACCTAACATTGCACAAAATTTGAACTCAACATTTTTTCACAACAATATTTCTTTTCATAACAATTTTTTTCTTCTCTAATTTCATATTCGGTTGAATAGGATCAAAGGTAGTTTCTACGTCCGATGCTGCGTGATCTATATGAGATGTGATGATAAGAAGTCAGATGAGGTGATGAGCAAACTGTTTCATAGCAATCTACGCCTTACGTTATGATGATATGTGAGACGGCAGTACTATCCTGTGATGCGGACAGCTTCATGACTTATTGAAGGGGAAAACCAGCTGTTCTCCAGTGTGAAAATTAGCACTAAATTCCACTATTTGATGCATGCTGATAGGATATAGTAAAAAACTTTTTTTTCTTTGGGCGATTCCAATGGTTCATTATCGAAGATAATAAACCAAAATGAAATACCAATAACTCCAGTTCCAAACCCTAGTTGTAATAAAATTCATACCTTCCGCTTAGTTGGGAATGAGCTTTTGTACTAGATGATTTCAGGAACAGAGAATTGTACAGGTTTCATTGGTACCAGCACCAACTTGGTTGGTTAAAATCGTTTAAAAACCCACAGGAAACATCGCGAATTCAAACTTAACTCTGCTCGTACCCTCGGCACGTGTTTGCTGAAATACATTATTAAATGTAAAAGATTACACTTTTACCGACCAACACGGTCGGTCTCGTACTGTTAATGCGAGGAGCGTTGTCAGCATTTATGGAAATACGGCCTAACTGAGGAACAGTGCGTGTTGATGACAATTAATAGGTGAGTGCTATCAATTAGCATGAATGAGGACCTACCCTTCCTTTCTAAACAACCGTTATCTTCATTAAATAAATTTACACAATAAATTTTATTGTGTACGTCCAACAGCTTCCCTGTTCTCGTAACAAAAAGACAATATCTTTCTGTGTCGCAGCATATACATTACAGAACGGCCCTCGTTCGTGTAAACTGCTTTGCATTAGCTATAGAGTAAATGGAATACAATAAGAAATTGGAGATACAGGAATTCCGTGCTTATGGAACAAAGCGGATCCTGTTTAGGGCGGTGGTGGAAAAATTCGTTCATGTTTTGACAGTCTGTGCACAATTAATTCTATTGACCGTTTAACGTTTTATACTCAACGATTTCTCGATAAATAGGAGTTAAATCGCTATTAGGTAGACAATGGTCCTCTCCAAATTTGTAAAAAGCTGATTTATGGAATGGCCATCAGGCAGCGGATTGGCCTTGGAAAATCGATATCAAACCTCATGGCGCCATTCTGGTTACGAACTGAAAAAAAGTTTGTTTTTGACTCTTTTGATGTTGTTATTTTTCTTCCAATTACGGGTGCACCAAACTAATCATTTCTTTACAGTTTTTCATATGCTAATCCTCATCCCCTGCAATGCCCCCCTCAGTTCGTAGTCAATAACCTAACCACAAGGTAAATAATAATAATTTTTAGTAGAAAATCTAGCAAATCGAGGAAGTGGGAGATTGAGGTGATTTCATGATTCATTTTCATTAACGCTCCAGTTTCCAAATATGCACCAGGTCAGGTATAACTTTTGTTCCAAGTATATTTTTCTATTCATTTGGGACCTGTGTAAATGGCTAAAACAATTAATTTTCGAGATGATTTTTTGTTTTGTTACGGAAGTAATTTGGATCCGAAAATCTCCTTAGTTGACCCCAATGTTATTAAAATTAACTGTCGTCTTTGCTTACCGTCAATGCGTGTTATTGTAATAACAGGTGCGTATGAAGAATTATCTTGGTAACAAGCCAAATATTTGGTTCCGAAACTCCATCGTGCTTATTATACATTATCGTGCTTATAGTCCTGGACTTGTTTGGTGCCTCACTTACCGCCCTAGAAACCGGGTAAACAGGTCTCATATAAAGCAATTGTACTCACTAATTGGTACAAACGGACATAATGGCGACTCGGAATCCGATCCGCCTGCCAAACCAACAAAGTTACCCGTTGGCAAATTAGAATAGTAGTTAGTCGAGCGGTACAGCCGCCTCCCGAATGCCAGAGTCGAGTTTCAATATAGTCGAATATATCGATTCCCTCCATAGTGGAAGAGGCGAGCAAGCTGATGTCCAACAGATCATTTACGGCGACGGAATAACCGGGTGGGACGCCTGGCACCTGCAAAAGCGGCCGGAAGGAGTGTCAGACCTTCCCTGTATATTGCAGGATTCAAAGCCGTTGCCTTGAATACATATCGACTCTCTCGAGCATGACAACTGAATTCTACTGTATATTACACTCCGTACACTCCGATACCACCCGTTACGGTTGGCCTTTTTAAAATATTTCTCACTAATTAAGAGACAGCTTTGATAACATCGCCACTTTTATTTTAGCCAACGACGAGGCACATTAATACTACAGTATGACCTCATGAATTACAAAAAGGCATTGCTATTAATGTAAGCAACTGGGGAAAAGAGAAAAATAAAAATAAATGCTCCCAAATCAAACCTACTCGTATCTTCACCTACAAACGATACGTGGTTCACAGCACCTTCTGTAGATATAGGCCATGTAAAACTGATTTGGAAACGTCCACAAAAACTCATGTTAAATACTTGTCCATGACCATGAAAAATCAGCTTCTAATCTACAACTCGATCATAAAATCTGGTGCTATGGAGCTGGTCTTTGGGCATCGAGATCGGACTCTCTAATTCACAAAATCAAGTACAGCAAAATCGCGTCCTCCGTGATCAAAAACAAGAGCTCAGAAACCAAATTAACACCTCGAAGTGCCTGCAGTGAATCGTCATCTTTCATACTTTCCATCTGAACGCCTCGTCCCACTCTAATGGACTCATAAGCTGTACACTATATTATAGTTTATTATTGTATTATAATGTATAATCGATTCATATATTTTATGTCATACTGTATAGAGCTACGTACAAAAACTCTGCAAATTCTTGACACAACGGTTTATTATCTTCCTTGTGCAGATCACCCTTCTGTCTATACCAGACTGTATTGCAAATCGGCACCATACCATATTCTCACCGTACTCATACCATACCATACGAATTTCTTTCCTATCATACCATACTGTATTATACCAAATCATACATACAATAATATACCATACCATACTCATACCATGTCATACAAACCGAGTGAATATTGAAATGTCATCCATTTCTGACCTATATTTAAAATTTCAAGTATCTAGCTCATCATCAAAATTTAATTTGTTTAAACAAATAGGTATTATTTAAACAATTTTACAGACAAGAAACCGAGTGAATCCAGTTCTGTGATCCAGTTCTGACCCATTTTTAAAATTTCAAGTCAATAGCTCATCATCAAAATTTAATTTGTATTATTACAAAAAGGTATTATTTAAACAATTTTACAGATGAGAAACCGAGTAAATATTGCAATGTGGTCTATCCCCGACTCACGGTTAAAATTTCTAGACTATAGTTTACCGGGAAGATGACAAAAGGTAGTTTTATTCTGGGCGTCTGAGGGTTGGGTCACATAACGGCCGTTTTCGACGCGAAAGATTAGTGTTTTTCCTAAACCTTTGAGCGCTCAATGTGAACGAACAGCTGGTCGCACAAAAATCCAATTGGTCTTAAAAGATTCGTAATTTTTCAGGTCATTCAAAAGTGAACTAAAAATTACACGGTTCAGTTGAATATTTTGAGATATGAAATCGTCGAAATTTTAAATTTCGTTTTGAACCCCTTCCCCTTGACCTAGAGTTATGAAAAGTTTCGAGGATCATTGTGGGGCTGGTCCAAACCCAGAAACCAAATTTCGTAATTTTAGCTCAACGCTAACTGGGCAAAGTGCCACGGACGGCGTACGGTGTACGGCGTACGGCGGACGGACGGATTTTTTTTTATTCGATTTTCTGAATCTACGTATCTTGAAACGTAAACCAACAAATTTTGAGGGGGGGTTAAAAAAATTTTTTCTTTGGGCGATTCCAATGGTTCATTATCGAAGATAATAAACCAAAAATTGGATTTCATGCAAGAAGAAGAGGTTTTTCGTAGGTTTGGTTCCATTTCTAATGAAATAATGGAGATGGTGAGAGAAGGGCTCCACACTCTAGGGTTTATCAATTCACACTCCTTGGCACTCATACGTTTCTTATGTATACTCATTTTGCATAGAAATCGCCATGTATCTGTATTGGAAGGTCGATTCCACTCAACAACATGTTTCTTGACTATATTTCGAGAAACCCCATTCACTTATTCATGAGGCCTTATGTTTGTCCATTTCATTGTTCATAAATTTAGATGTTCCATTCACTCATAATACATTATATTATAAATAATTATTAGTAAAATGTAGGTGAACTAATAAGACCCACGTGTAGCCGTGAATATTACATTGCTGTTGGTGATGTGGTGGCTGCAATGGGTTTGGCTACTTTCCTGGTTATCCCTCAACAATGAAAATTACAAAGATTGTATTTTATTGAACTTACAAAGTCACCGGATCATTATAACTTTACTAATACATGTATTATACCTCGTGCGTATTTCGAAGAAATGAAATGTTAAAGGATAATGATAAAGCTCCCATACAAACGGGAACATTAACATGTAAAAGTCCCATAAAAAGGCGGTGACGGTGAGTTGAGAACTCGCGGTTTTGCGACGGGTTTTCTCCCTTTGGCAATGCAAAGCCAGATGGAAGTGGTCAATAAATTATTCAGCCTCCAGTGAAAGAGTAAAGAACCAACTCGCATATCCTCCTCTTTTCGAGAACACGAGTGTTTCCTCCTGGTTCCTCTCGCGCCGGAGTACATTGATAAACACGAAACACGACTTCTGAATGGAAGATGTTATAGAACCATTGGGTACCCGAGATATTTTCAGCTCACCTTTGCTGTAAGTATATAGATTCAGGCCATAGGGTTTAGGTTAATATGAGCCTTTCGGTCGGAACTTACAATTTCATGTTTTTCTACGTTTTGAAGATGATGGCATCATATTCTCCATGTTTCTGTCTTTCTTTTTATGTGTTTTTGTTCAAAAATTACTCACATAACACATCGTTTAATCTGGGGGATCCCAATTGAGAATTGGACCAAAACTTGATTGAAATGTACATTTCTACACTCGCCTGCATAACATGAAAAGTTGGAGGAAGGAAAACTGTCTGGTCATGGGGAAATATCTGTAAAAGAATAAAACGCTGCCCATTTCAGCTTTTCATGACCTTCATGAAATGAAATCGTTTGAAGGCTAGCGGCATTCACGCTATATAATATATAGCGTGAATGCTATATGATAAAATACTAATTTCCTTGACATCGCACCACCTTTTTGTAAATTGTAGGTAAATTGTTGGTATACCAATTGAAGGCCTTGCTCGAACAACGAGCTATCTGCAATTTTTTTCGAAATCCCGTTTTCGACGGTTTTGGGGTCGGAAAAATATACTGCTTCATTTCCGAGGATCCGCTAGCCCTCCGATAGTTATAAATGTAAAATCGGACAATATCGCAGATAGTTGGACAACGCGACAACGTCGTTGGGTTGCATAATGAGCTATTTACACAGATGGCTCATTATTCGATCCAATCAAGGCGACATCTTGTTGGTGTTAACCCATTCAACCCGGGTGACTTCTTAAGAAGTCAAGACAGAGCCTCACCCGGCCGGATGACTTCTTAAGAAGCCATGGCGTTACCAACTACCCTGTTCGATTCAAACGTATCGTCAGTGATGGGGAACGGTTGTAGGTCCTTTGTCCGGTGTGTTTCTCGTTCAGTAACCTTCAAGGAACCGTAGGGTATCGCTCGATCGGGGTTCGGCCATTTGTGATTTGTCAACTGATGTGATAACACAGGACCTGAGATAAGTCTCAAACTTCAATTTTTTCGCTCATTTGTCGTCCCAACTTTCGCATTTTCTCGCTCTTTTGTCGTCCGAAGGCTTTCGAATTGTTAAGGTTATGTATTTATTGCTCTTTTTTCAGAAAAAATGAATCGAAAAAGAAAAAGTGAAGGGGATGGAGGAACTTCAACACGTGCAAATGGTAGGAAGGAGCTCATTTTCCATTATTTTCTCAATTCTTTTCCGGAAACCTACCGCTATCCATTGTTTACCTATTGTAGGTAATAAATAATATTGCTTTGTCATTTCTTTACGGTTTACTTATTCAGACTCTACTACCTACATAACAACACAATAAGAGGAAATAACCACCCCAACATAAGCGTTGAGGTATCAGTAATGCCCGGCGGGGAGGGCAGGCTGCGTCACAAGCTCCGGATTGAATGGGTTAATAAGAATAAGAATAATCCTTGCTATTCCTTGAGGGTTTCACCCTCACAAAAAAGCTTAATCCTAGTGCTTTTTTTCGTTTTATTCCTTACAAAAAAATATAATATAATTTTCCTAACAATGATGAAATGTTTATGGAATAACAGTATTATTGTCTGATGGCGTTGAGGAGTCATGTAATGTTGTTGGGAAGTTAGAGGAGGACGTTTTTCAACAACATTACATGACTCCTCAACGCCATCAGACAATAATACTGTTATTCAATAATTATTATTGGTTGGAAAAACGAGCTATCTGCAACCTTCAATGTCTTGTGGTGCCTCGAGTAAATTATTTAAAAATATTAACTCATATGGATTCAATCCGTCCTTAGGCACGGTTAATTTTAGTATATCAGGATTTTTTAAATATTGAAGCAGGAATTTCTGAAACTTTTTTTCAATTCCCCAAAAATTTTGAAAAATGCAGATAGCTCGTTTTTCGAGCAATACCTTCAATTGTACCAATTTACTATATATTACTTTGGATTTATACGACAATGCCCACATGGCAATCATTTCGATGATCAAAAATAACGCTACTCCACTACTATTGTTAATTGTTGTTACAGGAAGGGGTAGGACGATGCGGTTACTTACGGTTTTGTTGTTCGCTCTTCTCATCCACCGAGCTCGCACCGACGACAGCAATATTGGTACGTATTGCCCGTCCAAGTGCTTTCCGATGTTTTTGTCTGTTTCACTAAGTTTTGTATATGGAGAGATGCAGGTTTTTGGACTTATCCCGATCACTTGACGGACTTCTGCGAGTGATACATTGCTCATAATATATCTGAAGTTGTGGACATTTTCGTTTACTAATTATTGGCCGACCCTATACTCATCTTCTGACGTCATTAAGAAAACAAATTCACTATTGGCAATAATGAGCCATAAAAGAGTAGAACGAATAAAGTTTATACAGTTTTAAGTTTTTTTATAGTTTTTTAAACATAAAAACTATATTTTCTCTCTTTTAAACTCCTCCAGTTAATTCTAAATTTCTCCACTTCACTCCATTAAATTTTAACTTTTGAATCGAAATCAGCGTTCAATTTGCTATAAGATTGTGTACTTTGATTCTTGAGAGATACCATCCAATGACCAACAGCTCAAATATAGACGAAATTGAAAAAATGAAAATTCTGAAAATCTTACGAACGCCATTACTCTTCCAATAAAAATCCAAGGAACTGGCTAGTCCCATGAAAAATTCTTCATTCAATAAGCTTTTCAATGGTACGGAAAATCTTTGCATCACGTTGCATGACCTCCGAATAAGTAGGTACTTAATGGCTTCACTCTTGTATTAATCCCTCAGAACCCACGAATTTTAAATTTCAGTTCAAACTTGTTGCCTGAAAGCATCAGTGAGCAGTTAAGGGTTGATATAATAAAACGCGTTTTCAATAAATTCTGTTGATTTGTAACTTTCCGAGCGACGGCCTTTGGACGTTCTAAATGCTCGAAGCCCGAAACCAGTCCAATTATTTCTTACACCACGTTATCTGGCTCTTCAGGGTTTGAATGAAAATGACTGGAGAAGCACACTCCTAGGAAACTCCTACCAATAGCCGTCTCTTAAGCAATAGCCTTCTCTCAACCAATTACTAACCTGATCAAAGGCTTCAAAGTCAGGAAACATAAATTTTATTTGGGCCTAAATAGATAGTATTGAGTATAGTTAGATAGATATTGTCGTACTCCAAGAAGACAAATCCGATTTAGCATTGACTTCGATGAAATCTGTCAAAATAACATACATTTCCGTTATATTGAATGTTTTGGAATTTAATATAAATCTTAAATAACTAAAATACTGTGTCCGAATTCAGTATGGAGTTTCCTGATCTCAGCCTTCCAATAAGCGATCTGTGTAAACGAACTCCCGTTTCACTGATATAAACGTGAGAGCAAGTGGGTCATAATGAAACTCTCGCCCGTATGAAAACGGCGAACAAACACCCACTGAAGTTCAAAGGCGGAGGGAGACGCCGATAGTGTGATGTGACTTACTGGTTCGTCCCGATATCGCAACATATGACGTCGTACATCAAATTTCAATCCAAACGGATGGTTACAGTCGATAAAGAAGGTTGTTTACTTTCTCCCATCAGAGGTCTCGTATCTCCTCGTTGGTCCTCTACTTCCTAACTTTCAAAGAGAACGCACATTCAGCCGTAGGAATCTAGTTTCAAACATTTAATTGGTGCAATATTGTCGACTATCTTCTTCTGTTTTTCGCCAAACTTTAAAATACATAGCAAGTTGTTCGTGTTCGGTACCTCTCATTTTTCTTTCGAGTCCAACTAAGGTAGCTGCATCTTTCGGAATAGTTTTTTGGCTCCCCTATCGTCTGCTTCATAAATGCCAACACAATCGAAGGAGCGGTGTAGACTTAAAAGCTCTCATAATGAGTAGATCGATAGTATCTTCAACGATTGGTCAACTTTTGTATTTTGTTCTACTTGACGGTTTCAATAGAATTAGTGAACCACGTATACCGTTGACCGACTTGTCACTTCTTTTTTTTTTGTATCGTGTAATCTAAACTTTTAACCGATTTTTTCTTAAAGCTTACGTATCCCCCACATCGAAAATTGTCAAATTTGAAAACATGGAGCCCATCTGGAACTATTCACCTTGCTCATCTGATAGTTCCGCATTGACGCAGAGACCTCAAATTTCTTGTTCCGTAAGGTTGTTATTTCCAGAGACCAACCATACTATTGTCTTTCAAGACGAAATTGATGTATTTAATTCTTGTGACACTGGAATCTCTCCCTAAACGACGATTATAACGCTCAGCCGTGAAAATAATTGCCTGTTCGCCTGAACTTGATCAGTTCTGTATAAAAAATAGTTGTGTACTGACCACCATTATTTGCTACCATCCTACTGAATTGTGGGACTCTTAACGTAGGTACTGTTGCACTAAAGTGATGTTTTTTTAGCCTACTTTTTTAAGTGAAGCTTTATTGTTTCATAGTTTCAGCAGTGAGGTTTAAGCAGGGGGCAGTGTGAAGGGCTCCATATAAAAGTTGAGATCTGTCAGTTTTTGAAACGCTATACACATTGATTTTATAGTTGGGAAGCAATTGAATTGAAATGGGAGCAAACGATTTTCATTTAAGCAGAATGCATTGAAAGCATTCTCTAGAAATTGAAATGCTTATTCACATTCTATATATGTATAGCCGTTACCGATATATTGCCCGATATGTTGTCTATATTCGTCCAAAGAACCCGAACACTTAGACCTAATTTAACTTCAACAGCGGGTTGAAGTTTGAGTTGTGTAATTACCGTGTAAAGTAATGAAAATCGAGGTATGTTGAAGTGGGCCTCAACACGTGTACGTAATTATGAAAGGGGATCTTGTGGACGCAACGGTTTTATAGTGGAAAGTAATCAAGTTGAGAGGTTGGCTCCCTCTGGAGCGTATTAAATCCCTTGTTTTACGGCTTGTCTTCTCTTAGAATTCCTGTTTTGAGGGAATTCGTACAACACTTTTGTCTGCACGTAACTATGTGGATATGTGGTTGAGTAGCGAAGTTATAAATTAGATGTTCATTTCTTGCCTTGAATTGTTCGACATCCGAAGGGAACAATTTTTAATAATTTTTTTTCGTTAACATGACGATACAGGTTGGTCTACTTCATTGGAACATATTTTGATTTTCGGGTTTTGATAGATAATGTAAAGAGCTTGATGTTTTCTCTTCTCATTTGAGCCGTTTGCAGGATTAAACGGTATGTTATCGATTTGTGGATATTAAGGATAAAATTATGTGATTCTTATACCAGCATTTCAAGTCATACGAGGGGAAGTTTGGGAATCCATTACGCATGCGTTACACATGATATTATTAGTTGGATTTTTAACAATAAAAAGGAAAACGAGGGTTAAGATTAGGGTTGCCTAAAATATGGAACATGGCATCAGCCCCTCCTCGATGGTCCAATTTGATTGAAACTTTGGGAATAAGGTCGTGAAGAGCCCAACTTGAATAATCTATCTGAGTGTTCCAATTTCAGTGAGACGAAATCATGAATTTCACAATATTCGATATTTAGGATAATTTTAAAATCGAAAAATGAGTAACTGTGGTAGACCTTTATGACTCAATTTGAGTGATATGATGGGAATTTAGTTGAAAATTGTTTGATTTGATCAAGGAATGATGGATTGGTGGAATGGGAAGGATCCACGATCAGATGCAGTAGCCCTAACTAGTACTCGAATACGGCGATGCACCGAAAGGGTCATCCAGCTTGGCTATTATTATTTACGATCTAAATGTTGAATTCGCGGTTAGAAGTAGGAGCAATTGGTGGTCGAAACATTGCGGTGTACCTCAGCACCCGGCTTCCGATCTTGTCAGACGAGAACTCTCTAAATCAAAATGGTTTATCCGTTTGAATGTTCGCTGCTCTAATGCAATCGTTGGAGGCTAATTGGTCCGTTGGGGGGAAACGCTTTGCAAAGGGCCACCGAGGTTTGAATGCAACCGCCTTAATTAGAAGATTCTGGTTCACGACTGGTGCTCTACATGATTGTGGTAAACGTCCCCGTGGAGAATATTGCATTTTCGCTGAGGGTTGAGCTTCCCAACCCTTGTCATCACCTCTTCCTCCGAACTATCAACAGCGCGTTTGCGATACTCCCCGGCACTGCCTTATGCCAATCTGATATCGGGCCGACCATTGCCGCAACAACTCCATGAATGATGCAGCATTCAGCAGTTCATTATTCTGAGCTTGCTCAAAAGATAACAGACAGGTGAAACAACGTGAATTTCCCACGGGCGTTGCACTCCTTGGCCAGAACTATTTATTTCTATTCATATGACATACATTGTCTGTCAAAAATTTGCGTAATAAAAAAAAAAACTTGCCTGCACCCCCTTGATCGTCCCTTCATAGTGTGAATATTATAGAAATTAGTTTTAGGAACCACTCAGCTGATCCGGGGCGTGAGAAACTCAAGTTAAAGTCCTGAGGAGGCGACATCCCAAATTGCAACTTCATAGTGTGATTATCATAGAAATGAGAAATGAAATAGATTTTCGTAACGGACGGTTTCATCCAGTTACAGTTACCTTAAAATTAACTGTTAAAAATTACGTTTTGACATTTTATGTCTTTACTCTGGCACATAACTCGAAAAACGTTACACAAAAGCGTTACACGAAATCGTCACGAAAATTTCTGATGATTTTCGCTTACAACCGATTCGTTGCTACGGAACTTTATCTTCGCCAGTTATCATCGTACAAAAATCGTTCACCACTCGTTGGATAGCTCTCGATTTACCTAACCATATTACGTTAACCACTGCGGAGTGCGTGGCCGACAAGCTGCGGTATGAGCGTGATTGTTTAAATAATTGTTTACACACAGGTGATCATTCTCAATAATTTATAATATAATATAATATTATATTATAATATAATATTATAATTTATAATATTATTGTCTATACGAATGCAAGCTTCATAATAATTATATAAATTATTTATGATGAACCCTACAATTTAGTATAACAACTACGCTACTGGGGTAGGTGATGTAGCATTGTTCGAAGGTTCTTGAATCACTTCTTTAAAGACATAAAATGTCCCATTGCAGACTCGTATGCAAGCATTTAATTCTCGACTGTATCAACAACAGGATGGAGTTGACATTCTTTTGACATTTTCATGTCTTTGCTTTGGCACATAAACTGAAACGGGAAAAATTTGTTTCCTTGATTCACCCTTTCCCTCAGAACACAAGCGACAGGCGGGCCACTACGTCAGAGCCTATGACGCACGAGCGTATGACGTCAGACGGCTGGCAGGAGACCAACTATTACGTCAAAGCCTATGCCGTAAGAGCCTATGACGTCAGACGGCTGGCCGGAGGCCAACTAGTTCGTCAGAGCCTATGACGCACGAGCGTATGACGTCATACGGCTGGCAGGAGGGCAACTAGTACGTCACAGCTTATGCCGTAAGAGCCTATGACGTCAGGGGGCTGGCAGGAGGCCAACTAGTACGTCAGAGCCTATGACGCACGAGCGTATGACGTCAGACGGCTGGCAGGAGGGCAACTAGTACGTCACAGCCTATGCCGTAAGAGCCTATGACGTCAGAGGGCTGGCTGGCTAGGTGATCGGGTTTTAATAAGCCTCTGGAATTCCGCTCCTTCATTTTGTAGACACAGCATTATGTAGATATATCTTTTTTGTTACATTTATCTCCAAATGGAAGGCCTCAAAGTTTCAAGTCTGGAGGTGATCGGGAAAGTTTGCCAGTAGTTTCAAAATTTCGCATTTTTTGAATTTTTTCCCCGAATATTTTGAAAACTAGTTTTTTGTCATTCAAATCGGGTACAGGATTTCCACATAATGTCTACCAGCTTAATGATGTCTCGTATATATAATGATCGTAATATTAGCAGTTAATTAGACAGTATTTAATTCATATTACCCAATTCCGGGGGTTTATTTTTTGTTTAATCTGCAAGAACACTCATAAATTCCGAAATGAATGTTTATTTTTTTCATGAT
Source organism: Stenodema calcarata (assembly GCA_963920205.1). Taxonomy (NCBI): domain Eukaryota; kingdom Metazoa; phylum Arthropoda; class Insecta; order Hemiptera; family Miridae; genus Stenodema; species Stenodema calcarata. The sequence goes on along the minus strand of OY986051.1, from coordinate 23,642,450 downwards.
TTTTACGTACGACCAATCAGTAGGTACGCAACTGTAACTTCTTGAGTAATCATACCATGAAAATTATTGGATCATACAAAATTCCTACGATGGAATTTTCTAATGATTTTCACGCACCACCAAGCGCTAACTAATTAATTGTAACTCCGTGAGTGTTCACCATTCGTTGGAATCTTCTAATTTAAGAGAACAAACCTGCATAGTGAAAGCTGCGGTTTGACCGTAAATCCAAGCGAACTGCAAGGACCAAGGAAAACATCTTTGATGCTTAATTGTTCGCACTATGTATAGGAAATAGCAGGTGTATAAGTTTCAAGAATATGATAATTTTTTATTCAGGAGCTTGGTGACTGATGATGACCGTCTTCCTTTGTCGAGTAAGAAAATAAAAGACGTAGCGTTGATCTTGGAGGTCTCCCATAAGGAAGATCTTGTTTATCCACAGAACCACTTGAGATACAGGCGGCTCTGCTAAGATAGATCCGGTATCTAAAACATTTGTGCGATAAAGTTTCTTTAAGAAAATAAAATGATGTAGAAAAATTCAATTAAAATTGTTATAGAGGTACTTCAATAAGTTGCAACCAATATGGAGGAGTCGGTTGTTCTTAGGTTGTACCTCCACATGAATGATGATGCACTTTTCTCGGAGTCTAGGTTGAGTCACGATGGTGGATACCAGAATTTTGGTATTAAATGACCCGTAACATAAACAGGAATCAAACAAAATTAACCATTAGTTTTTCAATTAAAAAAATTAATGGGAAAAATAATTGAAAATATAAATTCAATAAAAACAATTTTTTTGTCTTTGTAGCCTACGATGTCATATTCTGTCCACGGTCGTACGTATAAATGCCCCGCTATGGGGTTTATAATCCTTGGTAGTGTAAGGATCCGATAACCCGCATTATTCATAATATTCAAACCACTTAGAAATGCTCGTTTTCTTCCTAACTTGGGGGGTTGGTGGAGCGAAATGATAAACAAGGGCCATTGCATGTAGATTTACCCCTAGCGAAAATTTGTATGAGACCACCGGTTTGTTTATGGACACGTGCTGTGATAAATCGCCACATTCATCTCCACTGATCGTTCGCGAGTTTCTTTGTTAAAAGAATGTCATGGAAGTGGGAAGGGGGTAGTAATTGAATTATTATCTCTTAGATATTGCTTTATTTGTTTCTTTTTTTCTGAGAAAAGACGGGGTAGACGGAAAAACGGCGGAGGCGGGGTCTGTCCCTGTCCCACAACCGAAATAAATGATGGCTTCAGGAAATATACCACTCCGCCCCTCTGGTCCTATTCGGTTTCCAGAGCTTCGCAGATTGGGTTCTTCTTTCTTTCCAGGCCTTGAAAATGGCTGGCCATTTATTCTCGTTTCTTACCCGTCGACACTCGCTTCGTTTGAATCCTTCGCTCATCACCTAATTTGTCACGGGCATCAAACTTTCTGAGTGTAAAAGTTGGCCCCGCGTTTCCAACTCACTAATAAAAAATATCCCTCGCGAAAAGTATCCCTCATTTTCTCTGATCTATCCCGCGATTAATCTGTCTCAGCTGACACATATTTGCGTTTTCATTCGATATCTCTTTATCAATCTATGGTGCAGTTGATGGTGAAAATGACACTTTACTGCTATTTTGATGAGGACTATCAATATCCCTGGCTTTTATTTATTGAGGAATCGAGAGGGTGGATATTATGAATTGGCGATAAAACGAGCGGTGCTGTAGAATGATATCCTGGAACACAAACTAACATTTCTTGGTGTCTTCAGCTACGAAAGTCGCTATCATAATTGGACTAATTATTACATCGCCAACTATGGACCATCTTCAACTATTACAATTGAAGTTAGTTCATAGTTTGCCTTGTAATTATTGCACTAATTATTAAAAACTGAAACGAAACAAAACCAAAATCCAGTCATGCAGCGGCTATAAGAGCGAATTGTCGAAGACATAAGTGGTTTTATGTAAACAGTCTCCATTTTACTGGTTTTATGGTAAATTTTGTCTCCATTTTTGCCGAGTAACACCTCAGACTATAGATTTTTCAACGCTGAACATAATGGTGAAGTCAGAATTGCGATATCTCATTCAGAATATAGCAGATGAACCATGAAGAGAATCTAAAGTATCAACCACGTTGCTTCATCTTTAAAGTGCTCAAGTTAGAGGACCGAATAAGATATCGAAATTCTGACTTCACAATCGTGTTCAGCGTACGAAACTTTTAAAATGAGGAGTCACTTGTCATACTGTTTCATTTTTGTAATTTATGGGTAATTCTCCCCCATAAAACTCCCCAAACCCCCCTTAGAGTGGCCATTCTGCCCATCTATGAACTAAGCCTTTCGATTGCCAAGGCAGATTTTTTGTACAAATTTGAACTTTTTATCTCAATTCTATCGAGAATTATCACCTGGAATGATTTTTGGTATACCATTATTTCGGAAATTCGAGTTTTAAACATTTTGGACCGAGAATAATAGTTTTTTTTCCGAATTCTTTATTTACGTTTGGATCAGTGCGTAAATACAATAAATATAGTTTGCTGACCAGTGAGTGGCATTGAACAATTAGTTAATTGCTGCACTTGAAGAAAATGAGATTTCTATAGTTCAGAGCCATGGCCTCAAGAGTTGGAGAAATCTCATTGTTTCTATAAGTGGTCCAGAGAAAAAAGCCAACCTGGTTAAAGAAGCTACTGAAGCTCCTTCCCCTTCACAAAACACCAACAAAACCACTCTACCGGTTGCTTGACAATTGACTGCCCCAAAACTATAATTTAGTTCTTTATGTTTAAGTAGTATCCAGCCTCTTGGGAATCATTTTGTGCGCGTCCCTCCTAATCACATCCTCCTAACACAGATTTCACTTCATATGACACCGGTATTATAATTTGAGTGGCTGATAGAATCACTTATGAGCGTCTGTTAAGATGTTGGTTTCAACTGAATGGTACTTGTCAAGGTACACAATATCCTGCGAAATCATAACTGTGTGAGGTAACCGTGATATCTTTTATAATGCAGATTCCACGTAATCACTGAGTAATAAACAATAAACTGCCACTAAATGGAAATCATGTTGGCTTTCCCCTTTCCCCATTGGGTTAGCTCTCCAGGAAATTCAGCCAGCTTGCTACTAATGCCGTCTTTTGTGTTTGGGCCATGTTTATGCAAAGTGACTTGAGTGTCTCACGAGAATCGCAATATTCCCGAGTAGGTTCGTTTTCTCTACCAACCATTGGCTTATTACAAAGGTTTTGGTTTGTAATTCCAGTCTTGCGTGGTTATATATATAAACGGGTACAGGAATATTTTGAGATTATTGGTTTTCACGTGCATCGACTTTACGTACAAAATCAAATATTCAGCTCGATTCCCCGGTCGCCCCGTTGTTTACCATGAGCCGGTGCGGTGCATAAAACAGCTCACAAATTGGTTCAGCAGTTTGTCCGTGATGATTGGCAGCACGTACACACAATTTGTACGTACACACAATTATTGTATCCTCATCGCCACTATCTGAATCCATTTATATGCCAGTACGTCGTGTGTTTGACTCGGGAAGTCATTTATTAAATTCCCCAACTCATCCCCAAAATTAAACGTATCAATTAATATTTCTTCATAAGTGACACATTATTGAAGTTAGTTTCAAGCTTCAAATAAACTTCATACCTAAATGTTCTTCAGTCTAACGACAAATGACAAGAGTAGCCGATCTGGCTTTTTTCCATAAATAGGTAGAACTAACTTCACTATTGAAGAGGTGGTTTAAGAGGTTCACCTCTTAATAGTGAAGTTAGTTCTACTCGAGTTTGCTGTTTCCCCGACTTCTGTTTGCTGTTTTTTTTTTTTTTTTTTTTTTTTTTTATCCAAGTTCCTACTAACAAATCATTAAAAGCCTCTAGATCAAACCTTCGATGTCTAATTGGGAATCGGGTACATTTTAGTGAAGACCTAACTGCACTAAAGTACTGAAGGAATATAGGAATTCCTACTCCTTCAATTTCCCTTCTAAGGTCCCCCTAAGGTCCCCCTAAGTAACATAAATAAAAATTTCTAATATAAGGGATTTTACAATAATATCATGTGAGAACGCCTACCAACGGAGTTACGAAGAATAGCAGCCCTTTTAGTGATTTTTCTTTAAAATCATTTTGTTCTCGGTCCAAAAAGATTAAAAGTCGAATTCCTGACAAAGTTTTATACCAAAATCCGTATAGATACATTACCGATTTAGACAACTACCTACCGATATATAACATGCCTTTTCGTCCCTCTATTGTGTCTGTGGTGTTAAGCCCTGAGAACCATCAAATTTATCTTATGTTTCGTCAGTAATACCTTTTTAATTTTGTTTGAAGATCAAAAGATCAAAATTTGATCTTTTGAATATTTAATAATAATTTGAATATTATTATTTAATTATTTAACAGTAATTTGAATATTATTTGAATATTTAATATTCGTTTCCGAAATTGGCAAAAGATAATTTTAATTTTTTTCTATTTCAACTTTTAACGAATAAAAGTTACTACGAATTTTCTTATTTTGATTGGGTTCATCCCCATCTCTCAACCTTACCGTCACATATTGTAATGAGATGTTCCAAACATCACATTGCACATAAATCCAGTTATTTCGTAGAAAATTCGCTATTATAGCATGACTGGAACGTTTTCTTTGTTATCCTTACGTTGCAATGTCGGTCAGACTTTTCATTCATTGTGCAACGATAAGAAAATGACTTGAATATCGGTGAATGTAGAAACGCTGATAGGATCGAAAGGAAATTGCGTTGGCGATGTCTGACTTTTCAATGTGATTGGAAACAGTAACCAGCTGAACTACAAGGAGGTCCCTGCTAATATCAACTGATTGGAGGCACTTGTATTTCTACATGACTTTGGTCCTACGTTGAATAGGTTCAAAGTGGAGAAACAGAACCCTATGTCTCCTCACCCCTACATTCACGATACCCTGAATCGATGATGAGTTCTTGGCATCATCAGATTTTCAGGCGTTCCACCACTTGCCATGGTGTTTAGGTTTTTTTTGGGGTGGTGGGGGGGTCGATTACTCGTTTGAGGGTACCTTATATAATCTGGATGCTCGCTTACATCTTAAAATTTAAACAAACTTGTTTACATTGACAATGGCAATATTATTATTAAAAAAACCTTCCAGTCCATTCGCCCGCTCGGCCACGATGTCTGGACAAATATAACATTTATTTGATACCTTATAAATGTACTGGATTGATAGTCTGCTTAAAACTTGGCGAATATTATCAATGAACAGTAAATAATTGTTTGATAGCCTAATAAGTAAATGTCCCATTATTTTCTACTTAAATTCCATTTCTACGATACGAAATAGGCACCTACTGTTATAGACGAACACGCAAACAATCAGAACGTCCACGATTCTCGAGCTTCCCCATATTCTTCGATAACGGAGTCGATTATAAAATATCAGAATATTTCAATTTGAATATAATATTTATATAATATTCAATATATGGTTTTAATATATTATAAATATATTATATTGAATGACTCCATATACCGAGGAATATGATCTGATATTTTATAATCAACCCCGCATACATGGGGCCGCCATTCTGTTTTTGGGGGCTCTGATTAACTTTCAGAATTTGAACTGCCTACTGAAAACATTCCTCTCAGCCCTCATCTAAATAGTTAACATAGCTAGTAGCCTGTGGAGGTAAATTCTAAACCGCCCCTCCAAAGGTTCTATGGATATCAGAACAGAAGGGCCGCCGCATGAATAATGCATTGCCGTACCTATTGCTGCATTCATTAACATTGGACCAAACAATAAATCAGTGGTTATAAACTAAGAAAATACTGAATATCTTCCGAGTGCGGTCCGTTTATGTAGAATTTTCACATTTGATACATAAGTATCTGGGTCATGGGAGGACCATCGTGTCACAAAATATCGAGATTGTTACTCCTAAAAAATGAGATAATAATAGGTACCGTACCTCAATTCCTCCAACTAACGATAATTCGTCATAATATCATGATATTATCAGATTCAGCTATCCAGACCCGAGAATCGGTACGAAAATTCATACATAACTAACTGACCCCAGAATAGGGTGTTTTAAAATAGTCAATAGGATTGACAATATTATCCCAAATTACCTGTGTTCATTTACATGGCTGATTCTGCAATCCTGTTTACGTTTTCACGGAAGCATCAGTGTGTCAGTTCCCAACTATCCTACACATTGGAACCAAATCCGCTCACTTGTTTGAAGTGCAAAGAATTCACGTTTGCGCGTTGCCATAAATTCGGATATACATTGTACCAATACCGTACCGTTTCCGTTGACATATTGTCTTTTTTGGCAGACCAAGTTTGTGCATGGGTTACTGGAAGTTATTGAAATTGAGCGAACTCAGCAAAAATTTCAGCATAGAAAGTTCATGTTATGTTGCTACTGTTCAGTAATAGTTTGGAATGTTTCACTATGAAATTTGAGTCCATGTTACAACTTCATAGTAAACCAGTATAACTCTCCTAAAATCGTTGATTTACAGTCACTAAGTGCCAGAGAAACGTTTAATACACTAAATAATTTGATATGATGTTTACATTGAAACGGAATAGTGAAACAAACTTTTCAACTACAAACATACTATCTCTAAAACGGTATCCATAAAACAACTCACTCGTAGTATATTCAGAAATGGTCTTGAGAGAAAATTATTTTTACCAACAAACGGCTCTTTGATCCGATATAAAGACGTTTAGAAATGTCTGAAATTTAATGTGGTTCTTTGTGAGCGGTCCTCTTGTGTTCAGTTGTATTTCAAGATTCAGACATCAAACAATGGTACTTCGGAACCTATAGTAATCTAATGAACCATGTTATGAGAGACCTTTGACCTCTGACTGTATCGAAAAACAAGCGATTACATTTCACTTAACTTGGAAGAATGTAGTTGAATTCAGAGTATAGCAGGATTAAATTGTACCTTGTTAAATTGTACCTACAGTGAATCAGGAGGCTATCAAGAAAATAGCCCTAAAAAAGAATCCTACATTAATTTACGATGGGGATAATTAGGTAGTTGTTTTCAGGTGATTAACGTGTTTAGCGTACTCCCTCGGGACGTTAACGAAAAGATTTTCTGTAATTGTTACACTCTTCAAAAAAAAAGGCAGACGTATTTGAATTCAAAGAGCTTCATTAAATCTTGTCTAGTCAAAGAGCTTGTGTAAAATGAGGAGAGAAACATAATAATCTTAACAATTACCAATGGATTGACTGGAGTAAACTGGGCGGAACGAGTTCGGAAGATTTAAAAGTTTTATTTTTCTTCGGAAACTTGGGCCCTCTTTATAAAAGAACAAACTGGAAGCCTTCACACCAAGTTGGACAGGCTGTCCAAGAGTCGAAATTTCATCTTTCCCTCTTCTTACGCCCTATTTCAGAGAAAAATCCATCAGATTGCTGTGCAACTCGGCAAAACGGACGAGTTCTTGTCGGAATGACTATTGTCAAATCTGACACCAATTATGTTCTATCTGTCACCGATGTTTTTATTTTCACCTTATTAGAAACAGTTACACAGAGTGATCTCCCACAAGTCAGTTTGTACAAGGTGTTACAACTTCCCACCCGATTTCCTTAATATCCAGTTGTGGTTCCCATGTGTTTCTTGAAGTCGTATTCGTTCTATTGGTTGTGTTAACAACCTGAGACATTGATATTCCAGTCATAACTTCTACAGTGTAACCCAACCCTTCTAGTTTCAGTATTCCTCAACTCTCGCCCAAATCATGCAATTCATTTATATGTATTAGGTACTAATTGCTCCTCCCTGGTTCATAAATTCATATTCATCAAGCATGCTAAATTGAGATGGTGTTCAACACCATGAGATGGTACTTCAAACAAGAAGTATTATCTTCACCAAACAAGAAGTATTATTTTTGGTTTTAAACTAGGAACCGTCAATATGGAGACATGCAAATTTTCACTTTACAAAACTTTTAATAATGTGTTCTAAATCGAATCTAGTGAAACATTGTTCAATACATAGTTCAATACTGAATGGAGCTGTACGTGAGTGTTGATGAAATTCATAAGGGTTCATCTCAGGACCAACCACTCGCTATATTTCGCCAAATTACGACCGTTCGGGTTGTTATTGTAATGTGACCGTTCCAAAGATATTGCGTACAGATTTGTGATAGTCAGAGGGTTATACAGATAACAATAAACCGCCGTGAAAGGGTTTTCCGCGCGTAGCTTAGAATAACTGGGACAGCTGGTTCACCGCCCGGTAGCCCATGTGTCCCCAGGTTCTCTCACTGTTTGCATTCGATTGTTGGGTAATTCATATCACATAAACTTGACATTTGAGTGGGTAAAAGTAGTGAAAAAGTTGGTCGAAAATATACAGCAGCAGTTCGGAGACAAAAATAAGTTTTTAGGCCCCGTTGGGACGCCACGGGGCAACAGTGGGAAATAATATAAAACTGAAAATGTAGTTGTTCTGAGTTTTTACTGCTTCCATCCTTGCGAGGATGCACTTGAGACTATTGAAGAATAATAGAGACTAGAGGGACTCCTTATTGAACCAAGAGCTGGCGATAAGATGGGTAGATGTGAAGGGTTGTGCGGGAGAAGGGTAGTCGTCGAGGAAGTCGGATAAGGGAGGACTGAGTGTAAACCTGGGTCGAATCTCAAGACCTGAACCTCGCTCTCTGGATAATACGTGTAAGGGGATGGGTGCCCTGCTTTGAATTCCTGATGACCCTCATCCTCTAGTGTGTTTACACACTACCCTACAAAACATCCCTAACATTTCCACCCTTTCAACTCCGGTAGGGTCAAGGGAAAAAGTTGGGTTGATTAAACTATACTTTTCTTCTTCAATCTAAAACTCTGGTCGTATGCATTTTTTGTGAGACTTTTCAACATACCATTGTCGGATTGTACATACCCTGAAACGTAAACCCACCAATTTTAAGAGGTGATTGAAACATTTATTATTCAAAATTAGATGTGATAACTGAATTTGAACCCCTCTTTATTGACCAATTTGTCCATAATGGTCATTGCCTGTAGGACATTATTATCACCCTTCTGCCTTCGTTCTCAATGCAATTTCTATAACTATACGAAATTATTGAAATAGTGAGGTAAAATACTGAGTTGATTCAAGCGTAGTATTGTTACCGCCACGCCAATAGTGGCAATCTCCTTTTTGGTCATTTTCGTTTAGTGCATCTACAAATATTCGAAACGAATTGCTTTTTTCTCAAAAAACCAACAGGGAATTAGATACCTCGGCCCTGGCATGGTGAGTCCAACTCAGTAGTACCCGAAAGAGCTCTAAAACAAAATTCACCGAAAAACAGATCGGCGCTTTTGGCATGGTGGCGATATAGCCGAACAATTAGTTCAATGAAGAAAGTAGAATGGAAATAAACACATCATTTTAGCGGGCAGCCAATATCAAGTTATCGATACATTTTTATTGGCGTAAGGGGCGTGACAAATTTACAATTTGTACAAAATTATACAAAATTTACAATTTTTACTTGCAAACGGAAAAACGGTGTTCCAAGTGGATTTATGGGTTTTACATGAGGAAGTACTTCGAAACTTGCAGGGTGAATAAATTTTGTTTTTTCGATGGACTCCAAAATTTAAAATATAAACTAAAATATTGTACCTGATTCCTGAAAATATTACTTGATTCTCAATACGAGTTTTGCGGTTGAATGAATACATACGTGCTAATGAATCGATGCAACACCGCCTAACCAACTTTTTCTTGTTTTTCAGGAGAGACAAAAAACTGTTTATTCCTTAAGTGCCCTGCTTTTCCAAGTGAAGAATGATGTTTTTTTTATATCCCAGTGTCTTCCCACATACATTATAATATAACGAATGTGGGAAGACACTATGATAGATTATAATAGAATATTAAGACATATTATGACAGATCATAATAAAATCATTAAAATTTGAGAAAAAGAGAGGGTTAGGTGGTGTCATCATTTCGGCGAATAACTCACTCCCATTGATTGCTAGGCCCTGACAACTGTTTCTAACTTCTTTGGCGCGGTATTTTGAATCAGAATCATATAAAAACTCATTTTCGCCACACAAAAAAAATGTGTGTTAGGCGGTGTTGCATCTTAAACGACGAAATGTGATCAATACCGGTTCACCGTGCAAGAACTTCCGCCTGATCAATTTTGAAGGTTTCGGCAAAGAATTACAGTGTTCTCACCGTGAGAATCTCCTGTAGTTTATTAGGCCAGGAACATGTCCACCGATCGGCACATCTACAACGCCCGCGCTCTCGTAACAACTCCCAATCCTGGATATGCTCTCTGACATACAGGGACCTCCCATCGACACTCGGAGGCTTTCCATTGTAATATTGACAACAATGATGGAGGTGATACAAGCCTAGCAACTTCCACCGGTCTGGAATAGAACGGACTGGCTGTGGGATCGGGTGAATTATTGAGCCGTTACTCCGTTTCATACTCTCTCGCCCCGACCTTCCGCTTCTCATTACTCTCAATTCCTCGACTAATACAGCGTCCCATTCCACTCTGGGATTTGATAGGACGTATTACACCTACCCTCGATTTGAATTGACGGAGCTATCAATTAAGGGGTCTCGGTATTGATAAAAGCCGCTTTTACAATTCAGTTCTAATTTTCGAGTTGAACAGAGATGTACCCAATACAAGCCTCACTCTATTCTATAATTTCTTCAGGTAAATGATCAAAGAAATTCAATATATTTTGATGCCCCCACTGCTCACTAGTGCAACTGTCACACAAAGAACACTCAAACATCACAAAAGCTTCTTTTTTCCCGCTGAATAGAGAAAACCGTAACGGAACATGACAGCAATATGGTCGGCGCTTGTTGATGACATCACAAACGTTGCATATTCATAGAGCCCCAGATAGATTTCCATAGATTCACACCAAACCAATATTCCTGCTCACAACTAGAAATAGGTAGTTACTGTTCACTCCATTATTCATCTACACCCAATCTAGTCAGGGTTCCCTCGTGGTAATAGTAAATAAAATAGCCACGGAGTCACTGAAATGTTGTCAACTTCCACTTCAAACAAAATAGACTTGTACGAGTGCGTCTGCATTCGTCTAATTTTCACAGCATTTATTTTGCGTTCATTATTAGCTTGGTTCTTCCCGGTAACGCCCTTTCCGCGAAGTTCATTGTTAGATCATTAATTTTGGTTTATTATCTTCGATAATGAACCATTGGAATCGCCCAAAGAAAAAAAAATTTTAACCCCCCCTCAAAATTTGTTGGTTTACGTTTCAAGATACGTAGATTCAGAAAATCGAATAAAAAAAAATCCGTCCGTCCGCCGTACGCCGTACGCCGTACGCCGTACGCCGTACGCCGTACGCCGTACGCCGTACGCCGTCCGCCGTCCGCCGTCCGCCGTCCGCGCCACTTTGCCCAGTTAGCGTTGAGTTAAAATTACGAAATTTTTTTTATGGGTTTCGACCAACCCCACAATGGTCCTCGAAACGTTTCATAACCCTAGGTCAAGGGGAAGGGGTTCAAAACGAATTTTGAAATTTTGAAAATTTCATATCTCGAAAAATTTATATAGAACGGTATGTTTTTTATTTCATATTTAGATAGAGTTTGTTCCGTAGAATTTTTTAAGACCATCCGCAGCTTTGTACGACCAGCCGTTCGTTCACAATGACGGCTCAAAGATTGTGCCTCACAACACGATCTTGACTAAAACTGTTGAAATACAGGTCCATTTTCATACTAACAAGCTCTTTGGAACATCATATGGCTTAAGTGATGTCGGGTTTGTTGTTCTGAGGTGCGTTTCGTGCTACGGAAATGAAGGTAATTTCGAATGTTTGTTGGTAGGTACTTCTTTTATAGAAAAATTATTACCGACGTAGTATTAAAAACCCCAGAATTATATCGTATTAATTAATCATAATTAATAATAATTATTATTAATAATAAATACAAATTATTAATACCTAACAATAAATTATAATAATTTTCACTAGGTAAAATTGATAAAATTGACTTGATAAAATTGTTAATAATTAGTGATAATTGATAATAATAATTAATCTAACATTTAGGATCTAGACATTTAGACCTAGTGATCTAGACAGAAGGGTGATCTGTACAAAGAAGATAATGAACCGTTGTGTCAAGAATTTGCAGAGTTTTTGGTTTATTATCTTCGATAATGAACCATTGGAATCGCCCAAAGAAAAAAAAATTTTAACCCCCCCTCAAAATTTGTTGGTTTACGTTTCAAGATACGTAGATTCAGAAAATCGAATAAAAAAAAATCCGTCCGTCCGCCGTACGCCGTCCCCCGTACGCCGTACGCCGTACGCCGTCCGCGCCACTTTGCCCAGTTAGCGTTGAGTTAAAATTACGAAATTCGGTTTCTGGGTTTGGACCAGCCCCACAATGGTCCTCGAAACTTTTCATAATCCTAGGTCAAGGGGAAGGGGTTCAAAACGAAATTTAAAATTTCGACAATGTCATATCTCAAAATATTTAACTGAAACGTGTAATTTTCAGTTCACTTTTGAATGACCTGAAAAATTACGAATCTTTTAAGACCAATTGGATTTTAGTGCGACCAGCCGTTCGTTCACAGTGAGCGCGCAAAGGTTTAGGAAAAACACTAATCTTTCGCGTCGAAAACGGCCGTTATGTGACCCAACCCTCAGACGTCCAGAATAAAACTACCTTTTGTCATCTTCCCGGTAAACGGTATAGTCTAGAAATTTTAACCGTGAGTCGGGGATAGACCACATTGCAATATTTACTCGGTTTCTCATCTGTAAAATTGTTTAAATAATACCTTTTTGTAATAATACAAATTAAATTTTGATGATGAGCTATTGACTTGAAATTTTAAAAATAGGTCAGAACTGGATCACAGAACTGGATTCACTCGGTTTCTTGTCTGTAAAATTGTTTAAATAATACCTATTTGTTTAAACAAATTAAATTTTGATGATGAGCTAGATACTTGAAATTTTAAATATAGGTCAGAAATGGATGACATTTCAATATTCACTCGGTTTGTATGACATGGTATGAGTATGGTATGGTATATTATTGTATGTATGATTTGGTATAATACAGTATGGTATGATAGGAAAGAAATTCGTATGGTATGGTATGAGTACGGTGAGAATATGGTATGGTGCCGATTTGCAATACAGTCTGGTATAGACAGAAGGGTGATCTGCACAAGGAAGATAATAAACCGTTGTGTCAAGAATTTGCAGAGTTTTTTATATTCATCTCTTTATTCTGTTTCAATGACTAAGTATGCATTTGTAAGCAGGTACTGGAACTTGAGCTACGCAGTTTTGTCACAAAAGTAAGGGCTTTAGTGGCCCCCGAGCCTGGTCTCCGTTCGGAGCCCTGTAAAGAGCTTAGTGATAAATCCCCACACTGGTGAGGCACAAACAGCATCCTTTTACCTCTGTCACGAGATACTCCTCTCACCCCACGCACCACCAGTCTGCACACCTTGCTAATAAAGACATCGCCCCTTCACCAACATATACATGTAGATATCCCATCAGACTATTGCCAGCGCAGTCAAGATCAATCCATACATTGCAGAGGACGCTCCGCGGGTAAGGTGCAGGCAAGTAGTACCTAGTTGTAAGCATTTAGTTAGTGGTACAGAGGAACATTGGCTTTGTGTTTGATAAAAAATGTGTGGAATTTGTATGAACTATGTATGCTATAACCACCCTAACAGAGGAAAAAACCCAACCTATAAGAAAAAAACATAATCTGACTTACATTCCTTAGTTCAAAATTCGTTTTTATTTCTTCGAGTTATTCACCCTCTACCCCCTCACGACATGAATATCGACCTCCCCGGACGTTGCTGCTCAGCCTTAAATATGCTAACCTAAATTTATTTATTATAGGTCATAACTTTGCATTGATTTTCTTCGGGGTAGTGTTTTCAAGTCGAAAGAATAGTAGAATAATAGCTCATAACAATTACAGTTGTATACCTCGACACCCAGTTATTAAGATCTATTTCAAATTACCTTGAAGTAGAATTGCCCTTGATCACCTCATCACCTTGGAATGTGAATCTTATCATTATTCTTAGCAACCGTAGCTAGTTTAAGATTTATTTTCTTGTTTTCTTGAACCGGCTTTTTAAAGTGGAGTTGGACAGGGTAGGTAGCGTTATCCTTTGCGGATGAAACTGCATTTATAGTCACTGAGCAAGCTTGGGAATCAGTATCTAAAAAAGCTGAGGCACGCCTCACTTAGGTTTCATTATGCCTGGGGGACATGGGAATGATGATCGATCTGAACAGAACAAATGTCATTACTTGCGCTCTAAGGGAAAAAGACGTCCCTAGGATCGGTACGATAACATGCCGTATGTGCCGTACCACGGTTCGCTTAAATAGGGCTCGTTTGAGCTTGTATGAAATAAATTAGGTATCAATTCAATAGCTTTATTCCAAAAAAAAAAAAACAAAAAAAAAAAAAAACAATAACATTGCAAGGAGTTGCGTTCAGGGTAAAATAATATTATGAAGTTTATAGTTTATGGGCCGACGAAAGAAGGAAGTACCTACCAGAAAAATAATACAAACTTGGTGAATAGGGAATAATAATGGTGAAAGTAACAGAAAGCTGAAGTGTTAAAGAAAAAGAAGAGGGAGAAATATATACAGTAAGGTCACTTCACATTGGGAGCAGTAGGGCAGCAGTCAATCGGAATGAACAGCGTGATAGTATGGTGATGCGGCAGTGATCGTCCAAGTACGTCCATGCCGGAACTTCTCCACAGAGCTGAAGGTCAGTAGGTCCCCGATGGTCAGGCGAGCCTCGAGAACAGGCAGAGTTAAATTAGGTATCATTATCCTGTTATTTGGAGGTTGTGGACCACTGTTTGAACTGGGGAAGGTCCTGATATCATTGAAATTATCAATCTGAATCATATCACCACAACGGCGAACACAAAAAAGTGTTTAAAAATTGTCATTTTTGAACTGCAATTGCGGTCCTTGGAAGTTCGTTTTTGATTAAGAATGTGCATTAGGCGTATGTAGAAAATAACGATGAATCCGAAAATGTGGTCAAAAGTAGATGAAAGTCATTTTAAAGTGAAGAATTGTGGGTTTTTATGGGAAAAACGTGGTTTTCTGGGGAAAAAAAATCACATCTCCGGAACGGATTGAGATAGAAAGGTGCGGTTGGCGGCGTTCTAGTCCATTTTGGTCTAGTTTTACCAATGTTTTTCTTCTACACCGAATGGCGAACACCCTGTATATATATGTGCAATATGCCCATTTCAAATAAACGCAAATTAAAAAAAAAAGGTTGTGCTATCTATACCTTTTGCTGTGCAAGAGTAACCGAAATTCACCAGCGTACTCGTACTACGTTATGAGAAGCCAATTCCAACATTCCAGAGCCTATTCTGTGTTTCTTCTTTTTTTTTACATTTACATGAAATCCCCGAAGAAAAAATCCGTTGGAAAGTGTGAGTTTAACACCAAGACTTTTATCCCGAGCAATTTTCAGTGTTTTTAAAGACCACGGGTGTCCGCTTTAATTGGGCAATTGTTATTCCGCGGCTTATCCACCCCTGGTCTCAACCCCCTCACGGGATTATTACAATTGCTGCGGACTAAGCTCCACAATTTAGAAACGAGTAAATTCAAAATGAAGATATGTGAATACTATCTCAGGACCTTAACGTAGTTGGTAATACTTCAAAGTTGCTGCTTCTCTAAGAGGTGTAAAAAAACCATTTAAAAATCTTCCCTATACTCTCATTATGTATTCCCACAAAATGGTTCTACAGAGTGTGCCGGAGTAGATTTTACGGAGTTATAATCCGTAATAAGTCATATTTGTATGAATTAGGATATTTTACTAAATGAATTTTAAAACAATTGCTCTCGAAACGTTACATTTCCACACATTTCTTCCTGATTTCATTAGAAGACCACGTTCCTAATTGTCAGAAATTTCGGGAGCTGTCCGAAAATATTTTCTTTCGTTGATAAACAGCGTGAATATCGAATTCGTAAGAAACTTCTTATTTTGACGTGTGTCTAAATGCTTGCATACGAGTCTGCAACACATTGGGACATTTTATGTCAATATTAATAATATCCAATCTTAATAAACCGTTCAGCAACCAATTTATTTTTGATCACATTGATATACCATATAATATATATATTATTCGATTAATCACTTTAAAACCAATCACACAAATAAAATATGTAAGATTCGGAGCACACATGTATTCACTCTGATGGCTAAATCAAAACTAACAATAACAAAACAACGAATCCCAGTTTCCTATACGACCAACTTTGTTAGGATGTAGTATTATTTTAATGTAGGTAACCTCAACCTCAAGCAATTGATCACAAAACAAGCGGCAGTGTTCACTATAATTATTTATAACATAAAAATATATATAAGTCTGACATAAATACCAAGAACAAATACGCAAGAAACGCGTTATAATTCGAGAGCTTTCGATCGAATGGAGAACGATTTTCGTCCGATGAAAACTACAGAAGTTTCATTTCCCTAGCAACGGCTTGGTTGTAAGTGAAAATTATCGTAAAATGTAGGTAACGCTTTTCGAGGAGACTTTTTCGTGACAGTTTTTAATTTCAATGTGCCAAAGCAAAGACATAAAATGTGAATTTTCACTAAGTGTGAGTAGCTCTAAGCGCTGATCTATGTACGTCAAACCTAGTGCGTCATATCGACGCGTGAGTGCCTTATCTGTGTACGTCAAACCTAGTGCGTCATATCGACGCGTGAGCGCCTGATCTATGTACGTCAAACCTAGTGCGTCAAATCGACGCGTGAGCGCCTGATCTATGTACGTCAAACCTAGTGCGTCAAATCGACGCGTGAGCGCCTGATCTATGTACGTCAAACCTAGTGCGTCATATCGACGCTTGAGCGCCTGATCTATGTACGTCAGACCTAGTGCGTCAAATCGACGCGTGAGCGCCTGATCTATGTACGTCAAACCTCGTACGTCATATCAACGCGTGAGCGCCTGATCAATGTACGTCAAACCTCGTGCGTCATATCAACGCGTGAGCGCCTGATCTATGTACGTCAAACCTAGTGCGTCAAATCGACGCGTGAGCGCCTGATCTATGTACGTCAAACCTAGTGCGTCAAATCGACGCGTGAGCGCCTGATCTATGTACGTCAAACCTAGTGCGTCAAATCGACGCGTGAGCGCCTGATCTATGTACGTCAAACCTAGTGCGTCAAATCGACGCGTGAGCGCCTGATCTATGTACGTCAAACCTAGTGCGTCAAATCGACGCGTGAGCGCCTGATCTATGTACGTCAAACCTAGTGCGTCATATCGACGCGTGAGCGCCTGATCTATGTACGTCAAACCTAGTGCGTCAAATCGACGCGTGAGTGCCTGATCTATGTACGTCAAACCTAGTGCGTCAAATCGACGCGTGAGCGCCTGATCTATGTACGTCAAACCTAGTGCGTCATATCGACGCTTGAGCGCCTGATCTATGTACGTCAGACCTAGTGCGTCAAATCGACGCGTGAGCGCCTGATCTATGTACGTCAAACCTAGTGCGTCATATCGACGCGTGAGCGCCTGATCTATGTACGTCAAACCTAGTGCGTCATATCGACGCGTGAGTGCCTTATCTATGTACGTCAAACCTAGTGCGTTAAAACGATGCGTGAGCGCCTGAGTGCCTGATCTATGTACGTCAAAATGTAGGTAACGCTTTCCGAGGACACTTTTTCGTGACAGTTTTTAATTGTAATGTGCCAAAGCAAAGACATAAAATGTCAAAAATATATCAGAGTATTGAAAGTAATAAATATTAATGAATTTTAAAAACATAATCAAACGATAGAATTTCTGGCTGAATTTTGTACCTAAAAACACCAGATTGGTATTTTCTTGGTTAATTCCAATGGGTTATCATTAGTAGTAATAAACCACAATGAGAAAAGGCAATGGGATTTTTGTTAAAGTCGTATTAGGTTCCAGCAATTGTATCAAGTCAAAACCTGCAGGAAGGAAAAACATGGAGAAGAAGCCCCCAGACGACAGAACCGAATATTTTTCAACCCCTCCTCCCACTTATTGAATCAAACATAAAGTTAACTCTCCTCCGGGCATCACATAATATCGGTAAAAGTCTCGCCAGTGAGCAGCCGTTGTTCTACTGCAAAACAGACGGCAGAGAAGAGCTAAAACTTGGCAAGGTATTAGGTTATAAGAGCTGGACCAAATGCGCTCTATTGACCCACTTGAGGAGACGTAGTGGGAGGCGGCGGTGGGAACTCAAAAGTATTCTGCAGTTCCCGAAAAAAAGGGAGGGGAAAATCTCTGGGTAAGTTGATTTGAGCCAGAGGGGAGTTTGGGCGCCCCGATAAATCAAGAATCTAAAGACCCCTATCAATAACGGTTTCGGTCTTGAAAGAGCTTTCGTACTTTTATTTCTGTCTCCCGCTCCTTTCTAAGCGAATGCATGAAACGGAAAATCTTCAAAATTTCACGACAAATAAGGCTAAATTCCGTTAGGGTTCAATTTTATTGATTATGGCGTCAGCCTCCAGTATTGAGTATCGACTTCTGTAAGATTCACAGGAATGACGTGTCAACAGATAGGTATCAACATGTTGGAAAGGAACATTATTCAGACTCATACACGAATACATGTATATGTATTTATGATATATGTATATATCATAACTCGTAAATGGAGACACACTTGAACATAATATACCTACCCAATATTACGGTGGGTATATCAAATTGAAGGTTCATTTTGTTAATTTCATCTTCATGGAATGATGTGAAGCTATAAAACCATCGACGTTGCTGTCTGGCATTAAATTATTGGTAATCAGATCATGTAATTTCACATTCATTGTACATGTTTTTTTCTTTTCATTTACAGTATTTTCACAATGAAAAACGCCACTTTCCACATTCATTTAAAGGTTTTCAGTTGAACTTTTTGTTACTGTCATTTGAGCCTTCATTGCAATACACCTTTTGGTAACTTTTAATTACTTTGAAATATTTCAAAGGTAACATCAACAATATCGTTATATTACCAAATCAACGAATTCTGTATGCAGGTAAACAACGTAAAAAGCCGATCCACCGGCTGCAGTTGGTTCACGTAAGAACACGTCTGTTATGTAGTTATAGGCAATCGCAAAAGAGGGGATCGGAGAGAAGGAAAGCCGTTAACGAACGCTGTTTGCTCATTACGGAGTTATTCATGGCACACACGAGTTTGTACAGAAAATATTGACATATCAGTCGGGGTTACTGCCGCTTTCATACGTTTCTCTGCGTTTATTTTCTTTCTTTCACTTTCATGGCGAGTTCCACGAAAAGTCATAAACACTGAATTTTTCCACAACGATCTATTATCTTCTGTTTATATAAATGTTTTAAAAATTCGATTCTCGGATTCTACGTATCTTAAAACGAAAAACCACAAATTTCGAAGGAGTTAAACATTTTTTGACTGGGTCAATTATTGGATATAATAAACCAATAAAGTTTGATTTAATGAGATTACGGTTTAATTTGATAAGAAACCCCTTCATCTATCCATCTATTCTTCTTCCTCGCTCTTCCTGACCACGAGACGTGAAACGGGAGCACAATCGCATACTGATGGCCGATGAGCTTCTCTTGACGAGGGTCGGCATCAAAGAGGCAGTACGGCCGTGTTCCTCGTGGCAGCCTCTGGTTTTCTATTAGACCCTGAAAGAGATCAAAGTCCAGGATGATGCATCTCCCCTCGGATGACAGTGCTGATTGCGTGGTTTTTTCTCCCCTTGCCGCACTCCAAATTTCAATTTTTTTTCCAAAGCATAAACAAAGACAATTTATTTTTCATCGAGGTCGCTACCAATTAGCATGCTAATGAATACATCTGAACAAGGAAAACATGGCGTGGAACTGGTTTATCAGTATGTACCAGTTGACCTCGCTTTATTCAACACCTGTCTGTTTTTTAATTACGTTATCACATCACACCGTCGTACTGCACAGCTGAATTTAATTAATGAGGCGATTAGTAAATGACTAGTAAATGCATTAGTATGTAGATGCTCTGGAAATGTCTGTAGAATGCTCATGAATTACAATCAATTCGAATACACGCCTCACCGACGCGTAATCACCCCAAAGGTACTGGTTAGTTTTTGAACGGAATGAACGATTTACTCCCCGAACAAACTTTATATGGTTGGGCCTGGAATTCAGGTTAACAACTTATCGTGTGCTCATGAGCAGACACGCATTGGGGATAAGGCGTTAGACTCCCCGTTAGTCTGGCCTCTCACTTTTACCTTGCAGGCAGTTGGGCGTTAGACTCCTGAAACGTTCCAGTCTATCTCTGCGACATTAGACCCCCGGCACAAACAGCAAACATCTCGGCTATGTTATGTACGGTTATTGTTATCTGCCTACTTTAGGTGAGACAAGTATACAATTCGTATAAGTAGGCTTAATTTGACGATGTGGCTCCTGCCACTGAATTCTGAAACCTCCTCGTGGTGTCCCCTGGGCTCGGCAAATAGCTCACAATAGGTGACAGGAGTCTAATGACAATGAAATGTGGCACTAATTATTGGGAGTCTAACGTCATATGGAGTCTAACGCCCTAGCTTGGGATCGGACAGCCCCGGTCGTCTAACGCCCTAGCTTGGGATCGGACAGCCCCAGTCGTCTAACGCCCGAATTTCCAGGGCCAGGGATTCTAACGTCCTATCCCGGGTGCATTACAGAGAGATTAACTTATATACCTACGGACCTAAAATTAAAAGGTTGAATAGGATTGGTTGAAAGAAGTGAAAGGAGAAGCAGATTGCTATTGGATCTTGAGGTGAAGGGGATCGGCTACAGAGGAAAAGGTCTAGCTGAAAATTGTCCGAGCTACCACTCCAAAGCGGAGCATGATGGGAGATCCAGGTTAGAGATATTGACTCAAAAGCCATGATATTGTCGAGCCGAACTGTACATGAACAACAAATACAATTGATTTTTATTTTTATTACTCAAATGTTTCACAAACCTAAGACTTATCCATGCCATAAGAAATCTTCTAATCACAAAGTACTTCCAACGAATCTTAAGGTAGTTTTTTAATATTGGACCCAAACATTCTTAGTGGTCCCCCTATAGTTCCTAGGTCTTGTAATTGACCAATTTTGCTACTACGGTGATGAAGATGTGTGGTAAAGAGTTAAACCGTGATGACCACCGGTTGGCCGTGGAAGGTTCCTCCTCCCATCCAACCCAGGCCTTCTAAGCCCTTTCTTGGCCTTTTCAAACCGCCCTTTGACCGTTTCAACTCCCGCAAAACAGTCCCAGAGTCGCAAGCTGTTTCCCCAAGTGGAACTCGTCGGCTGATTGCGCCAAACCGCAAGATGGGCCCTCGTTCCTGAGCCTCACTCTTAGCGTCGTCTCCCACAACCAATTTAAGCAAACCGTCCAATTGAACTGTGAAAACAATTGTACGAGTAGTGTGCCGGAGCGGCAAGTTGGCGGTTGCGTCGAAAGCCCCCCGGAATCCCTTCAATTTACGTTCGAAGACAACTTTTGGATTGCAGTTTCGCCCAGTCATAAACCGGAGTTGTCCTGTAACGGTCAACATCGAACGCTATTATTAAGGGTCGCCCGACAGAAATCGATTCCATACACTCTCCAGAGCTGTTGTACATCAACTCTCTCCCTCAATGGGAATACCGAACGCATGCGGCCGTCTATTTGATTTACTGTGTTTAGTTGAGGGGAACTTACAGAGATGTTCATCCTAATTTCCTCGTTGTACAAAGCGAACTTTGGAAAGCTTTTTCCAACGGCATCACAGGCAAATACAATGGACTTTTGCTAAAGCTTAGCAACACGACCCTTCATGAATATTCAAGATTATGAAAAATAATCATGTCAAAATTATTGACGAAATTATTATAACAATTTTGTCAATCATTTTGACATGATTCACTCCAATCATACAATGATTGGTACATTGTGGATCCAAGCTTGCGGTGGACATTTTATTGTGGTTCAACTCAAGATAGATGACCGATTCTACGATTCAGCCCCTCAGCTGCGTGTAATACCTCCGTATTATATCATTGCTGTGGGCTTAGTAGGTTCAGAGGGAATTTCTTTGATTATAATTTACTCCCCTTCCCTTCAAACAGACCATTTTTCCAAGTTCAAGAACTAGGTAGTAATTATTTACGTACTGATTTCTTGTTTCGCTCTCATTAGGCTTTCTGTTAGGGAACGGCCATCTCTAAGTACTTTATAAACCTATATGACGAACAATTCAAACCGATCTCAGTACGTAGAATGCAAGCAACCCTATACTTGCATAAGAAAAGCTTATAGCATAAATTAAGCAAAAGGTTAGATGAGCACAAGAATCACTCTGATTTATTCATTGTTTTCTATCACCTCCTTCATTATTCGTAACAACAACAAGGGCAATAATAACATATGGTCGAGTAGACTGTAGTTACATAGAAATTTGCTCATTGAAAGGGCTTGGTTTCGCTGCCGTGACATTGTGATTCAATCAAAATCTGTCCTGGTAATTAAAAACGCCTCAAGTCCAATGTTTACGAAACTGGGTTCTGACGGAACCCCCTTATTTTGGACCTAGCCTTTTCGATGGTGAAGTCCAAATTTCAAAACTCAAACCGGAAGTGGGGGAAATTCTGACCATAAACCATAAAACGCCTCAACTCACCAAAATATTGAGATGAGGCGTTTTACTTTCAAAAAATGTAGGTACAACGCCTCATCTCAATATTTTGGACTAACAAAACATCCGTTTGATTGAGTTGTTCATGATGAGGTTTAATTTAAGGTGACTGCCTCACGAGCAGTTTAGTTACCTAAACAAACAATCCCAAAACGGAAGCTGGAAATTTTAAAATCGCCTTAACTGCAATTAATCGATTAATTTGCGACTTTTTTTCCTTTTGAATTGGTTGAAGTCATATCAATATCTCACCAAAAAATTGGGTTTTTATAATGAGTTGCAGTCACTTACATCAAAGGTTTCAGTGAAAAACTTTGAGGCGAATTTCTGCAATGTTTTGAATTTTGAGTTGAGAAATGGTTTCTGCTGCTTATTGAAAACCCCGAGTTGCCGAGCAGCCAGACAGTGGCTTTGAAACTTGTGAAGTCAAGTTCATGTACGTGACAACTTGAAACGCGTCATACCTCCCGGGCATCGACCGGCTATCTACACATATAAATCGACATAACCTTCCTCAATTGGTTAGTAGTTGATCTACATCTTATCCATTGAATCCAATGCGATTTGGATACAAGTCAGAGAGTAATATACCGTGGAAAGTTCCTGGTTCGGCAACATACCAATTACGTGTTACTCGTGAATTGCGATGGTCAGTGGATGTTATTGTAAATCAAGATTTGCCTATTAGTAACAGGTTGAGTAAAAATCGTTGTTTACATATCGATTCACCCCTACTTCATTTCACCTTACGTCACTGAGTTCGCCCTACGTCTTGTTTTGCGTTTGATCTTATTTAAAATTCCAATATCCAAGAAAAATATTAACCGTACAAAAAAAAAACACTAAAGATAGGTAAGCCCTACCGTGAAATCAAGTTTTCTCGTAAAATTTAAATATAATAATTTTTAATTTATAAAAATTATAATTTCGAAACAAATGCTCATGAACGTTATGAGGTTGGACTTGTATAGTGAAACTCTGCTTTCCATTTCTAATATTTTGAAAAGTAGTAAAAGATCGTAATAAGGTAGAAGTTCGGGCCTGCAGCATGGCTTAGCGAGCGAATTTCCTAACTACGTAAGGCGTTTCTAACTTTTTTATTCATGTAATTTTGGCCATTTTTGACTCACATTTCGCTCAATTTGACCCGGTTTGAATGCGACTAGTATCAATCTATTCAACTTGCTGATTTCCGAAGAAAATGATGGGTCACTTGCAACGTGCAACTTTGAGCAACCTGATTTTGAAGGTCTCTGGTGTGGAATTTCCATTACGTAAAAGATGTGTACTGCGATATCTCATATGCAACGTATGACGATGTTTCCATTTTAAAATTAGGCTAGGATCATATAAGTTTCGGTGTGTTCCATTGGCTAATAGAATCGGTTATAACCGTCCTAAGTCATAACTGGCTAAAAATAATCGGTCATAACCGTCCTAAGTCATAACCTGCCTGATTATATTCTATTGATAGCCTGTTCAGGTCGAGTCCATCAACTATTTCGCTAACCCGTTCTCCCGTCTCGGGTTTCTATGGATGAAACCAGTCCTGTCGGTTTGGCGTTGACGCTTGTCACTATCAACTGTCTTGTCAACCCAATAATTCACTCGATTCGCTCATTCGTGTGGTTTTGACTCCTGGTTCCGCTCGGCTCTGCCTCAATTCAAATCAAGTATCCCTTGTGACTCGTTTATTTGTGTGTCCGCATTATTATTACCTGTTGTTGTCAGTGGTATAAGTGTGAATCTTTGCCCAAACATCTGTCGACATTATGGAAGTACCATGAAACATCCGGGAAACATGGAAAGAAAGTGAATCGAAGTCCTTTAGTGTGAGTTTAGTGGTAAGGTTAATCAACCAAAGGTAAAATTCTACCAGCGGGAGGTGTAAAATATCATGTCAAAAGACCGACAAATCGTAACACCTTATACGTAAACTGAACTTGGATAGTGAACTACTAAAACATCTCATAGAAAATACGCCCGTTAATGTGTTTCAACCTATTGCTGGGTATATCAAAACGAGATGTCTCAGAAAATGAGAACGTTTGAGGAAAGACAGCTTGATGGCTACCGAATCCATCTTGCAAAACGAAAAGAGGATTAGTTGGAAAGTACTTCCTTTTACTTTGAAGATAAGGAGCCGTTGAAGGGTGTCAAGGGTATATACTGCATTGTTAGAGTTGAAGGATCTTCGCCAAAAGTTCTTTAGTAGCTATCTTTTGAAGGAAAGCAACTTGAGCTGCCTGCAAGCACGATTCAGCCTTTTGGAAGGGGATGAAGGCGGAAAAAATACGGTGTGAAGATATCATGGGAAGAGGTCAAAGTTAATATTATAACATCTTGAAAGGGTGAAATGAAGAGTTTTCGACCTGGTTCTTCTCTAACGATCGCAGTAAACTTTGCTGAAGTCAGCTATTTTGTGTTGTATGCTCGTAATTTGAATGAGATTATTATCATTCCATCATTGATCCGAATCTCTAACAGTGAGACGTTATGAGAAATGAATCGGGTCAACTGGATCGATTTTTCATCGTAAATCGAATACTCTCAAGAACTGTTTCGTGACGCCGTTACTGTTTTTAACAAAAATTAAAAAATATTTTAGGAGGTGCATTTTGAGTTCATGTTATGGTCACTATTTACACAGCACGTTCTTGGGCTTCTTGTTCTAATACTACAGATACTTTGATACTTCCTCCTATTTGGTCGTTTATATGTATCAAATGTACGATTCCGAAGACAACTTCCTACAATTAAACAGGGGTCTTTGGAGGGTTGAGCTCTAACAACTAAATACTGGGCTGTTAGAATGTGATCCTGTGCCTCTATTTAGCAGCACGTCTGCGGTCATCGCCCCTGTGAAACATCTAATTGCCATTCATGAAGGGGTGTCGGGTGTATACGAAATGAGGTTAGATCCGAAGCAAATATTTTCCGCTGCATGGGTCAGAAGTGGAAGGGGAAAACATGAAAATTCAAAAAAAGATTACACGTTGAGAATATTTTATGCATGTTCATCGCGATCATGGCTACGGCAGTATGAAATCTGACGTAGGTATTGATCTCGGCTATGTGCACACATGTTGTATGAGTTTTTTTGGCGGCATTTTATTCAATATATAGATATTTAATTATATAAATATTTAAATATTCAACAAACGTTCAATTTCTGAGTGTACTAGCCGATCTGTTGTATTTTAAACATACTGGAGCCGTATCGGGGGTGGCACATTGAATAAGGCAGCTATCACCAAAGTGATTCCACTCTTTCTCTGAGAGCCTCGTAACCCATCAACCGACAGTCTCCTCTGACTATATTTGATATAACTATATTCCTATATTCTATAGACTATATTCCTTCTAACTATATTGGATGGACTTGACAGGCCATTTCATCGGTCTGTCAAGACTGGGTTTGACAGGCGATAACTGAGGTATTTGTTAAAAACGGCAGATCGGGTATTGGATGTTCCGCGGAGTCGATTCTGGGGTATCGTTAGCCGAGTGTTGTATTTCATTTAATAAGAACTGGTATGAAATGGACTGACGTGGAGATTAATTGAGAACAGAAAGCACATCATCCGAAAATCTCCTAAGCTCAAGCTTCACTTCTTTGCTGGGACGACGTATGAACGGTTGATGGGACGCATGTTCCATACGACCTTCCATCTCCACAGTTTCCGCCCTGTAATTTACTCGGCGTTTCTGTTATTTCTACAAACAATGAACCCCCGGAATTCCGATGGATATTTGATTACCATCAGATTGTATCACCGATCCCTTTTGAAGCCCACAGGCCTCCCCTGGGCCTGTTTGTACTATAAGCAATACTGTAAGGTAAAGCTCCCATGATTCCAGTCACGGCCCAACCTAATTACAATTAAATTACGAAAATCCTATTGAGATTCAGCAAACGTATGATATGAAATTACAGTCGCTCGACACCCCTGAGATTCAATTAATCCCTCAACGCCGCGTTTTCCTCTTTATTTCACTCGACCCTAATGATGCTATTTCAGTTACGTGTGATCCCGACGCGATGTACACATCCAAAACCTGACCAGGCTTGATCCCTTGCTGTTTCCAAGACTGTTATTCGTGATGAATAACTCGATCGAGAATGTTTTTACCATACACCTCCACTCGTGAATAAATTATTATAGACATGGTACCGAGCTGTGAGCCAAAATCCCACTTTTTCATCAATGTACCTGAGCCTGAGCCAATTTTTTGGTTTATTTGAGTGACGGATCGATTGAAAGAGTCTGCACCTACCCTAAACGTGTCATCTGAATCGATTTCGTCGGATTTTCGGTTACTCGGTTGACAAACAAATTCAAAAAAACTTTCAGAAGATGTCTCGCAGAACGAGAAACTCGATATCACATAATACTGTGTGGTTAGAATAAACTATAAGTATAATATTGGTTCCAGAGTTTTTCATAAGTTGAAAGGTTCTGGTGTTCCACCCAGTGGTGATGCCAGAAAATGAGAGTTGTTTTCTGTCCTTTAGTTTTCGTGAAGTGTTCATTTCAAAATAATTGGCGTTCGGAATCACTTGGCCGACCCTCCAGGTATCTTCGGAAATGTGATCATGCTGCGTTCCTGGAAATGTGTTGGTTCTATTACCGCCCACCTAGATACCAGTAAAATCGAGGCAGTCACCAAATATCCCCTCTTCCATCTGCCCACAGTTGAAACGGCTATCTCAACCACATTTTGACTGTGGTGTTTCAGCTAATGTGAATCGATCGTAGGGAACTACAGATGATTCAATTCCAATGGGAGATGGAGGGACCATTGTTGTGTGTAGCAGTAAAATGTCGTTGAACAGATGTTTTGAGGTTCCCGATAAAACCCCTTACATAATCCGATATATCTCAAATTAAATTCCCAGACAAGCCCTTGTGACAAACGTAATTTGTTTACGCTTTGATCTAGTTATCACAATTCATCTGCAACATGCCCGTGTAATTTCTAGGTCGTGGAAAAGTTGAGACCGAACTAACTTGGGCCTCATGCCGCTCAGTGTTGTTATGAGTGGTCAAAGCCAAGTTTTTTCAGAAACTACCTTGCGAACTCTTTAACTAGATTACGCTTCCAGATACAAATGAAGCTCAGGGTAAATAAAAAGGCGGCAATCGTTGAGTATGCGGTTCACGGGTGGTGGTCAAGGAGCTCGGAGCTCGGAGCGCATTCAACGAGTTGAAAATTTCTTGCTAATTAACCCCTCCATCATCTTATAGGCGCATTCTATTTTGAAACCTCGGGCTTCCTCCGGCTTTTCTGGTTTGCTGAAAAAAAGAGGCAATTCAGAAAAGGGCCTTTTTGACGGAAGGTGAGCCCGAAGATGAAAAGCTAACTGGGAATTTCATGAAAAGCCGCAGAAGTTCAGGTCACTGAGGAAGAATCCACGGAATCAGCAAAGAAAGTGAGTCTTCATTTAATAAACCATGTTTCATTTTCGACGAGAACTATCAAAAATCTCCCCTACCAGCATGAGAATAATTTTCTCCAGCAGGTCGAGGTTTTTTTAATTACCTACCGGTATGTTTTTGAAGCTTCTAAGTAGTGTATTATACAAGTAGATATGACTTCATCTCTCTAATTATTAATGTTTTCTCTGTTATTCGACATAACAATGCCAAGTAAAGCAAATAAGTTGGTTATAAGTAGTAAGAGTAGGGTGTCATCGTTAGGAAGAAACGTTGAAACAATAAGCTGTGACCAAATTTTGTGTCGTCATTTGAATAGTTTTGCTGTGTGTCGAATACATACCGAGTATGTAAACGCTCCTTCGTTCAACACTCAGCCCAACTTGGTTTAGATTGTTGTGGCACGTTCAAGAAGACCTCAAAAACGTCGAGAAAATTAGAAAAAAGTCGATTTTGAAACAAAGACAGTCGGTTAGGATGGAATTAGGCTTTCGAGAAGACCCCAATTCACCTCAAAACGCAACAACAAAAAAACTTTAAAAAACTGTATGTCTAATAGAGTCGAAAGAGTCATGATAATACGAATCTAGGAAAATTTGGAACGAATTGATGTGAACAGGCAAACCTCTAGTCTTGATAATTATCCAGGCCCGTTAGGAATAATAATCAATTTAATTATATTAAAAAATGAAACTTAAATCAAATGCTATCAATAGAAAGCACTAATTTGCCATATAAGATGCAAACATCTTGGGCTGGATGGGCTCATACTGATGGGCTGAACTAAGTGAAATCTTCCTTTTTATATAACCTAGCTCAGTACTAATAAGAATTTCCGTACTAACGCCAAACTTGGTTACTTTCAATCTCATTCAATCCTTTATTGATATGATTATCTCAGACATGGAAAGTTAGCTGATAGTTTAAAGCTTCCATGGTATTGTTCCTGGAAGAAACCTTTCAACTCTACGAGTTAGTTGAGTAACGAAAGAAGAGTTAGATTGAACGGGAGATTGATGGTTTGCTGTCGGAGAATACCCTCAGACGAAATGCGGTGGAATAGAAGGAATAAAAAAAAAATAAAATAAATAAAAAAGCTTTAACGCCTTTGATCGCTCATCTCACTTCGCCCAACGATCCCCGGATGGTTTTCCCTTCATTTGTTTCCCATCAACACGTTCTGGAGTTTATCAGCTTGATCGATACCTACCAATAACCTAAAGTAAGTATGAACGACTTTTGAGATCAATTTAATATTAGTTTCTGGAACAATGACTGAAAAATTATAATAATAAATGAAAAGGAAGCAAGTGCTTTTGATTTCAGTCCTTATTAATATAATACTTAATCTGGATCGCCGCGAAAACTATAATATAGTTTTATCCACTCCTGGAGATGATCATGTTGGTGATTATTGATACATTCTCAACGTCGGTACGTAGGAAATACTTGCTTGAAATTACACACTTCATTGTGGAGGCTGTATATCTGGTAAAGTTATACATATTGGATAAATATAGAGGACCTAACCGACCTCACATTTTTTGTTGTATGTTTCATACTAATAAATCGAGTAACCTCCGTATGAATAACCTGCGGAGGGACTTAGGAATTTGATGCAGTCTTCAACTCGTCGATAGCTACGTGCCGGGCCCTAGTGATGACCACTTTGCTACGTGAACCAACACACAAATTGGTTCAGGAGCTGATGCGAGGGTTTCATATGTGTTACGACGCTCTTGATGGTTAAGGGAGCCCCTCCGGGTGGGCCCGATAATGGGGTATCATCGGGTGGTTATAAAACCGAGGCCTTCGAATAAACCGATCGCCACATTTTACTCATGACCACTCTTGACATTACATTTTTGTTCAGGGGTTTCATAAGCTGCTTACGACAAGCCTTTTAATCACTATCGTATTTTCCCATCTGCGAACACAGACCAACCATGGTTGATCAATAATGCTGATAATGGCGACTTTAGTGCTTCAATCTACAAACCATTAACAACTACAATACATTTATTGTATTCATACAATGTTATCGTGTATTCAAGAACTCACATCGTGGTAAAATAAACTTTATATATTTATCACATATTAAATCAATACTGAGTGAAAACAGAAAACGAGGAAAAAAGTTGTTACTAACACATAATACTGTTCTGAATCAGGGTTATACTAATTCGTTAATTAAATGTACCTATGCCACTTTTAAATTCTCTCTGAACTCCTTTTTCTGGAAAGGTTCAAATGTTTTCCGACGTCTATTATATTAACGAATTAGTATAACCCTGATTCAGAACAGTATTATGTGTTAGTAACAATCTTTTTCCTCGTTTTCTGTTTTCACTCAGTATTGATTTAATATGTAATAAGTAAAGAATTTATTATTTATTTATTATTTTATTACCTTATTGCTCAAGACTTACAAAACTGTTTTCAGCCCCTGAAAATAAAAATGCCATACCAACGACTTGCCAGCGGGAAATTCACCTAATTCACCTAATGATTGAAAACTTTTAGCAAATGAGCCATAATATTGAAGAAGAATCATTTCTAACAGACGTTTTTCAGATTATTTTCATACCATCATGTGTAGGCAGGTGCTGATCCAGTGTTTTCGTCCTGAATTTCCTCCTCTCCGAAGATAGTCCCTAAAGCCTCCAAATCCCCTCAAGATCCATTCAAGCCTTTTTGGAGTTCCCCAGTCTCTTCTGACACCCTTCTATACGGGAGTCGCCACCTCAATGTAAACAGATAGATTATACTTCGGATGGTCCGGCCATTCCGTAGTATTCACTCCTCGCGTCACCGCTTCTGTCGTTTACCGACCATATTTTATTTGATTATTTTCGTTCGGACGGGACCGAAATGAGAAAAACGAAGGAAATGTAGGTCGTCTGATCGCTATGGGTTGAATCTGAAAACCGCGGGTCAGCCAATTCTTATTTCCGACATGAAAACAAAAAGAAGAAAACCTCCAGGATCCGCTGATATAAACCTCTCCCCGGACCGCTCACTTTTGCACGATTTCCAATCCCTAGCTGTTACTGCGGAGTATAACGGTTTCCTTTGGCCTTTTACGTTCCGAATATAACTCCCGGTGTTACGCTACCCATTCGCTCACAAACCTTGTAAAACGAGCTGTTTGAGGTACCTACCAATCATCATCATTTGCCCATACTATTTATAGACTGGCATGAATTATATTGTCCAATTCGTTGTAGTGTATCCATTGCAAATCAATGTAAGAGCTGCATTTAGGAGTCATCAAAAAGGAGTACTAATATAATATATTATGTTCAACAAAAAATGTTATTGTTCACTCCTTTTGACGATCTCGTGTGTTCTTTCTTTCTCTTTAAATAATTACGATTAGAACAATTGATGATATTTACCTGTCAGATTTCACCATCGTTATTCTAGTGGACTTGTTATTACCGTGACCACTGTGGCACATTATGAAACAGTTTGAGCTTCTTCTTGAGGTAGGAGGTGGAGCGAAAAGGGTTCCCTTTTTAGAGAAGAGAGTGCGTTAGTTATATTATATTGTCCCTTTTTCTGCTACATCAGACGTTACTGCTATCCCAGCTCCCCAACATCACGAGGCCATCCCCCTCTTTCCTTTCATCCCAGAAGTAATTTGGACGACTGCCACGCATTTAAAAGGCCGCGGATCGCCTTTTCGCCGGAGGCCCGGGGTTCCCCTTGCCGAAATTTTCTCTCGCCCATTCGATATGCCGATAACACATTAGTCTCTTAGTCGATGTGGAAAATTAGGGCACGCCCCATTGAAAACCCTCTGAATTTATCAGCGGTTGAAGCCGCTAGGAGATAATTGAGCTCTTCGCGTCCATCCTCTCCTCGTCCCCTGCTTCAATTATCAGATCTCGATTGGGGCTCCCTTTCAAGCCAGATATTAGCCCCGTTTGATAAAACTTCTCTGTTATGTGATTTACAAGTTTTTCATTGCGGTCGAAAAACTCATCCTCCGTCGGGGTTTTTAATTACGCCGATTCGTATCTGAGCGTTGACCGTTTGAAACCATTTTGGGGGTATTAAGCGGAGGGATGCAATGAGCGCTAGGCATGTTGGTCAATGATCAATAAATGTTGTTACCGTGCCATGTTGGATGGTGGCTAATTAGAAATTGAGATAAATCTTAGCAGTTGAGAACACGAAAAGTATACGCCTCTATACCTGTGAGATACAATCAATTAATCAATCGATGCGGTTTATCATACAAAAGAGGGTCTGTTAGCTGACCACCCTCAAATCCATTTATTCGAAATTTTTATAAAGAGAGTTGGTAACTATGTAAATTCATGTTATTAAATTTGAGGTATCAACAGAGCTGAGCGTATGACGCATATGAATTCAAGTGTATGGCGAGGGGTGATTATTGTGTATAATATTATGTATACTTATATGTACATTTGTTACTATTGCACATTTATATTTCTCCAAATAATAGGTAAACAAACTGCCCAACAAATTAAAGCTACATCCTAGACAGGGTCCCGGAGATTACAGGGAGGGAAGTTTGGCACAGACTGACCACCCCACCAGGCGTATCGACTTCGTTCTGATGACCCAAGCGTACGATGATTATTCATCGTCTAGATGTGTCCATATGAACGAACATCGTGGGGAACGGTCAACTAGACCTCAACGACATTGATTACGGTTGCGGCAAACCAACGTAATAACCTTTGTGAGTTATGAAGAGGTTTCGCGGCCGCACATGCTCTCAATGGACTGCATTAGCGGGGCATTAGGGAAGGTGCCACGTAATTTATTCCAGGCCCGTCCTATAAATATAAGGTGAAACCGGGTACCTAACCCTTGCAAGTTTGCCAGGTTTATGATTAATGAGGGGTTATTCCCCGCGAAAACCAAACGTACCGGAACGCATCATGTTTGAAAGTTCTAGGGCTCACTTCAGGATTGAGGATCGCTTCGTCAAAACTTTTAAATGGAACGGCAGGAATCGATTCCGGACGACTCATCTTGGATTTATACATGAAAATGATGGGGACTGCTCGAGGGCTTACAGAAATTCTATTACTACTGGATTGATACCAAGTCCAGAACCGCACACAACCAGGTGGTATAGCAATGAATAGCATTGAAATTAGCTTTAGGAGCTACTCAGCTGATCCCAGTCCTATGCTGCTTAATGTGTAAGTCTTAAGGAGGCTACATGCCAAATTAGAGCTTCATAGAGTTAATAACATAGAAATTAACTTTAGGTGCCTCTCAGCTAATTCGGGGCCTGAGCAGCCTCGAGTTAAAGTTCTAAGGAGGCTGCATACAAAATTAAATTTTACCCCCCCGGGAATTGGCTAATTTTCTAATTGGTGTTTACATACAAAATTACAGCTTCATAGTTTGTAAACAAAATATGAAAACTGTTCTACCCATAGCTCTGCTATTCGTACATTCACAGATTTATGGTGAACCGGAAAATGTTCGTTAGATTGAGAGCTTTCCAACGAGTGGTGAAGGATTTTTGTACGATCAAAAATGGCGCAGATCAATTTCCCTAGCCACGGTTTATAAAATCGGAAAAGCGTAACGGACGGAAGGAAGTTCGGTTTTTGCCAATTTTGTGAACGCTAAGCCATGTTGCATGTTAAAAACTCTGCAAATTCTTGACACAACGGTGTATTATCTTCTTTGTACAGATCAACCTTCTGTCAAGGTCACTGAATGATAGATTAATTATTATTATGAATTATCATTAATTATTATCAAGTAGTGTAAATTATTAATATTTATTGTTGGTTATTAATAATTTTTATGCTTCATTATTAATAATAATAATTAATATCGAGTTAATAAATAATATTTAATAACAATTATTATTATTAAATATTATTTATTAACTCGATATTTGAAAACCATGTGCTGTTTGAATCAGCTGGGCTAGCTTGAAAATGGACCCGACAGGTTGCCTCTCGTTCACTCTGATGTTGACGATTTTCGATCTGCTCCAACTTTGAGCCGTCATTGTGAACGAACGGCTGGTCGTACAAAGCTATGAATGGTCTTGGAAAATTCTAAAAAATAAACTCTTATAAGTAAATATAACATAATACTGTTGCAAATTCCATTTCGATCTGCTCTGTACACACTGAACTTTGTGTTCAAATATTTATGCGATTTTCTCCTCGCTCTCAGAACTTCTCCGCTCATATTTCTTCCCAAGATCAACCGAGATGTAATTTCACTTATTACCCCCAACAACACAGTATAACAAGACACTCAACATTACCGCATCCTTCCATTCCTCGTTAAAAGTTTCGACACACCTCGAACTTTTGATTACCGGAAAGCCGTAGGATGATGTTGAAGAGGTAATGAAATTTAGCGTGTGCCTACCGACTTTGAGTTTAAAGTCCAAAATACGGAAGGCATTCAAATGTCAAATACCATCGCATCCACTTAATAATAATATTATTAATATTATGCTTATTCCCAAGAAACTGTCAATTTCGATATTACTTTTTCATATTGAGAAAATGTTAAATGTAAAATAAAAATAAAGAGGGTTCAAGGGGATTAGCAGGACCCGTGCAGTACCTTTGAAAAAAAATATTTCTGGCACTCCTTCGAATTTTTGAGCTTTTTTGGAGAAAATGTGAGGAAAAAACGTTGAACCCGTGAGATAGAAGGTGATTGTGTCGAAAGTTTTAATTGTCACCGAACATTGATACAGTATCTGTTGAAATACCAAATATAAAGAGTATATATCAACTTTCAAAGTTTGGAAACAAGGTCGTTGGGCATGTGGGGGTGAGAGCTTTTCGTATTTAGTTTGAATTTTGCCATGAAAATGGATCTAATATGAAGTGAATAATTGAACGTCAACTACGCAGTAACTATATTGTAACTGTTGACAGATTATTATTTTTTCCCTAAAAGTGCAAATAACTTCTTCAAACTCCGAGTGAACGCGATTATATTTAGATTCTTGCTTGCCTTTTACGCAACCTCCACGCCATAAAGTCAGTTGCACATGGGTCCGTCTGATCCATAACTCGCCCCTCTGTAACCGCCCTGCACTGCGTACTCCTACTAACATGATGAAATGAAATGAAATGAAAATGAATGTATTTCTTCTACAAATACTCGCAATTTGGTAACATAACTGTTGTAATAAAATAAAATCTCCCAATATGAGCAACGAGCGCGCGCTAGGGAGATGAGTTGGTTTGGCTAAATTAAGAGTTAGGTACCTTATTCTATTGAAAAATTAAAAACAAAATATTACATTAAATGAAAAATTTCCTCATTATTGCTTGAGTTAACGGATTACGAAGCTAGTTAATCCGTTAATAATCCGTTAAAGTTAATGTTATTCATGCATATTTACTGACATTACCGACTTAGAACAGGTAAAACCCCGGCTGGACAGGAAATATTTCTTTCAAACCGTACAACAGTTCATTGGTTTCTCCAACAATGTGATTTTTAATGATCTAGGTAGCTTATTAAACGACAAAATGCCTTGATAACAATAACAGTTTTGCGCTGCTGTCGTGCGAAATAAAGGGAGGGAAATGGATTTGCTGTCTTTGTATCATGTAGCTATATTATGTTGCGGATGAATAAACAGGTGTTCTTTTAATATTTGTTATACATTATTCATTTCTAGTAATTGATTAAAATTTAAGATCAGCAAGGATTTAAAAATTGGTTCTGCGTGCGCTGCAAATTCGCTTTCACTAACAATTCTAATCAAAATTTTTTGATTCATTCAAGTTTCTCGATTAGTTTCAAATTTGTCACATAGGTAATTATTATCATATTAATATTCGTTACTTTTCTAATAATCTTTATTTCCATTTATTAAATAATGTCCTTCGATGGCGCCCTGTGGTTTTCGTGCACAATTGATCGATCAAACAAGCCTAGTACAAACTATTTGACTGTGTTGCGCAATGCCTATACTGCCGTGCTAAGATAAAGTCCCCTATCGACCATTTTGGTGTTTTTGGAGTTGGGCACATGGTTGCGTAGATCTCGACATGGCGCGTCTTTTCTGCCAAGGTAGAAATTCCTATCTCCACTGGAAAGGTTCGAAAAAAGACTTTATCTTATCTCCAGTCTGATGATATGGGCCCGCTTCCTCACCTAACTGCATTTTTCTCGACATGAAAAAAATGGAGATAGGTGGTTTTAACTTACGGCGGCAGTATAGGCGTTCTAGAGACGGTCTAGCCCTGTAGACCGGGTTTCTTCTTTAGACATGTCGACATTTTGGACTCAGAAGGTTGTCTCGCTAGATCTAGCGTCCAAAATCGCGTAAAGTGTCTACTGGTGTGGACTAGGCTCCAGACTAGACACCACTATGACTTCATTTTTGCCCAACCCATGTGTTGTCTTTCCCTAAATTGCCACTGTTTGAAACCCGTATTACACTGCAGCGTCACTCACATGCCAAGGATTTTCTTTATTTTCATCAAATCTTCCCCTTATTGGTCAAATCACTTATTGCGAACGCTGAAGTAATAAAGGCATCTAAACCAATGTAGGTAGCAATTCAGTTAGAGTTACGAACTCACTCTCAACATTACGCGGAAACCATTGTACGACCAATGTCACACTAAATCTCACCCGACGCTCACTGAGATAACACCTTGAGTATCCAGGGACCGGAAGTGCGAAACTTTCAGGATGTTTTTATCTTTATCTCTTCTTCTTTCTCTCTTTCCTTTTCCTGTTCGCTGCCTCCTATTCCTTCTCTCCCCCACACTTTTTTTTTCCAACCTCTTCTTCAACTTCGTAATGAAAAACGTTGACCCTCATTCTCCGTCACTACGGTTTGAATTTCAAATCCGGCTCATAAGTTCGCCTCGTTTCTTTTTCCTGTTAAATGGAGGAAGAGAGAGAAAGGCATTTCTTTCTCACCACCTTTTCGACCCGGAGC
The DNA here is from genome assembly GCA_963920205.1 of Stenodema calcarata. Classification (NCBI taxonomy): domain Eukaryota; kingdom Metazoa; phylum Arthropoda; class Insecta; order Hemiptera; family Miridae; genus Stenodema; species Stenodema calcarata. The sequence continues at coordinate 23,605,187 of OY986051.1, read as the reverse complement.
AAAATAATAGAATTAAGACAATGTATTTAAGCCTTGAGAACAGAAATGGCGAATTGCTTACATTAATTTCGATTCCTTCGTTCAAGTTGTTCTCATTTGGTTCGTTGGGTTGTAGACTCATGAAAATCTGGATTGAAATTTCTACACGACAAATTTTAGAAGTAAATCTCACCCATCCAATAAACTGTTTTACTTCCAGGACTACTAATTTACATTGAATTCTGAGAATCCATTCATAACTAACCACACAGTCTACGAAAAATCAATTTTTGAAAATTATTTGATCCATTTCAACTACACTTTATGTTTTTCGGTGTGCTGAAACCGAAAATGACCTCCATTGGTTAATGATCTTCAACTATATATAAACCATTTCAATCGATCAAATTTGTGGGTTTACGTTTCGAGAAACGTAGAGTTTTTGCATGTACACATCATCTGGTACCTGTTCCCTCTGTCAATAATTGTAGAATTTTCAATTTGAAAAAAATTGATCTAAATGACTATGGTGGAGAAGCTTCGAAAAACAGCAATAACATCAATAGGAAAGCTAACAATAATCGAAATTGATTCAAAATTAAAGAAGTTGAAACTAATTTGGTGAGGAGACAAAAAGACAAAATTAGTTCCAATTTTTATAATTTTGATTTAATTTTGATTATGGTTTGTCTAGTACTTTCAGCTCTTGATTTGAAACAACTATTTTTCCAAATGACACTGAGGTTCTTCAACAATGAATCAGTATCACATACCTCCAAGCAGAAACAAGAAGTAGAAAAACATTCTACAAGTTTCTCGAGCTCATCCCATTCTGCTCATTATACCAGTTATTCTGAGAGTTGAAATGCATGTAATTTGTGATGAGCACTTTCGTTTTAAAAATGAAAACTAATGTTGGTCAAAGCCACTCAGTTATATAGAGGCCCTAATAATTGTTGTAAGTAGTACATTTCTAACCATCACCCAACAATTGAAAACATGAACGTCTAGTTGGATTGCCCTCAAAGATAGATAGATAATCAATTTAGCCAACTTGGAATTGGTAAACGTTACAACCAGTTACCAACGTGTGTTAACTGTACCTTATGTAGGTATCCATTCGCTCGTTTAAAATCTGATAAACCAGACTCAAGCTATGGGCTCTGTGCTTGTCTCTCGGCGGATTTCTATTTCCAATTTTTAGGAACTCTAAATAAAATCTCACGCATTCATTCAAATTTATTTGAATAACAAAATAATAAATTGGGCTGTAGGGCGTGTGGGCCTTGCGTTACTAACAGCTAAACACACCAGGCAGTGTGTGTGTGTAACTAAATACATACAAACGGAGCGTCTTTGTCTCATTACGAACGAGCAGGACCCGACTTACAACAAGACCAACCACTTAGGAAATGTAAGAAAAAACTCTAAAGGAAATGAGGCAATGTGGATTGGAGCCGACAGACCGAAAATGAGCTGAGCTCCAAGTTTTGAACCGGCTGCTGAAACTTTAATCCTCAAGACAACAATTCGAAAAAGACTGGTAGACAAGAACGAAGTTGCAAAGGCACTCGGGTAAAACAAAGTCAATCTCTATTTCCACCCTTCATGAAAGGATATAATTGGAAATTCCGAGGCACTTTAATTGGGAAGGAAGAGTGATGATCTCAGAGAGTTACAAGACAGGATCAAGGGGTGTTTGGCTTCTAAAAGTAACTTTCAAAATGTAGTATTATTCATTCGTATTGGAATCTTCTTTCTACATAATTAACAATGGTATGCTTCATTTTGTCGAGTTCCAGTTCATAATTCATGATTAATAATTGAGTACTCATCCGTTGAATAAAGTACAATAAGGGCAAAGACCTTTTCCTCCTCGTTATTCAATTTTCGAGTTTGCCTTCTCGGTGAATTCTTATTCAGATGTCTGCCTGAATATATTTCATCCCATTTCTTAATGACTTCGGACAATCATAATCATCAGTCCGAAAACGGACGCAGCTAGTTCATCGAATGCAGTAAACTAGCGTTTTATCCCTTCTTAAGCAAGTTCGCGCTACATAACTCGTATCTTCATGTTCACATCTCCATTAAATCCATCAATGCATTGGACGAACAACCAAGGGACTGAAGGTGATGATTCCTATCAGGATTGCTAACACATTATCCATGAATACAATCTTTTCAAAGACACGAAAAGAGGTCAGAATCAACAGGAATTTCGAGATCATAACACAGTGTTTGGTTTGAATCAGCTGATCCGAGTATAAAAGTTGCCCTGGTCTTACTTAGAAGTTGTAGAAATGGCACTAGTGCACGACCGATATTCGCCTTGAAAATGACAACGAAATTCGAAAAATAGTTCAATCGACCCAAAACTACAAACTTTTTTTTTTTTTTAAATTGATTTACTTACCTAATTTTTGTTTTTAGTTTGGTTGTTCTCATTTTGAAAGAAACGCCCCTCTCGCACACGACCGATATTCGACTCGAAAACACAAAAAATTCTAACTGGGCGGGATTCTTCTGATTGTATGAAACGCAAACTTGTCAATTAGGTGGGGTTAAAAATTGTTCTTGGTCGATTCTCAGGGTTCATTATCGAAGATGTCAAACCAATACCTTTCTATCACTGGAATCGACGAAAACATTTTCCATTTTTGCTGAGTAACACCTCAGTTTATAGATTTTTCCCCATGGTGAAGTCAGAATTGCGATATCTCATTCCGTAATCATATTGGAGCAGATGAACCATGAAGAACATCTCAAATAACAACCACGTTTCTTCATTGTCAAAGTGATCCAGTTTTAAAACGAATTATGATATTGCTATCTTGATTTCACCATCCTGTTCAGCGTAAAAAAAAACTTTAAAATGAGGTGTCACTTGTCAGCCGCGAAAATCGAGGGCACCGTATGACGTCACAAAAAGGACGTCTCAAGCTACGAGCTCAACGCTCCAACCGGGGGTTTCGTCCTGTTTGTGACGTCATACAGACTTCTCGCTCCCGAGGTCTTTTAGCGAATTTCCGAAGAAAATGTAGCTATTTCAAACGCAGCCAGCTTCTCTAAATTGCCTAAATTTCTGGGAATAATTTTCGTTATTCAATATCATTATTCCATTATTCACTACCTATCATTTTCGTTATTCTCTTAGCTCGTTCTTTAAAAAAAAGAACAAAAAACATTGACGCCAATGCCCCATCGCCTGGGTACGATAGCCGGATGCTAGGTAAGATTAGAGATTTCACAAAGATGGATAGCGAGAAAATAGCTGTTTGAAAAATGGCTTTCCTGGGGGTGAAAAACCTGAAGTGACGCTCCACCAGGAAAGGCGGGAGCTAGTTAGTTTGGGGGTGAGATTAAAGAAATATGAAAATGACACAAACTGAGAGGCTGCGGCCGAACAAAAATATTTCGGAAATTAGAGTTTCAAACATTTTAGAGAACAATTATTGCGTACTCTTGAATTATTAAAGTCCTTTCCTTCGAAAATTCGCTAAAACAACCGAGGCATAATATTCATATTATGAACTTTGGCGTGCGGATCCGCTTGGGCCATGGACGACCATTGAAACCTCTCGTAGTATCTATATAACTAAATTTAAAGACGAGTTTCGAGTTCCTTGGGTATTTTCGAAAATTTTCACTACAATTATTCGTTTTGCGTGAAATGGAGCCAATCCATGTTCAGATTCTCAATCAGATTCTTGTCAAATTGACTATGACAAGTTGATTATGTCAAGGAAAGCTTTAGCTCTAGTTCAATGATCGACACAGGTTCAATGAACTGGTGAAATAATTTGAATAACAAAGTAGAGTTTCTCTGATTTTTCTCAGAATAGCGGAACGTTCCGGTATAAATCGCGGGAAAAAACGCCTTCGAAGCTCCGTTCCCATAACGCTGAGCCATTCACTTGTTTTTAGTGCGAGAAGATTCGACTCGAGCGTTCCGTGCCCTTAAAGCAATAACCTTAAGCTCCGGATTGATAGTCTAATTATGAACACAGGCCACGGATACCGAATAGCCTTATTTCTCGTGGGCGTGAGTAATCTTTTGCGAGGCGTCTTTGATTATTGGGACTCGACTGATTGAGAGGGTGAGGCCACCCTCAGTGATAGGTTCGATCAATTGGCTTTGAGAAGCCGAATGGAGCTATCAGCCCGCAATGGGTGAGAAGGAGTCAAAGGACTGGAATCCTTAGGCATAAGGCTTAATTAAATGGAGGCGTTCCATGGTAGGAAATTCTCTTCTGAATAAGGAGTCAATGTATTCGAAGAATCACCACGATGGAGGAATCATGAAGAGAGCTTAATTCCAACCATAGTGGCCGATTTGTTCATTCCTCATTTTCTTTTTCGTTACTTCGATGTTCATTGATGTGCATCGACCAAACCACGTGCAGAAGTTGGAACACCATGGAACAATAGATCGGTGGTTTTCAGTTACCTAGCAAATTGAGTTGTTTATCTCAATTAAATTCATCGTTATAGTTTATTCAATTCATTGCCTACAGCTGTTGAAAGATTCACATCAATGGATTCATAATTTTTAATGGAGTTCAATGCGGAAACAACTGCTCGAATGCATAGTAAGAATAGGACCGAATACGTTGGTATGAATAACATGTGTGGAGACTTTCATGGTTATCAGTACTCGACGGAACTTTCTCGAAATCAGCATGGTTTTTTTTTTTTCTCTTAAATATGAACATTGATCGAGTGATCGCATCCTCGGTTATTAAGGGATCTCTCAAGCCTGCGAGGAGAGCAACTCTACTGTGATTTCTCAAGGGATCTTGTCTTCGTACCCTGATAATCTAACTCGCAGAAGGAATGATGATCCAATCTCCAGTAACTATTGGTGTTGATAGGCTGGATGTGTATTATCTAATAATACAGATAACATTTTTTAATCAAATACCGAATTCTACTAGAAATTTAAGAAATGTCTAAAAATGTCACCACAGCGTGGAAAGCTATTGACTCATGGATATATTTTCGGTGTGAATGTGACACGTTGACCCACCCAGTACTGCCTTCAATTGCGCTTGATTGGAAAAAGATTTATCCAGCTACTCATAAGTTGACTTCATGACTTCATGCTAAAAAGCATAATATTATGGTTGATATGGTTGAAACCCAACAAATCACGGGGGGTCATAAGCATTAGTGGTAAGTAATAAGTACAAATTCAACAGCGGCCGGAAGAAGTTATGATATCCACCTTCCTCGCCCTCCCTTTTCCTTCCAACTAAAGAGATGTCCTAACCACTTCACAAGCACCTTACCCGTTTCGAAATCTCCGCTTGGTGCCATGGTAAGACGTTTTTATTACTACACATCTAATGTGAAGTAATAAAAACGTGGCGCCAAGGGGAGAAACGGGTACGGTGCTTGTGAAGTGGTTAGGACATCTCTTCAGTTTGCAGGAAAAGGGAGGGCAGGGAATGTGGATATCATAACTTTTTCCGGCCTTTTACACGGTGGGTGTTGTGGCAGATATCACACCTCTTTGTTGTCGATGTTGAAAAGACCTGTAAAGGCGATTTGCAAGAATAAATTAAGCAAATTAATAAAATCATAAAGTAATATAATATATAAATTAAGCAAGAATAAAGGAGAGGTCTAACTGAAGAGGTCTAAGAAGAAGAACATGGTGAGGGTGAAGAACCGGACATTTGAAGTTATAGAACTCGGCTCCCTTTATACTTATCGACTTGAATTTTCCAGGGAAGTTTCACAAAGAAGATCTACAGCAAATTTCAAGTTTATTGGCTTTGTCAAAGTTTGTTTATGGACCCGTCAAAGTGACCAATGTCATCTAAAATTAGCCTAAATTTTGGTTTTTGGTTCCTAAAGTTTTCTTGGGTTGAGACAATGGGTTAAGTCTTTCAAATAGCACTGGGTCATGTTATAACGAAGGTCTGTGCAAAATTTCAAGTCGATTGGTCCTGTTACCCCGGGTGTATACTCGACAAAATGGACAATATTCACCTAAAATTTCTGTTCTTTCTATTCTAAAAATGGGTGGTGATAATTGGTTAAATCTTTTAAATTTCCAATATAAGGGGCTGTAGCCTTGGCTAATTGAACAAGGCGAAGGAGAAAAAAATGGAGAAGAAGAACAAGGTAAGGGCACAAAATCGGGTGTTTGAAGATATATCACTCGGCTCCCTTCAGTCGTAGCAACTTGAAACTTTCAGGGCTTTCTATTATCCACACCAAGAAGACTCATACCAAATTTTAAATTGGTCAGTTAAATAGAAGCCGAGATATTGATACCTACCTGAAAAATACGTTTCGTGTAAGTCTAGATAGAATGGTCACTATATCGACGAGGAATATATGTTGATAAATGTCACGAGGAATATTAAGGGAATGTGTGTATTGATGCGGAAATTGCCCTTAAAACATGAGTGTAAACCCTGTTGGAGATCTTTCTGTTTCGTCTACGTGTATTTCAGAAATTAATTAAATAACAGAGTGAACAGACCGGTCAGTTTCGAAATTACAATTCAACGAAATTATAACAAAGATATACCCACTTCGACAGCAATAATATAATTAATACAGAAGCATCATATCTTTTCCAACAGTATACGCGTGTTTTCCTTGAAAATCATAATACTTGGAGCTAATTGGACCTAATTAGCTCATCAATTTCCGCGATATACCGAGCCACTCAATTCAAATCCAATGTTTTCCGTGCATGTAATTGCCTAGTGAACCGACGGACCTAGCGGGCGACAAAAGAGCCGGCCCTGTCCAAAAAAGGGTCCAAAACCATATGTTTTTTTATTGGAAACATTATAGGGCACATATTCAATTATAAATAATGCACCTACATCACAAGACTTGTTTTTATAAATTTATAACTTAGTTATTTGCCGAAAAAAAAACTTGTTAAATGCTACTTATGTTGTTTTAACCGAGACGTAAATGTTGGGACTGGGGCGGTAAAGGTTCGCGTTTGATATAACCATGATCTGAATCGGCGAAGTTTGAATGCTAGGTTGTTTTAACCGAGACGTAAATGTGAGGCAGAATTGAATACTTTCCGCGGTTAATCTGATTGTCTGTATATAAATCTAGGTTGTTTTGACCGAGCATTAAATTTTGGGGTGAAGGCACTTCAAATTCTCAGTTGGAATAACCTTGAAACATTTGAAACAACCGTGCCAATAATGTCCATTTAACAGAGACTTGAATTATTTCCTGAATTTTCTAGGTCACTTTCTAGGTTTCTAGGTTACTTTTTAAAGTCACGGTTGACTTCTTTAAATTACTCGGTTAAATCTCTTGATGCAACCGTGACTGTAATTATCGTGAATTATATGGAAGGACAAATGATTTGGATATTGGTTAACAACATTTAAAATTCGCGGTTAAATCTTCAATTTCAATCTAGCAAATTTTATTTTCACGGTCAAATCATTCACTCTCGATTAAGAGCAAAGCGGGATTTTTGCGGTCTTTGTTATTTTAATTGTGCTCTCGGTTAAAATTTATTTTCCTCAGCCGTACCAACCGAGAATCTTTTTTTTTCACGGTTAAATCAATCGATTCACGGGCGTTTCACTTTTTTCTCGGTCTAATCTGGTTTGACTGAGACCGAAAAAAAAAACTTTTTTCTCAGTTTAATACTGTGCATCAAGTCTGCATCGTCTAAACAAAATTAGGAAATTGTTTCTACACAAAAAAAGGCGCAGAAACTGTGGCTTCAAGATTTTACCTTATTTTGACGAATATTTAAGTAGTGCTCCCAGCATATTGCGTATAGAATAATGATCTACATAAAAGGATTAATCCATACAGAACAGAATGATTTACCAAGTGGTAGCTCTACCGGTATAACGATAATACCGCGGGATTCCGTTCAGATTGTGATTCGAAGGTCGATTCAGCCTGCAGTATTTGACGGGGGCGATGCGATTCATCATACTCCCAGCCCGTGTTAGCTTTCAGCTGAACATCCGTAACAACTCGGTTTATCGAAATGAGAACATTCAGAACCGACGGCTCCGAAATCCCACCAGAAACTTCAACAGCCGAATCTCGTGGTAGGTACGTGGTAGGTAACCCAGAGCCGCGGCTCAGTGTGGCCAAATATACGCGTACAGCACATATATTTTTCTGATCTAATGAACCTCCTGTTAACCTCCCACTGACATTTTTTACGAGTACCTATATTCACAAAGAAAATTCTTTCAAAATAGTTTCCATTTCAAGTAGTTTCCTTTTTTTTTTCAACTCCAAAGTTGTACAAAATGAAAACTTCAGAGGGCTCTTGTAATTGCAAACTTGACTGGCAGAGGATTCTGCTTTGTGAGCATTGCGTATAAAACCATTTTTCTCCACAAGAAGAAATATTTATTGACCTTCCCAGTATGAACGTCGGAGTGTGCCGCATTGAGTGATACACGCCCTTATGCGTCATTTGACCGCATGGAGTAAGTTCCTCCCGAGTTTTCCACATCACTTTCAAGGCTTCCTTTGTCGTGTGTACCCCAACTTCATCTATTAATCATCAAAAATAAAGTGATCTATTGTTTAATTATTATGGGGAAAACGGGTTAATTGACGCAACAAGAGGTTCAAGATTGACTGGCTTTATTGGTTAAGAAGGTAGGATTACACGACTCGATATATCGCCTGCTCGATACATGACGTCATCACAACATCTATTGCTTTTTCTTTCTGTCTTGTCAATCCCATTTACGCAGACACTTATTACGTGATGTCACCCTGTACTAGCGAGTTTGTTGTTTCGGATAGGAGGGAGAAGGGAATGAGTCCCGAAACGCCGAATTTTATTTAAAATAGGTATAAATAACGTAATATTAGGTCAGCCCGAACATAGTTGGAAACCTGAAGAAACCACCGCTGAGCCAGTTACGACTCACACCCCCCCCCCCCCCCCCCCACAATCACTCGGAGATAAATATTTGGTCACCTTCTCAAACAAACGCACAATAGAGGCATATTATTTATTTATTGCCTATGTGTTGATAACAACAAAATACCTTGAAACGACAGGCACTGCAATAAAAAGGTTATTCTCAACCTGTAACGACTGACCGTTTATTAACTTTATCCTTTATTATCCAAATGTATCCTTTATTTTATAGTTTATCCCAGTTTATTATCACAAATAGTTTGGCTCATTACTCCACTCATTTTGTGTAGTAGGAATAGTGTACACTGAACAGTGGAGAAAATACCGTTGTGGAAAAATTTGCAGCGTTTTTGTTATTTGATGCGGAGACGAATTTCATCCTACTATATCAAAATGGAAGTGTTATCATTTTTAATTTTTTATTTAAATTTCAAATGGTTTGCAAAAAAAAAAGTATTTCAAGCGACTACTGTAGCACACCCAAGCGAGCATCTATGATCTATGTTCATGGCGATTCCAAATTCGAAGTCGATATACGGTTACTTACAAAATGTTGAGGCCAATTTAATAATGATTTAAGGTCCTCCAACTCATATATTTTTCCCACTTTTCCACACCTGCATAAAGGGTGATTCAAAATAAGATCACTAAAAGCCCACGTAAAGGCTCAATAACTGGGGAACCAATCTGCTTCTGAAAGACCTAAGTTGAACTTGTGATTCCAACGATTGGCTCTACAAGCGTCAATGCACCACGGTGCACTAATGACCGAACACAGAGTTTGACCCGTCAACGGAACTCTACTATGTGGTGCGAATTTTCTATTTTTTGTCACTTCGGTTGGGTTGGTGGACGTTCGTGAACAGTACAGCGATCAATGAGATTCTAAAGGGCCAATCGAGCCAAATCGGAGATAAATAAGGTTCCCTGGGTCGGGTTTTGAGAAGAGGAGTTGGAACGAGGCCGCTACTGGTATTCCAGGTTATTAATTTTGGATTTCGCCACAACCCCCCCCCCCACCCTATTCAACTTCACGTCTCTCTCTCTATACGTTTTGTTATCAGGCGGCGAGCTTCAACGTTGTCGCTTCCCACGTTTATCCTGCGACTTGCGGACGAGATAACGCCTAACTACGAGTACAGTAGGTAACAATTTAACATTCCTGTCTCTTTCAAATGGCTCCGGTGCCCACGTTGATATTCGTGTACACCGCTGTTCCCTTCACCTTCCCACGCTTGTCCAAATCAATTTTACAGTATGATTCGAGAGAGGTTCCCAGGGGGCTTTGTAGCGGGAATGAACATGATAGGTGCTAAGCTCCTACGATGTAGGTGTTGAAGAATTCCCCCGGAAGTGTGATCCCACGTATGACGCTAACTCAATAAAATGTTTCATCCATCATGTTGAATCATGATTTATGTTTTCTTTAATGCTCTCATTCAACACAAGCAATCTCTGTAAATTAATATAATTGGTAAGTAATATTAAAAATGAAAACACCCTACGGAATAATTGACGTGATGACCCAAAATATTGAATTTTCGTATGAGAAGGTGACCAAATGATCCTCTCCGTGTGGGAGTGTGAGATTTGGTAACTAGGTCTGTAATGGTGTTTTAGTTTTCCAACTAAATTTTGGGCCGGCCTAGTAATAACAATTTAATAATTCTACATCAATGAAATAGTTAAATAAATTGTAAGTTATTTGTAACTTGTATGTATTTATATTTATATAATTCGTGGGATTTTACTAGATATAAACTAGTTTACAAATAAATCCTTCTTTTGGTAGACACGGTTACTTTCTCAGAACTACGAGTAGTTACTCAATTTTACAAAACAATGTGTTGTTTGAATAAGCTGTACCCGGTTTGAAACTTTTCCTGCAATTCTACAGTTAGGTTCAGGCTCATAATAACGAATTATTATCGGTGTTAATCGTTGATCGTCTCAAAAAACTTTCTGAATCAAAATCGATTCAAAATGTTCACAAATCACCTAGCGTTTTACGTCAAGTTTCCGATATGGGGCGTTGTGAAAATTTAAACCCTCGATTTTCAAACTTTCCTGTCGACTTATTAAACGTTCTCAGGGTAATTCTCTGCCCGACCGTGGCCCCCAAGACGAATTTCATAGTTCCCATAGACGGTGTTCTGTTTATTTCTCAATAAGTATAATATTTACTCGAACTCGTATATAGTTCATTAGCAAAGTAAACAAACCAGGGCATAGAGACGAAAATTCACTGGAGTATTATCCCCCCCCCCCCCCTAATAATCTGGAGCCTGGTTAGAAAGATTGAGAATCTGAAATGTGAATTCAGCGCCTCCCAGAAATTTCGACCGTTCAAGGCTTTACTTACTTTCGGTAGGATCGTGAAATCGAAAACCCTCGGAAAGGAATAATGCAGTTGGAACCGACGTGCCGAACGGGATTGATAAATGGTGACAAATTGTTGACAAAGTAGAATTGTGACAAGGCGATTAACGAGTCTTTCCACCCCCACTGGCAGTGGCAAACCGCCATGACAAAAAGCCTCTATTTCGGTGGCAGCTCGTGTTGAATCAGTGTTTAGTGAGAGGTTTCTAAATCACGGTTGGAGGACCCCATCCCTTGAGGCCTGTGTGCGGTGGTACACTCAATAGGACACGGGATTCTTTCATTCACTTGCTCAAATCATGTGACGAACGAAATGATCAATTTACCCGATCCATTTCATTATTCCCAGAACTTTGCCTTTGAATAATTTTAATTTGTTTATTTCCAACGGTTGTACATTAATTTATTTATTTCCTACGGTTTTACAGCATCATTAACACATCACATTTCAATTGAATCGCTTATTTCAAAAACCCCTTAAACGCCAGGAAATGCGAAATCGACTTTATTGTGTTTTGGGGTACTTTAGAGGTAGCTGGAAGTAAAAACGTTCATCAATGGCTTCACATCTTCTACTTTTACTTTTAGCCATGCAGGTAGAGTATCTATAAACTAGAAGAAGATCCAGTATGTAGCAAAGTTGAAAGAGTACGTCACTGGCGTTGAAGTATGTAATTCATTTGGTTCTGAGATATCCCTAGTAAAAACCAAGGGCACTTCCTTGAGATTTCCCTGCTCTCACGTTCTTCAACTTTGACCATTTTTATATCTCCTTTATATTTTCCTCCCCAATGTTTGTTTGATAAATATGATCAAAATATTTGATGGAACAGTGCAGGAAGGTTTTGTTTTAGCTTGGCTACTCCCCGTGAGTTATACTTTGATCACATCGAGAAAGATACCGTTAAGAAAGGGTAAAACTCTCCTGATTTAGGAGATAAATTGCTACAACTTTACTTTACTCAATGACGTCGCGAGGAAAAACAAGATCGTAACTTGTATAATTCTTAATCTTGTAAATGATCAATCTATCATCTTGACAAGAATTCTTTGGTAAAAGTGTGCCCAGCTCGAGTGAGACTAAACCCATAAATCCGGCCTGCGTACAAACATTGATCCGTCATAACAATTTAGCTGCGTTGATAAAAATGATGAGGTCGGGTTTTGACCATCATAATATTTCTGGGTATTCTTAGATGACAAAAGTCCTTCGGATGTAGCAAATAAAAAGCTAATCATGAACGAATGATCAAGTCCTTCACTGAGTTCTCTTGACCCGGTTGTCCGAATTGACGTACGAAATTACCTCCGCTGAAATGGGAAAGCAAAAGAATTTCATTTCTTCGACTGCTCCCCCACCGTTTTATTGGAGACGACCGCGGGAAAAGGTTTTTCTTGAGATACACTGAAAAACTGGTTGGTTTATTCCACCTTATTTTTCCCGCTTTGGAAAACCATTTTACGGAGGTTGAGCCTTGATTACCCGGAACCTTATTTAGCTGCGACGATTAACAGGGAGACCCAAATCATTAGTCTCGGCATCTGTGATGGTCTTGAATCCGAATCGGTTTCTTAACCGCGAAAAGACAGCATTCAAAGCCCTTGAGGGAACCACAGCTATAAATTACTTTCACATTACTTCCCTTTACAAAGTGACTGGGCTATCGTTTGTGGATCCATTATTGCCGCCGAGGACCATAAGGCATCACGATTAATTATCACGATTCAATAGGTTCTTAATACTATTATCGTCGATTATGTAATTAACGAACACGTGTCCACATTATTATAAGATGAACTTCCACAAATAATTTGTTAACACGTTTTGACCCATTTTGACATGGACATGGGTCTTCTTCCCACAACCCCTTTCATCCTCCACTGTTTCCTCTATTGCACCTGAAGGGAGCTTTTCGCTTCTTTCAATGCTGATGGCGGGAGCTTTTTGAAGGCTTCTGAGAATTAGATCTAATGTACCATGTATCATCTATGATACATGTAGTAGTGGTGGTGATGCATCATTACTTTACTGTTGGCTCATTACTTTACTGTACTAAGTGAAATAATATTGGCTCATTACTTTACTGTTGTACCACCACTAAGTACTCATGAGTAACAGTAAAGTAATGAGCCAATATTATTTCACTTAGTACTTCGATTCAGTTGGCCATGACATTCAATTATTTTTGAAGCATGTGGGCTCAAAGTTCGTCCGACATACGTGGTCATTCTCTTCCTACTACTAGACTCTCTCCAGAGTCTATTGACAGAACCGACGTTTGAGTCATGTTAGATTTTCAACGTGGATGGACGATGAGTAGCACGTTCACACATCGTTTCAATGTCAGGTAACAAGACTGATTTTCGTATAAAAATCAGGACTGTTCGAACTTACTTATCATTTCCAACCTGGCCATACATATTCACTCACTTTCACTCCAGTCCATCTATCAATTTCCCGTTTTTCCGCACTAAACATCACAAAAACTCACTGCTGCGTATTTTTCACCTCTTTGTTCCATAACTTCATCATTTTGGTTTATTATCTTCGATAATGAACCATTGGAATCGCCCAAAGAAAAAATTTTTTTAACCCCCCCTCAAAATTTGTTGGTTTTTCTATTTACAATAAAAACAGAAGTTGAGTGTTATCTCTTATCACCGTGGAGTAGGTTTATCACATCTGGAATACCTTCCTTCTGCTGCATCATGGATGCCATCAAGTGGATGGATCCCTAATTTACATCCATGTATAATATCCATGTATTCCATTTCTGCATGATTTCTAGGCATGCACTGATTGTTTTATTTTTATAGTAATTTATTATATTGTTAAATATTATAAGGTATTTTTTGTATAACTGCACAAGACCTTCTCGCCACTTCATCAACAGATTCCACCTGCCAGCCTCTGATCAACCCTGAGAGCCTTCTGAAAGGGCAGTTGTGGCAGACATCTTTCATTCTTGTTCTGTTCTGTTCCTGGAAAGGTGCCCGTGTTTCCAAGAAAGTTCGTTATCCAGTATCATCAAACATATAATACTCCATCCACAACCAAAAACGGTCCTATCTCACTCAGTTTTCTGTGTAGTGTCTTTTAAAACCGCAGAAACTGGTGTGCCATTGCACTTGTTGGCTTCATCCTTATATCTTGGCTGGAACACCTCTGTGTGGTTAGCAGATATTTCTCCTACCAACTACCTACTGGACATCTATTGCAATATACATCACTGGAGTTGCCACTGGACCACTGGAGTTACCACTAGACCACTGGAGTTGCCACTGGAGTTACCACTAGACCACTGTAGTTGTTTTGGATCTGGACCTCTGGGAAACCACCACATGGACTACCTGAGCTTCATCATACAGCTAAGAATTGTAGTCATAAGTATGTATATCAAAATGGTCTAGTCTTCATAGTCATCACTTCTTCTAGTCATCAGAGTAACTCCTTCTAGTCAACACAATGTTAACTAGTTAACACAGATGTCATCTGTATTAACTTTAGTGGCCACTTAGGGACAAAACAGCAATATAATTTAAGTACCTACCTACCACCCACCTGAACCACTTAGGCACTGATTCCCTTCTATCATTGTTATATTTATTGAATAAATTATTTATTAGTTGATGTTTCATCAATTCAAACTTGTGTTTCATCTGAGCACCCTCAACCACATACATTACCTACCTATCTTTTTTCCTCATTTGTTGAGGTGGTCCTTCGAGTTCTTTATCATAGTGATCTCATCATAACAAGTAGGGTCGGACATTTACTGCAACCAAAACAGTAGGTCTGCTTTACAAGGACCCTCGCGAAAACCTCCCAAAACAAAGAAGATAAGTCATAATTCGTATTCTTCGAGGGGGATCCCGTCGGGAATTGAAGGTAATCAATCCGATTGTTTTATCCATCCGCTCTGAAATCGGAAGAGTGTGAAAAGGCTTTCGCTTTATTCCAGGTTTGAGAGGTGACGACGAGGGACGGGAAAGGTTAATATTTGAGTGTCACTGAGGATCAGTGACGGCGAGAGGAAGGTTCGGAAAGGCCTGGTCTTCTGGGATGGGAGGGGCACCCGGGTGTTTGCTCAACTGTTTAGTTCCAACAGGGAACTTACTATCTACTTTGTCTGGAGCCCGCCCGTAAACCTACCGCTCCGAAAAACCTCCTATTTCCTGCGTATTTTTATTCGCAGCGGGTCGCGATGTTTCCCAAAAAAAAAGAGGAGAGAAAAAAACCTCGCTCACCACTGCGGAGAGAAAGAAGAAAACAATTAACTTCCCCGAGAGCCACAAAAGTTTTACTTTTGAACAAAAAAGTATTGTAATGGAGTCAACTTGTACAACAACGAATGGCCGCCTGGGGCCAAACCTCATCTTCTAGTATTGCTATAAGAGATCCTTTTGTGTGCTCAAAATCTGATTGGTCATTGCGTTCTATTACACTTTCCCCCTTCAGTCAAATGTGAACATCATCTTCCCCTTCGTACATCACTTGGTGTATACTATACGTTGATTGGTAAATACGTCGATTGGGCGTTCATCAATTCCGTTGTAGGTCCTCGCAGATGTCTTAATTCAATAGATCCACAGGCAGCCCGGATATTTAACTGTGGAGTTAGTGACTCTATCCAAGGCTCTCAACATTGAGAAAATCTGTGGATAACATTTTGTTTGCGTTATTTTCAGTTTTTGTTGTTATGCAACTGTACTGGTGTTTTTAAAATAAATTGGTTGTAGGAATAGTTATGAAGTTAATTGTTGTATTTTACAAGAAATTGTGAGCATTTCTGGCAAAGCAACAGGGAATGGATCTATGGAAAGGTGTAGGTAATTGAAATTGGTAACTTGAAAAGTAATAATACAATCAAATGTTTTGTCAGATGATGTCATACGTTGTCATTGGTTGAAGACGTTTAATCTCCACAGTAAGATCCCCAAAACATCTCATTTAGGTATAGGATTTCACCTACGTACTAATCCGTCCTATTGAATACATCTAACTAGTTAATAACTACATAATAAATAGTGGTGCTTTTCGTTCAGTTTCGTTATCTATTGATCCATGCGCGGTGTGTGAAGGTATTTCGATCTCGCAGAAAAGCAACCTGACCCAAATGACGGAACATTTGCTACTCCAGTAACGTTTACAAGAAAGTAATGGATGAGAGGCTCCATTAGTAAAGAGGGAAAGAAATGGGGTTTCGCGTGGGGAACACCACTTTCAGATTCTGAAGGAGAATATTGCCCATCCTCACTGGATAAGAAAGATTGTAAGGGCAACAAAAAATCCTGACAACGTACGATGTGTGCATGGGTCTATGATTGCAATCACTTCTATGCATCTAAGATTTAAATTACTGGTACCCTCCTGAAATAATCTTTGCAACACGATTTGACTCGACAAAATCTCAAAAATGGTTGTTATGTCAATACATGTATTCTAACACTACACTTTACAGGTTTATGATATAAACCACTACACTTTACAGGTTTATAATATAGTATATTATTCTCAACCACTGTATTCCTTTCATATCATGAAAATGAATGAATGGATATATATATTTACAAATATACAATACAAATGAATATACAAATATTTATTTTACCGGAGAATACCCCATATAGGGGAGTTGTTAGTGTTGATTGCGACTTGAAGCTTGCATGTATGAAGATGAGTTTATTAATATTTGAACAGAGTGACATAATAATTATGCATTTAATTATTAAATGCAGAGAGTCAATTCACATATATACTGGAAACGATGCTCTTACAGTAATCAGAACCTTTAACAATCAACCAAGTAAACATTTCCCGTTTGCACAAGGATCGAGATAAATTTGTGGGTGACTTCATATCGTCAGGGAATGATCGAATTATGTAAAGTACGTTGAAATACAAATTTCTAGAGGTACAACATAAACGAGATTATGGAGGTGGAATTACAGCTTGATAAGTGGGAGGAGTGCAATTGGCGTTGTTTCTAGGGTATATAACAAAATCGGGATGTTTGTGATTGAACGGGAGAGATGCTTGCACTCTACAACACTTATATTATAATTGTTGTAGCATGAACAGTGTCGACGAGATCTTTGGTGGGGAAACATCTAGGTTTTTTTCGCAATTGATTTTAATCACAGGGTTGAAAATACGCAAACAGCAGACTATCCCCAGCCCATATAAAAAAATTCAGCTAAATTAGCGTTATAACCTCCGATGTTTATGTGGCGTAAAGAAAGTGGCATTTGGTTGCTTCTTTGATGGCATTTGATTTGAAAATGGATTGTATCATAGAATATATACCTAGAATGTAATATATTCCAATAAATAATATATTCCATATAATATATAGGTATTCATATATAATGTATTCCAATAAATAATATTATTTATCTTAATTGTCATACCAAATTATCATTTGACTTGAACAATGGGTTCTCATTCTCCTGCTCATTATTTTGAATGGGTCCACTCTACAGTGGATCTGATCCATGCGAAATCAGACATATTATACTTCAAATCAAACCATTTTCTTGTAGAAAATCATACGATGGTTATTACAATTTTACACAGGTATTGTAATAAGGATATGGCATGTAAATCGGACAGATACGTCTCTATTGGCAGGAATACAGTATGGCATATCCGTTAGGGCTTCCTAGTTAAAATGAATCACTAACTAAAAACTTCGTTGAAAAAAAAAAAACTCGGCAAGTCTGAGGGGCATAGAAAATGATCAGTATTGGATAAACAGGTTTAGAAAATCGTGGCAACGATGAGGTTTCATATCAAGTGAAATCATATCCAAGCTTTGTGGCGGTTTTTGCTTGAAGAAACTTCGTGTCGTCAAATTCGGCCGTCAAATTTGTCATCATAAAGAATCCATGTAAAGGTTGATAGAAGTCAGTACTCACCCAGTCTGCTCTCCTATGAATTGAGTATCTTCAACCCTTGTCAGCAGTTCGTCAAATCTCCCTGTGCCATTGCAGTAAAGCAGATCGCAATAGTATTGACGTAGAGAGGAAACGGTTGTCTCACTGGATCAACATAGATTCAGATTGGGAGTTGTTTGATGCCACATTGACTGGAAAACCGCATTGCCCACTTCCTGCATAGAGCAGTAAATATTGATTAGAAATTACCAACACCATTCTCATGTGGAATTTGCAAACATCAACTGGGCTCATTGCAATGTCGTGTTTCATTCTTTAATTCGTTACAACACTTTTCCCTTCAATCTTTCATTAATGTTTTCAATTATTATTGTGCACCGCCCTGATCTGTTTTTTTCCTGTTGACTATTTTGCCGGGTTCCACTGCCACCTTCAATTTTGTAGTTCGTTGATAGTAATAGTTTTCAGTTTGAAGGCCATTAAACCATTTGCGATTTAACGAATTTACTCGTGACTATTTAAAGGCTTAAAAAGGGCCGAAATCCTGGGAGGTATGAAAGGGCCTTATTTGTCGTGTAAACGTGAAATCAGGGACTTTCGACAATTAGGGGGCCCTATGGAGCGGTTTAAAGTAGAGCGGTGAGTGGTAGGATTTGGAAGGATTTAGAAGGTTTAGTTGTGGAAAGATGAGTGGGTCATTTGATCAGGTGGGTTGAGGGAACAGATCGCCCTACGAGAGGGTGTTGACCGGTTGATTAGATAAGGAGTGAGAGGGTTGGGAAGCGTAAATATATAATGTAAATGGCGTCGGTGAATAGGTGAATATGGGGTGTTATAAACCCGTTGTGTGATAGAAGGAACGAGCCCTTAAAATACGAGAAAATGATTGCTTTTATGTGAAATGTGTGTGTGTGTAGAACTATTGATAATATCAATGCATTGGCGATATTTTTTGTTCTATATAACTCGATGAGGCTGGGAACGGGCGCCGCCTCGCAATTATGGGCCACGACACAAGGTCGTAGTGATGCAATAAAGTGCATAAAAAATGGAAATGAAGTTTATAAGTTGGGTATGTAGATTTCAACCATTATAAATGACAAATGAACTCTCCTGTCGGGTAGTCAATATAATATATTATCCTTCTAATGTAATCGGATGGGAATTCTTCCCACAACCTAGATTGTTCTCTAAGTAATTTAGATTGCACGCTTGATGAGCCGCTCCTTAAAACTGGCCAGTTAGATCGTTGCGTACCTCATTTGTGTCATTCTCCTCCCTGTTTAGTGGTTTTCGTACAACCTTTTCAAAGCAAACCTTTCTCCTCTTCTGTCACTTCTAATGGTACTACTTTTCTCAATGTAGTCTCGATTTGTTCAGCATGGTCCAAAAGTGTGCTAAATGGGCTCAAGTTGCCGTAATTTTCCTCTACTAACTTGAATGAATTCGATAAAAATCTGGAAAGACACATTGTCCAGGGAATAGAAGTCGTAGTACTTGCCCCCGATAATGTATTCCCGTTATCATAGGAATAACTCACCATTTTCGACTTTGGATTGCAAAAATGACGCACATCGTACACCCTTTCAGCTCGGGTTGTGCAGTCAATTTATTTAGCACACAAAAAAATTAGTTGTTTTTCGTTAGAAAGAACCCTTTGATATTAACAAACAATATTTGCTAAACAAAGTTCGATCGAACTGGAAACCAAACGAAACTCACGTGAGAGATTGAATTGATTAATCGATTGGCGTTTTGAATTGATGTTGACTTCGGGCGTCCCGCGGTTGTTTCCATAACAAACCTTTCAGTAAGAGTTACATATCGGTACGAATTACATTGTTTACTTCTTCCCCTTTATCAACTCTTTCAGGCTACTCTGACGCTGCAACCAAAAAAGCATTAGACTTTTATTATTCAAAAATGAACATTTTTTCACCGAGAAAACATTTAAATTGAAATAAAACATGTTAAACAATCATTTAAAACTCTGCAAATTCTTGACACAACGGTTTATTATCTTCCTTGTGCAGATCACCCTTCTGTCTATACCAGACTGTGTTGCAAATCGGCACCATACCATATTCTCACCGTACTCATACCATTTCTTTCCTATCATACCGTACTGTACTATACTAAATCATACATACAATAATATACCATACCATATTCATACCATGTCGTAACAAAATTCGTTTTGAACCCCTTCCCCTTGACCTAGGGTTATGAAAAGTTTCGAGGACCATTGTGGGGTTGGTCGAAACCCATAAAAAAAATTTCTTAATTTTAACTCAACGCTAACTGGGCAAAGTGCCGCGGACGGCGTACGGCGGACGGACGGATTTTTTTTTATTCGATTTTCTGAATCTACGTATCTTGAAACGTAAACCAACAAATTTTAAGGGGGGGGTTAAAATTTTTTTTTCTTTGGGCGATTCCAATGGTTCATTATCGAAGATAATAAACCAAAATGAAGTACGAGGTACGCGGTGTGGGTGTGGGAGGGGGCGCAGAGACATAAAAGGTCTCGTCGTATGACGCACTAGTTGGCCTCCTGCCACCCGTATTATGTCATACGCTCGTGCGTCATAGGCTCTGACGTACTTGTTGGCCTCCTGCCAGCCGTCTTACGTCATACGCTCGTGCGTCATGGGCTCTGAGGCACTAGTTGGTCTTCTGCCAGCCGTCTTACGTCATACGCTCGTGCGTCATAGGCTCTGACGTACTTGTTGGCCACCTGCCAGCCGTCTTACGTCATACGCTCGTGCGTCATAGGCTCTGACGCAATAGTTAGCCTCCTGCCTGCCGTCTTACGTCATACGCTCGTGCGTCATAGGCTCTGACGTAGGTACTTGTTGGCCTCCTGCCAGCGGTCTTACGTCATACGCTCGTGCGTCATAGGCTCTGACGTACTTGTTGGCCTTCTGCCAGCCGTCTTACGTCATACGCTCGTGCGTCATAGGCTCTGATGTACTTGTTGGCCTCCTGCCAGCCGTCTTACGTCATACGCTCGTGCTTCATAGGCTCTGACGTACTAGTTAGCCTCCTGCCAGCCGTCTTACGTCATACGCTCGTGCGTCATAGGCTCTGACGCACTATTTAGCCTCCTGCCAGCCGTCTTACGTCATACGCTCGTGCGTCATAGGCTCTGACGTACTTGTTGGCCTCCTGCCAGCCGTCTTACGTCATACGCTCGTGCGTCATAGGCTCTGACGTACTTGTTGGCCTCCTGCCAGCCGTCTTACGTCATACGCTCGTGCGTCATAGGCTCTGACGTACTTGTTGGCCTCCTGCCAGCCGTCTTACGTCATACGCTCGTGCTTCATAGGCTCTGACGTACTAGTTAGCCTCCTGCCAGCCGTCTTACGTCATAAGCTCGTGCGTCATAGGCTCTGACGTAATGGAACGCCGGTCGCTTGTGTTCTGACGTGATCTGAGGGAAAGGGTGAATCAAGGGAACAAATTTTTCCCGTTTCAGTTTATGTGCCAAAGCAAAGACATGAAAATGTCAAAAAAATATGTAAATAGGTACCTAAGCCCAACTGTAATGTCAATTTTCTGACAATGAGTTTTCGACTATAGTTTTCATACCTTTTTACTTAAGTACTTATTGCAATTTGAGACTGATAATGAGCTGTTTGCAAATAAAAAGTCTGATAACTACTTTATTACATCTTATTAATCTATTTTCAAGTTCCGATTCACAGTTCAATGTATTTTATTTAGATGTCGTAAAATTCGAAAACGATGGAATGACGAAACCTGTCGACTACTGACTCAAGTAATACTGTCGACTTCTAACACATGTAGGTCGACTACTAGTGCAAAACCATGTCGACTACTGAAGAAAATGTTGGTCACTGGTATCGACTACTACCTAGAGCATTGGGATTTTTTACAAAACTTGTTTTTCTCTTTTCAAACCATGTTGAATAATATTTCCCGCTGCCAAGTCTTTTAGGGAAGGATCTTGGGTACACAATGAACAGGTTAACAATGAGAAATAGTTGATAATAATAATTAATCTAACATTTAGGATCTAGACATTTAGACCTAGTGATCTAGACAGAAGGGTGATCTGTACAAAGAAGATAATGAACCGTTGTGTCAAGAATTTGCAAATTCTTGATTAATTATTATTATGAATTATCACTAATTATTAATAAGTTTATAAGATTAATAAGATTAATTATTATTATGAATTATCACTAATTATTAATAAGTTTATCAAGTAGATAACTAGTAAAAACTATTATAATTTATTGTTAAATATTAATAATTTGTATTTAATTAATACGATATAATTCTAGGGTTTTTAATACTTTTTAATTTTTCTATAAAAGAAGTACCTACCTACCAACAAACATTCGAAATTACCTTCATTTCCGTAGCACGAAACGTACCTCAGAACAACAAACTCGACATCACTAAAACCATATGATGTTCTAAACAGCTAGTTAGTATGAAAATCGAGTCGACCTGTATTTAATCGACCTGTATTTCAACCGTTTGATTCAAGATCGCGTCGACAGGCTCAACCTTTGAGCCGTCATTGTGAACGAACGGCTGGTCGTACGAAGCTGCGGGTGGTCTTAAAAAAGTCTACGGAACAAACTCTATCTAAATATGAAATAAAAAACATACCGTTCTATATGACTTTTTCGAGATATGAGATTTTCAAATTTTCAAAATTCGTTTAGAACCCCTTCCCCTTGACCTAGGGTTATGAAAAGTTTCGAGGACCATTGTGGGGTTGGTCGAAACCCATAAAAAAAATTTCGTAATTTTAACTCAACGCTAACTGGCCAAAGTGGCGCGGACGGCGTACGGCGTACGGCGGACGGACGGATTTTGGTTTATTATCTTCGATAATGAACCATTGGAATCGCCCAAAGAAAAAATTTTTTTAACCCCCCCTCAAAATTTGTTGGTTTACGTTTCAAGATACGTAGATTCAGAAAATCGAATAAAAAAAACTCAGCAAATTCTTGACACAACGGTTCATTATCTTCTTTGTACAGATCACCCTTCTGTCTAGATCACTAGGTCTAAATGTCTAGATCCTAAATGTTAGATTAATTATTATTATCAATTATCACTAATTATTAACGATTTTATCAAGTACCTAGTGAAAATTATTATAATTTATTGTTAGGTATTAATAATTCGTATTTATTATTAATAATAATCATTATTAATTATGATGAATTAATACGATATAATTCTGGGATTTTTAACACTACGTCGGTAATCATTTTTCTATAAAAGAAGTACCTACCAACAAACATTCGAAATTACCTTCATTTCCGTAGCACGAAACGCACCTCAGAACAACAAACTCGACATCACTTAAGCCATATGATGTTCCAAAGAGCTTGTTAGTATGAAAATGGACCTGTATTTCAACAGTTTGAGTCACGATCGTGTTGTGAGGCACAATCTTTGAGCCGTCATTGTGAACGAACGGCTGGTCGTACAAAGCTGCGGATGGTCTTAAAAAATTCTACGGAACAAACTCTATCTAAATATGAAATAAAAAACATACCGTTCTATATGAATTTTTCGAGATATGAGATTTTCAAATTTTCAAAATTCGTTTTGAACCCCTTCCCCTTGACCTAGGGTTATGAAAAGTTTCGAGGACCATTGTGGGGTTGGTCGAAACCCATAAAAAAAATTTCGTAATTTTAACTCAACGCTAACTGGGCAAAGTGGCGCGGACGGCGTACGGCGTACGGCGTACGGCGGACGGACGGATTTTTTTTTATTCGATTTTCTGAATCTACGTATCTTGAAACGTAAACCAACAAATTTTGAGGGGGGGTTAAAAAAATTTTTTCTTTGGGCGATTCCAATGGTTCATTATCGAAGATAATAAACCAAAAAATTAACTTCCAATAAAAAATGATAATAATAAAAAATATATATATATAAAAAAAATGATAATAATAAAAAAACTATATCTTTGGTCTCACCCAAGAATTTCGTTAAAATAAATTTAAAAGAAATAATAAACGAAAGAATGAATTTCGTTTAATTCTCCAATTAAATTGGAAAAATGAGCTGTAGAGTGGATAAACGCTTAAGGGAATTAGTCCCTTATTATAAAGAACGCAAAGAATAATATAGTGATACTCAGAGATTGAAATTTGTATGCAAATTCGCGTAAACTGGTTAATTAGGTATTTGGGTGTACCAAATCTGGTTCAGGTATTTGTACGTACCAAATATCAATCGATATCACGACGCAAAATTGTCGCAAGCCCTGGGAATTGAATCTATTCCATCAAGGAAGGTCATTCTAGATCGGTGCACTTTACCCATATCGGGTAATTCACTGAGCTATAGTTAGCCAGCGCTGTGTATCGCCACTGAAAGTCTCCTCTAAGTTTTGATTACCAAACTTCAGTCGAACCTGCGCCTGGCGCTGAGGCGGGTTGTGTGCAACAGCTTGTGGAAGTCATTGTTTCAACTCCGAGCGTTGAAAAGCAGGAATTACTGAGATATTTCCATCTTCAAACTCACTACTTCTGTATTGCTTTTATCGGGTACCAACAGTAGATATTGGGAACAACGCAACGATATGATTGAAGTCTTTTGTTCATTTCTCTAAAATATTCTTGTTTGATTTTTGACTATTATTCTCTCTGGGCGCCCCTGCCAGTAAGTTGATATTATAGTTTTCAGTTAAAATTCTATTGAATAGAACCAAATATTGGTGTATTGATATCGATTAATGATTGGAATAGTACCTATCGATAACAAAAAGTTGAGTGAGGATTATAATATGAGTGCTATCTGTGTAATTATCATCCGTCAACATCAACGAGGAAGGTGCTATTCATTCGGTGGTTACCAACGGGTTTTAAACCTTATACAGTTCTCCCGTTTTTCTCTTCTAAAGCACCGCTTAAATCAGTGACAAACCCTGAGAAATTTGGAAATGGTTTAAAATGAAGTTTGGTTTAAAATGAAATGGTTTAAAATTATCGTCGGTCAAACGGTTTAAAATGGTTTAAAATGCGCGTCTATTAAACGGAGGCTATTCGGGTCAACGGTCTTTCTTTGGAAATTCACTCATTCAGTTCTCGGGATAGCGCTACCCAGTATACACGAAATTGTGTTACGTACTTAATATCATATAAATATCAGATATGGTTGTACATAAGAAGCTAAATGTAAACAAGAAGATCCGAATGAAATAATTTCGGCTAGCGGATACTCCGATCGAATAAGTAGATCTTATTCGGATTTTGATTCAGAGCAAAGCACAGCCCCTTCCGTTAGGAAGGAAGGTCCTTCAAACGAGGTCGTCGCAAATATTTGTGCAGCGGCCGCAAACCAGGGGACCCTCAATCAGCAACTTCCTTCTGTTGACCTCCTCCTCTTTCAGTCTCTTTTATAATCATTTTCTTTATATTTTTTTCTTCGTTCTCTTTCTGTTTACGACGACCTTCCTTCAGTCTGCTATCCTCACAATACGTGAGCAAGAGCACAGCACTTTTGAGTTGAACAAACGCGTTGGGGAGTGAACAAAAGCATCAAAATTACAAAATAATCCTACTACGTTGTAATCTTGACTGCACTTCAGTCCCTCGATAAATAAAATCACTGGTTTTGGTTTATTATCTTCAATAAAGAACCATTGGAATCGCCCAAGAGAAAATAAATTACCCCCCCCCCCCCCTTAAATGTGAAGGTTTACGTTTCAAGATACGTAGATTCAGAAAATCGAATAGAAATAAAAAATTGTCTGTCCGCCGTACGCCTTCCGCGGCACATTGCCTAGTCAGCGTTGGGCTAAAATTACGAAATTTGGTTTACGGGTACCAACCAGCCCCACAATGATCCTTGAAACTTTTCATTACATTTTGTAAAAGCTATAATATCTCGAAAAGTTCGATAACAATAAGGGCTCAAAAGTGGAGCAGATCAAAAGTCGGCAACATGAGGGTGAATCATGCGGCAGCGGGAAGTAAGATCTGTGGGGAGCACCATATTCTCAATTGTATGAATTGTATCTTACATTTCTGAATAAATGCGTTTATATTTAAAAATAATAATAATAGCTAACAGTAATTTTTAATCATTAACAATAATTAATAATAATTCACACTACTTCATAATAATTATAAATAATTAATAATAATTTACACTACTCCATAATAATTATAAATAATTAGTGATGATACATAATAATAATAATTCTATCTTCGAGTGATATAGACAGAATGGTGATCTGCACAAACGAGATACCTAATAAACTACTGTGTCAAGAAGTATAAGCGTTTTTTTTTTCGCTAGTTAATCATTTACTCTTTGGAAAGTGTTCAATTATCGTTGCGTCTCATAGAACTGTAATTTAAAAAACCAAATTCTACTACTATTATGAGAATTCAAACAAAGAAACAATAGTAGAATTGGATTTTGTCAATTCTAGTTCTAATATAACGGTAAGATCGTCTAATTAACCGTTTGAACGATTGCTTCTCTTTCCTGAGAGTAACTCGTTGTTACACTTCTCATTGATCTATAATTTAATGATAACAGTTTCAAAAGAGTGAGGAAGCTTGGGGGGGGGGGGGGTATAAGCGAGGGAGTTGAGAGCGAGGTTGAAAGATAATGAAATTTTTGGCCAACATTTCAGTAGGTATTGGTTTGGGTGAAAACACTTTTTGGTTCAACACACACCATGATTGGTTTCCTTTCTGAATCTAGGAATAGGACAATATTATCTTCAGCATATCTCGATATTTTAACGTACCTACTTTCCATATATTTTCGTAATGTACAACCTTACGATACTGTATTTTACTTGATTTCATAGTCATCTGGCATAAATCCATATGATCAGGTCATTATACGGCTTTTGAACGAACTATATCCGCTCAAGAAGGCCATAAAAAAAGACCCCTGGTAAATATTAATAATAATGAAGAAGTATTTATCGCACAGTTAATAGAATTGAACTTTTTAATAGGCCGCAGAAATACGTGTTGGCTAAGCTCTGAACAGCCTATCTGATATTTCCTCTCGGCAAACTGATCCCAAACACTGTTCGCGAGTTCGCGGAAGTTAGAAACTGGAGTGGGAATCGTGTGGGATCCAGATTGACGTAGAACTCCTCAACCGATCCGGTGTTTTGTCGTATTGATAAAGCCGATAGACTGATCACGTTATAATCTTCGGAAATCCTCCTAGTAGGTACCGACGTAGGAGCGCATAAACCCCAACCGATGCGAGCAAATTTGACCTTGCAACCACATAATTCAGGGATGGTTCGGCGTCAAACATTGAAATGTGAGTCCCGTTTAAGAGTATGATTTTAGAGCCGTCAGTTAACAATAGATGAATAGGGACGACTCTAGAGTAAGACTTTCTGGCGCAGAATTTTTACTGAATAATATTTCAAATGTACTGGACACTCAACACCCAGAAATAGAAACACGTGTAGATTATGCATGAGGTATATCCAAGCCTTCGATGTTGCCATCACTCTTGACAAGGATAGTCCAATGTTTTTCTTCGATTAGGTACTCGAATTTTTGACAGTCCCAGCCTTAACGCATATATGCGTTAGGTTGTTATATATAATAACGTAACATATTTGAGTAATAGAAGAAACAAATTGGACCTTTTTTCGTGTACTCGATAACCATAGGTCACCTTTATCATAATAATTATGATAAATTGTTGTCAATAACCGGTCAAAGTCAATCATAATTTTTGGTGCAGTAGAACATATAGAAATTTTATAAAATTAGTGTCGTTGTGTAGCATTGAATTACAAATTATATTGTTACAAATTTTGTCTCCAGTTATGAGATCATTCAACATTAGGAAAAATGAGGGGGGGGGGGAGAGAGATTCATTTTTTTAGTAACAAAATAAAATGTTTATGCAAACTGTTTACATTTTACGACTGTATACGTAATTCTTTCTGTATATTTGTTAAGTCACTATGGCTAAACATCTCGAAAAAAAGTGTATGAAACTTGTGGAGTATGATGAGGGTAGTCCAACACAAGAACTGTGATTTAATCATTTTAACTCTGGAGTAATATCGATGGTATGCAGTTTCCAATTGAATTTAGTAGTTAAATTGTCAAATCTATGTTACTCTTAACAGATTAATAAAAACACTTTTTTGCTTTTTTTTTTAATTATGCGAGGGCTTGCGAGAGTTGGCTCACGTTACACTCACTTTTCACTAATCTTTTCGCTGAATAGACAAACTGATTTTTTGGAAAAGTGTAACCGACGAAATCTAGAAGTTGGAGGGACAGTTTGAACTTTGAGCGAGAATCTTGAAATGAATGTATCCACAATAATTTATGTAACTCAAATATTTAGAAGAAGTTCACGACGTTATTAAAAAACTGCGAATATCTTAGTTGGAGCTAGCATCCTGTCAGGCGGCATAGTATGAAACAAGATACTATTTTCATTAGTTTGGCCCATAACTTTCCTTGTGTTAATTTTACTTTCCAAGTTTGCGCAAGAAACGAGATATCGGTCACTTTCTTTCTCTAACTAAGCTAGGTATTTCATGTGCGTAACTTTCAACTTTCTCAACTCGCCCCACGAATTCCGTTATATTCTTCAAGAGCCATATCAAGTGACAAGTTAGCGATCCTCCTGCTTGTCACCTCTGATAATATTATATAACAATATGCCGGCGTTTCTTGGTAACTAGTTTACCACCGTAACTATCCATTCTCTTCAACTATGTCAGGGAGTTGGGTTGTCTCCCTCTTCATTATGTTGGAGCCTCATTAAGTGAGTCAGATACCCGCGTGAGAGGTAGTCTGTAGGTAAGTGCATAATAATATAAAGAGTGGACGGAATACGGTATCTTTCTAGAACTACTGTATGATCCGTGACCACCCGCTCGCATTGCAGACGTTGATACCCGTCTGGCTTTATCCTTCCCTTGTGAACACTTTTTCTCAATAGACAATAATTGACCTATCGAAAACCTGATATTCGGGGGCTATGTGAGATTCGGTCCACAGATAACCTCATACTGATATCATCAGAATCCCATTGTAACTCTTGTCTGCGCTCACGCAAACGTTGACACGCTCCTTCCCGACACGCTGGTAACTGTAATGAGTGTATTGTCAGTTCATTATAAACTCAAATGCTCTGCAATGTCCACAATGGTATTCTCTCCTCCACACAGACATCAGCATTCAGGAAGTGTACATCTCCCTCTTAACATTTAGTCCTCTGATTGATCCACGGCCCAAAATAATTATTTTTGATCACTTTGAATTTCAAAATCAAAATTCCCTGAATTACCTTGGGCGTTAAAAACTCAAACTTCCACTGGCACCAATCAGAAGTTAATTCCAAGTTTGGTAGATAACGAATATTGGCACATCAAAGAATAATTCCCCGTACGACCCTATATACAAAATGTTTGTACAAACTGATTGAATTCACGCTCGCTAATTACATTTCCCAGTTCTATGTTCTACACTTGATCAAATGAACTGAATAGAAACGGTTTTGTGGTACCTTTTCACTGAACTGACCACGTTTAATACACTGCTACACTGCTCCCGACACAAAAAAGAGGCTCTATAGAGGGCGTCCACGTGCTACTGTATAAGACCTCGTTTAACCCTGATCTACCAACATTGACCGAACGAATATGGCTTCGGCGTGCTTCTCTGACAGCCTCGAGTTCGATACATATAATAATATTGGTTTTTCTTGCAAGAATCACATTCGGTTATAAATCAAACCGCTCCGAAAATTAGTTATTTCGAATTCCGAGAAAATCCTACACATAACAATTTCTTATCCAACTTCTCACTTTCTGAGATCAATGTCTACTTGTGGACGTTTGTATTACACAAGTAAGCACATACACTACCATCATATAAAACGTTCAAAATCTGATCCGATTTTTGTGAATTAATTTTTAAGAAGCTAGGTACTATAAATACTATCGTACCTGCTGACGAGTCGGAACCTGCTCAGCCTAACCTACAGAGATTATTCAGACATAGAGATATAAAAAAAAAGTTCAATACTAGGTATGAAATAATAAGAGTGGAGAAATATGAGAGTAGGTAGGTTGGAATATTAATTCACTAAGTTTTTATGAAAATATTTACAAGTTTAAATATCTAAGAGTTAGGTAGTACTTAGGAGTCTAGACTCAAGTGTAGATGTTCATAAGAGAGTGAAAAGCTATGTAAAAAGGGTAGCATTCATTTGAGGCCGGAGCCTATGTTCGAGGACGAGTTGTGAGGAAGTTTTAGAGAAGTTTACCAGGCACGAAAGTGTGTCGAAATGAGAGGTCGGTCGCGTTATATAGCGACCCCTCCCTTCCGAATTTTCACACTCCTGGTGAGATTTTCTTCCCTTTGGAATGGTTGTTCAGTCGCGTGAAAGGGGTAGCCCCAGGACCCTCAGGATTTGATGTGTATGTTTTCGCAGTTAAGGAGAAATTAAGTCATTTACATGGAGTGATCGATTATTCAAGTCGAGGAAAAAGTAAACAGCACTAAGAAAATAGTATTTGTATAGAAATTCGCATTAGGAGCGACTCAGCTGACCCGGGGCCTGGGCAGCCTCAAGTTATAGTGTGAATAGCATAGAAATTAGCTTTAGGAGCTACTCATCTGAACTGGGGCCTGGCCAACGTCAAGTTGAATTCCTAAGGAAGCTACATACCAACTTACAGTTTTATAGTGCAAATAGCATAGAACTTAGCTTTAGGAGCCACTCAGCATTATCACGCAAATTTGGAATAACCATATATATAGCCATAAGACATATCCATGTAAACCAAAGGAAATAAAAAACCTTATTTGAAATTCATACATTGATCCGGATTACCTACTCTGCCTAATTACTCGTATCTACTCAAGTAATTCGTCACGTCCGCGTCTTTAAAGTTATGCCCTCACAGGCACTTATGTTTACTTTGTAGTGTGGCGGTTTCTAAGCTCAGATTTGCTCAAACATGATTCTCATGGTACTGCTATTTTTAATAAGGACAATAAGATAATGAGGTCCCTTTACAATGTGACCGGAAGGCTTCAGGATGAAGCACTGGTTGCTCATTTACCTGATGATGTATACAGCATACGGAGGACCATATCGAGTGAGCAAATTATAATCATCGACAACAATAGGCAACAGTCGGGAATATTATCAATCCGATCAAATCATCTCCAATTATATTAATCACGTGAGGCTCAGTGTTATGTGTTCGCAGGGTTAGATTTAATGCGAATTCAATCTCAACCGTGTTTTATACTTCTCGGGTTTCTGGAATTGCAATAACCTAAATCCCTTTGAATTCCTGGAAACGCGGTGGTGGTAGCCAAAGCAGACCAATCCAAATTAATTACAGATACTGTCGGCACACGCTGGTGGCTGGTCATTTCTTCGAACAGGATGAGCATGCTGCAAAGTCCGCTGGATTTAGAAGTGTAGGTCCTTCCCAAGGATGCGTTTAATTGAGACCAAACAGCAACTACTGGATTAGACCAAGCTGCCCTAACTTTTGAGATGGCTCTAACGCGACCGGATTAGCTGCGGAGCGACGCTGGTGGAGGAAAACTGTGTTTGAGTTACATTCCTGGCAAAATAAAACTCTAAAGCCTTCCGAGCGCTCCATATGTAGTCGGCGGAATCCCCTGGATGCCATCCAGTAAATCCACAGTCCGCGGAGCTCCCAAGTTTCCTAAGGAGGCAGCCGAGTAAGATGAGCTTCCTGGGATGGACGGGTAGTGGTTCGAAGGAAGAAGTAGTGAGGGGGAAGTAAAACCTTAATGCTGAAGCTACCGTCGGCGGCTTTCCGCCTACCGTTCGGTTCCGCCTGATACGCAATAAACGTAAACTACACTTTATCGGAGACCAATGAAAAGTAGAATGGTTTTGGGGGAGTAAAAACACTGTGAATGACCATTCATATACGATTTTGGTCAAGTTTATTGTCGTTGCTACCGATAAAAATCTATTTCCAACATAGGATCCATTTGGGTGCCCTAGTATTCAATACGCTGAAAATAAATTTAATCCTAAACCGTAAATTACACTAACTATAACCATTCGAAGTAGTTACAATAAATGTATTCTCTTCAGATTGTTCATACGCACACGACAGACGTAATATTATATGAATTTTTAAATATTGCTCCCCGTACACTCCTACACTCAAAAGCACTTATATTCAATTTTTTAATTACGCGAATAGGAATTTACGGCATTTTCAACACGAATTAAAGCTCTTCTTCAATAATATGATTATCCTGCTATATATTACATCGTGTATGAAATCATAATTATGAATACGATGGTAGAGGCTTCGCTCTAAATGAGGCAGAATAACCACCCTCATGTTAAGAATTAATGTATCTACATATCATAATATTATTCCATGTTGATCTGTTTTGTCATGATTATGAATCATTTTCTTATAACGATAAAGAAGGGGAAGAAACATTATATTCATCATGTAGATTCTCGGAGCTAAGGACTCTGAGTAATTTCGCCGAACACGATCGCGACGGTTTCGTCCCCCCCCCCCCCCCCCCACAGCGAATATATTTGGGAGGGTACGAATTTTTTAGACCTCAGATTCGGATTCACTGGCGAAAAATACATAGGAAATAGTAACATACTATTCTGGTCTCCGAAATTTGATATTTTTTGGTTTATTATCTTCGATAATGAACCATTGGAATCGCCCAAAGAAAAAAAATTTTTAACCCCCCCTCAAAATTTGTTGGTTTACGTTTCAAGATACGTAGATTCAGAAAATCGAATAAAAAAAAATCCGTCCGTCCGCCGTACGCCGTACGCCGTACGCCGTACGCCGTCCGCCGTCCGCGCCACTTTGCCCAGTTAGCGTTGAGTTAAAATTACGAAATTTTTTTTATGGGTTTCGACCAACCCCACAATGGTCCTCGAAACTTTTCATAACCCTAGGTCAAGGGGAAGGGGTTCAAAACGAATTTTGAAATTTTGAAAATTTCATATCTCGAAAAATTCATATAGAACGGTATGTTTTTTATTTCATATTTAGATAGAGTTTGTTCCGTAGAATTTTTTAAGACCATCCGCAGCTTTGTACGACCAGCCGTTCGTTCACAATGAAGGCTCAAAGATTGTGCCTCACTACAGGATCGTGAATCAAACTGTTGAAATACAGGTCCATTTTCATACTAACAAGCTCTTTGGAACATCATATGGCTTAAGTGATGTCGAGTTTGTTGTTCTGAGGTGCGTTTCGTGCTACGGAAATGAAGGTAATTTCGAATGTTTGTTGGTAGGTACTTCTTTTATAGAACAATTATTACCGACGTAGTATTAAAAACCCCAGAATTATATCGTATTAATTAATCACAATTAATAATTATTATTATTAATAGTAAATACGAATTATTAATACCTAACAATAAATTATAATAATTTTCACTAGGTACTTGATAAAATTGTTAATAATTAGTGATAATTGATATTAATAATTAATCTAACATTTAGGATCTAGACATTTAGACCTAGTGATCTAGACAGAAGGGTGATCTGTACAAAGAAGATAATGAACCGTTGTGTCAAGAATTTGCAGAGTTTTTTATTTGTGGAGCCGTGTTATTAATTATTTATATAAATGACGCGTAAAATTATGTATAAGCGATGAGCTTTGGATGAATAGTCAACCCTAATTTTCCACCCTTTGCGATTGTCTGTCTGCGATGCCGAGTTTCTTGGACCATTATCAGGCGGAATTCGGTTTGTATTAACTACTTTCATTTACTACTATGATTTATTAACTACTTTCTTTATGAAAATACGAAAAGAATATCAGAACGAGTTGACAGAAGGATACTATGATTGCTTAGTAGGTACGTGTACAACCTGTACGTATAACCATCTGATTTTCAAGTCCAACCTGGACAACCTATCATACAAAGAAATTACTATGCGTCGTTCATCAACCTAAGTACCAGTATAACATTAATATTATCACCTATGTACTCGTATATATAACAAAAATCCCTACTTACCTACCTATTTATTGATAAAAGGGTAGCAAATGTCAAAAGAAACAAAATGTACCGTTGTAGGCTCATAAATTTATCTGGAACGGGTTTTCGGTCGGCCTCGAATGTTTATCGACCATCCCTAGTTCATGCAAATTTTGTTGTATTCATGCATTGCGGGAGGACCGTCGACATTAATCCTAGAAAGTAGATGAACTAGCTTATCACTTACGTTTTACTCCTACCGGACAAAGCAGCTTGAAGAGATCCAATGGCACATCACCAACACTCGCGTTTTGTATCGAAATGCTACCCTTTTATCAATAAATAGGTAGGTAGGTAGGGATTTCTGTTATCTCTAGTTGCATAAGGTTAGGTAGGTAGAACAGGTTAAATACGGGATTCGTTCGTTTTTGTTATATAATATATAACAAAAACGAACGAATCCCGTATATTATACGAGTACATAGGTGATAATATTAATGTTAAACAGGTAAGTACTTAGGTTGATGAACGACACATAGTAATTTCTTTGTATGATAGGTTGTTCAGGTTGGACTTGTAATGAGCTAATCCGATCGGAAGGTAGGAACCCTTTTCCTGCATTCCGTAGTTACGAGGCTCCACAAAGATAGATCATCTTCGGGGTAAAATCAGCTCTATGTTCATCACTAGGACTTAAAGAAAAGTTAAGGAGTTATTAGTTATCGTTTTGTTGGTTCGGGTACAACTTCTGGTTTTCCGGGTTTTCAGCAGCATGGTAGGTAATACCGCTCGTAAATCAGATGGTTATACGTACAGGTTGTACTCGTACCTACTAAGCAATCATAGTAGGTCAATTCGCTTTGGTTTTATGATATTGAGCCTCATGTTGTGAGATTCTGTTCGTATTTTCAAAAAGAAACTAGTTTCGAATGTTAGTAGGTTCTTCTTGATATAAAATGAGTGGAGGAGTAGGTAGATTCAAGTAAACATAGAAAAATTATATAAAGTACGGGTAAATTTCATTAATGATTCATAATTTATATAAATATCCTGCTATTGGGTTTCCCCGAAATTAAGTAATCGAATAGGGGTTTCGCAGTCAATTCTGGTGGTTCATGAAATTAATAAACCAAAAGAGATGCTGATCTCGGAGGGAGCAAACTCAACGGAATCCATGACAATAATTACTACAACGATATACAAATTTCCTCGTCCTCACTTCTAAATTTTGCTTTTAAACAAATAGCTAGTAACGTGAATCTAATGAATTATACACTCTAATATCGTACATAAAACCCAAATAAAAATGTTTTTCTTTTAATCACCCCTTCCTTGATTTGCAGAATATTTTATACGTTATTCGTGGGCAAAAACGCGAAGGAACATGGCGGACAGACGGAAGTTTGGTTTCGGATTCCGGATTCTGATGTAATGGGTTACAGGATTGAAAAAATCGCTTGTGGTCGAATCTGAATATTCATTATTGAGAATAATGAACCAACCCAATATCTGAAGGGTTGAATATAGTAATAAACCCACGATTCTCATCTATATCACTTCCATATGATTTGGGTAGAAGGGTTTGCGTTAAACCTTTTTTAATGCAAATATAACATGAACCTTGTTTATTACAAGAAGTTTCTTGTAAGGTTTCTTCAGGAGGTTCATGTTCTAACAGGCAGGTGTTGAATTTTCATTCTTTTATTTTCATGGTTAGCTGTACCCATGGATCGTTCTACCGATACAGAGTGATCAAGCTATAGATTATTTATTGAATATTATTTACTTGCCCGACTTGAACAATTTATCTACCAAAGTCAACAAAATCAAGAGTCACCTGCAGTGATAAGCCAACATTCAGAAGTTGAAAGCAGTGGCGGCTCGTCCATAAGGCCACCTTGGCCCTCGCCCCACCCAAAAATTTGCAAAGGAAAACAGAAAAAACATAGAACAAGGAGAAAAAAATCTTACCTACTACTACCCACCATGGAAGAAGGGAGATCTCCCTTCCTCCATGACTACCCACTTCCACTGAGTCGCATTTTGTTTCGATTTATCGATTAAAAAAGTCGATTATCGGATCGACCAGAAGTGCCCCAGTCTCAATGTTGAAGGTATAGGCGCTTCCTGGGGTGGGGGAAGGCACTCTGTGTTCCGAGATAGGAGGCGTTCCGGGCGGTGGCCAAAATATCGTATCAAGTTGAACGCCGAAAACAATCGATCGTTGAATCGTTCCTTGTCAAGGAACAACGGAGTTTCATTCTTCCATGCTTTCTTCCATGTTTGATAAGAATGATATCAAAACGTTGCCTGACGTTATAATATTATTTTGAATGCATTGACTGGTGGTTTTTAGCTTCGTATTTACTCATTATAGTAAAAGTGAATTATTGTCTCCATAATATTAATCAACTAAACATTGAAATTTAATATCTCACGTGCAACGCGTGAACGCTTTGCTAGTAGTCAAGACTGAAGTGGATCCACAGAAAACCCTACTATACTACGTGGATCACTATTCGCCCAAGGGAATCTCATTTGTTGATTTCTACATTCTGTAAGTTAATAACAGTTAATAACCGTTAATAACAGTAATATACATAATATTATTATGTAGTTCAGCCAACCGTTGAGAATACTGTTTTATTTGTTATCCCTGAAACTGATGGTGACTTCGTTGACTCGAGCTTTGTTTGAGCTAACCAACGAACTCTAAAAGCTAGTTGAAATCAATCTTGCTGTTCTGTGATCGCTCAAAATGTTTTGATACGATTGGATAAGAAAACGTATGTGCAATCTGGGCATAAGAGGACATTTTTAGAGGGGGTTTTCAAGGTACCACTCGGCTAGGAAGCAGATGGTCGCGATTGCTAATTTTTAAAAACCCCAGTAATAGAAACTCCAATAATATAATTTTTTGACTACCTTTATAATGTACTCTTTGAATAGTACTCGTACAGTCACAATTTATCTTTTATTCTTCCTATCATTTTGAAGATAATTATTTGGGTGGGTAGGTGGGATTGCCTTGCAGCCACCTCCTCGTCGGTAATCCTGGATACTGGTCAGTAATCTTCCCTCTCCTCAAGAGAACTCTTTGGAGAACGATGTTTCCTGACTTGCTAAGAGCTGCATACCATTAATTATGAAGCAGTTTAGCTGTAAGGGTAGTTTGAGTTTAGTTCCTATAGTGAGTACCTAATAGGTAGGTATGCACCTAAATATTGCCCTGGTGCCCCACCAGTTTCTGAGCCCACGAGCCGCCCCTGGTTGAAAGGACTAGAAATCAACTACGGAGCACAACCAAAACGCGTATTTTTCTTGAGTAGGAAAAAGAGGACATTCTGTCATGGAGTCAAAGTTCATCCTAAAACTTGACCAACCGTCAACAATGTTGTAGAAGGTTTTGCACAGCGCGGCGACCGGGACGCATTCCTGGCGAAGAATATGAAAACGGCTACGCCTCTAGAAAATAAATTACATTTCAGAGTTGGCGGGAAGGTCCTGGAGTTAGTAACATTACAAAGGTTAATAACATTTCGCCCCTTTTCGTTATGGGTGAGACCTCGCTGAGCTGTGGTAATAAGACTGAGGGTGCCTTTGTAATTATTCCATCTGGCCACTGATCTCAGGGCTCTGGTAGAGGTCGACAGTACTTCAAGGCGCTTTCTGAATCTTAAAATTGAAATAACCTTCCGGCACGTTGCTCCGTTTTACGCTCTAAAAGCAATTTTACGAGTATATTTGACGTGTCGGTGTACTATTTTCGATAATGGGCTATCTGAATCGACCGAGAAAAAAAGTTCATATCGTTGATTCACACGACCAGACGAAGTGATTGTAGTAATGACCTAAAATATTGCGTATTTGTCCAAGTAGTTGACCTGATGATCCTCCCCTGGAGATGGGTCGCCTGTAACTAGCACTTCAATGATCACCCCAGTTTTCAACTACATTTCGGGCCACCCCATACCTACAATTTATGGGTAATCACTTGTAGTTACGATCCTCGGCATCCAATTTCAAAAGGGTGGAAACCAGTTTTCACATGATATTGTTATACAGTTTCTTGTTCTGATATAATTTTCGTCTTTAGATAGAAGGGATTTCAATTGATTTCTGTTGGAAGACCTACACATTAGTAATCCTTTAGTTATCTGTTTAAAAATAAACAAGACTTTTTACCTCATAACTCTAATTTTTCCCTATATACGGCAGTCACAAAGATGAAATGAACAAAATTGTAATCCTGACAGAATAAATCATGATAATAGGCCTAGAGAAGAGCTCGCCAAAATTTTTTCCATGAATGCTGGCAGAAAATCGGCACACCACGAATCTCTATTTGGTCTGCACTATTGCCTCCTTTTTATGATGAAGGAAGTTCTATTAACGTAACTCAATAATGTGGTGATGACTTTCACATTATTCGACCAAATATCCTCTAGTTCAATATGTTCAGGAATTCCACGCTATTGCACGGGCTCTAGTGAACTTTTGGTAATTTTTGTCAGATTCATCCATCCCCGAGATGAAGTTTTTATTGGAAATGTATTAATAATCCTCGATACCACAAGCGCATTTCACTGATCCACCAAGCACAGAAAATTCATTCGCGAAAAAAAAAAACTCAACTAATTTGCTCAATATACTTAATTTGATAACGTTTAATGGACGTCGGAGTGCATAACAATGGAATCTTCTCCATTCCCATCCATTGTCTTTTCGGCTCAGCAATATTTTATCGATACTACCCTCAAGTGGACACCAGAGTAATGTATTTTCATTTATTACTGGCACGTTTGCATCATTAATTAAACCGGTACACAAAAGCGACTGAAACAATGGAACGGACCCTCCCACTCAGTCGTCCTATACTGTAATTCACCCAAAAGCCGTATCTGTGTTGAGCTCTCTCTTTTGAATATAGGCGGGTTCATTGATTGTAGCTGTACTATCGGATGTAGCTGTATTATCGGCAACCAGAGGCACTATTTAGTGGTGATACCAACTCGGATTGGTGAACTTTGGATTATTTATATCCAATTTAAGAAAGGTGTACTTTTCCCCAATTATATGTGCTAATAAAATCCACTGTCATGCAGCATGACTATAACGCAACTTTTCGATGAATTAACTGGTTTGGAACGTCTCATCCAAATAGGGCAATCATACAATGATTGGGTAACTATAGGTATTTAAGTACGAAGGATGTTCGTTCTATCATGCCCCATATCCACGACGATTTCAAGAGGTTTCCGTGATGGTCAATGAAGGTTATTACTTTCCTCGTTATTTCTATATTGTTGTTGTTATATTGTGTGGATACGCTTGAGCATACTTGGAGAATTCATCTATTATCGTTAGGAATTTTTGTCTTTCTACCGTCAAAGTGTCTATATGAACGGTCTCAAAGGGTCTTGAGGGAGTTTGAGTTATGTCGAAGGTTGTTTGTAAGGGTTTTCTCTCGTATTTACATTTTTAGCGAAGTTCACATTTATTTATTACGTTAGTTATATCATCTTTAGGGTTTGGCCAAAAATAATTTCTTCCTTGTATTATAATTTGGTGTTTGCTATGGTTTACGGCATTATTCTTTATGGGGATCAGAGCAATATATTTTCCTTCTTTGTCGGAATATATGATTTCTCTATCTGTTTCGTCTTGGTCCAAGTTCACGATGAGAGAGGGTGAATTTTTTTTTTTCGATTTTGGTATTGATTCTTTTGTGTGAATTTTTATTATGTAAAGGAGTGTCTGCGTTTCTGTTGTGTGTCCCTTTTTGTATACTTAATTTCGAAATCGAATTTTTTTCTAGTCTGAGTTTCCACCGGAAAAGTTTGGAATTATGTTCCTTTAGAAAATGAAGCTATTGGAGGAGCTTATGATTATGTATTGACAGGCCCAAACACACGCTAGAAACTTTGAACGCTACAAACCCAATCAGACAACATATTATGTAGCCTCCTTAAAACTTACGTTCTACGCAGAATAGGCCCAGGTTCAACTGAGTGGCTCCTAAACCTAATGTCTACGCTATTCACACTATGAAGTTGCAATTTGGTATGTAGACTCATTCGGATTTACACTTTGAGCAGAATAGGCCCAGATTTAGCTGAGTGGTTCCAAAAGCTAATTTCAACGTCATTTACACTATGAAGCTGTAATTTGGTATCTAGCCTCCTTATGACTCACAATTTAAGCAGAATAGGGCCCGGATCAGCTGGGAAGCTCCTAAATCTAATTTCTGAAAATTTAAAAACCAAAAAATGTAACGCTATGCCAATAAACAGCAACGGGCAATCATCAGTACTCTAAGGTAGCGTTATAACGACCTCATTAAAAGAGAAATTTTCTCTTACACAATGCAATTAGAAATAATAATAATATTACACCTACTTGATGACGCATTGAAATTATTTAATTTTCAACGTTATTTTGTTTTATTTGAGACACAAAACACATGTTTCACAGGGAGAAAGTGAGACATAGCCATGTACCGATGTATCTGCATGTAGTATATACTCAAAATCAGCTTACTGATTTGGATTTCTCGTTGGCCTGTGAGGAAATCTTTAAGATCCACAGGTGCTGGTATTTGGATTTGCTATACTACGTATTAGCATTCAAAATACAAATTGATTTAAGTAGAATACTACCTAACGCTAGACCTCGATCCAAGAAAAAGGGCCAAGAAGCGATACATCCTGTTGGTATCAAACCTAAAATCCTCAAGCTCAAGGGACATTTCTAAAGAAGTTTCCTTGAAAAACATTAATTTTTCAAATGACCCTGTTAAAAATCACTGCATCGGATTATAAATACTGTTTAAAGTGCAGAAGTGTAGTAGTGCCATCAGATCATGCATCACGTAATCATTAATCGTGACTTTGATGGATGACGGTGTACACGAAGAGCACGTTTAGTAATCGAGAGTTGAGTCACGTGAGAACAGGGTCCTGCCTGAACTGGGACCTCTAAATATTATTCAGACCGCACCTAGATGTTGAGGATGTTTGAGGATGACGGATGACAGGAGGTCATACCCAGTCGAAAACGGATCGCGCTTGGATGAACCGCAAGTCTATGAAAGCGGAGCCTCCCTGAAACTTGAAGCCTCCGAGCATTGCCTAGGAAACCGTTGGCCGACTCGCTCTCTCACCGTCCCATCGCGAGAATTACGGCTTGTACCGTCTCTATAGCTAACGGTTGACAAAACCCAGTAGAGTAGAATTAATAGCTTTTGTGCCTTATCTCTGTACGTGGATGCACAGCTGCTATTTGGCTGTATAACAATTCCCGTCGATGTCCCGTAACGTTACATTCATTCCCTTCGAAGCTCGTCGAATATTCGGTTTGATTGTCGATGAGTGGTTCTTCTAATGGTACAAAGGCCTTTTCACTTATAAATGAACACACGATCGTTTGGCAGTTTGCTGCTTGCCGAACAATCAACTGTACTGCGAAGGTTTCCGGACTAGTAAGTCCAATACATTAAACGAACGTTGGGTCACATCAAAGACGAGTATTGAACCGAAGTGGATCATTCAATCAAACTCAAGTCAAGAAGTTACGTAAGATTGAGTCAGAAAACATAACTACCCAAGTAAATAGGTAGGTACCAACCAAATTACTCTCTAATTGAAATGCATTCATTATTTTAGGTAAAAACGACTACACATGAAATATTTTAGCAAATACGCTAAATATAATCGAGTTTGTGTTGCATAAACGTCTTGAATGTAAATCTGTCGTGGAGCACTATCAATCCTTTATAAATGAATATATGAGGAGGCAGTAGGAAAAATAGTCGTACCTATGAGACTGTGAAGCAATCTAGAACAGGTTGTTTTCGTCAGTTACAGTTCAATAATATTATGCACTTTGCTTCGATTTTGTCATCTATTTTTCAACGAAACTAGGTACAATCAGACTACAAGGAAAAAGTCCAGTCATGCAACATGGCTATAAGACCGAATTGTCGTGGAAACAACTCTTAGGATATACTTCGTTCTAACCTTAAGGGATGATTATTACAGAACATCATATAGATGGGTCACTCCACAAAGATGCACCCTTTTTTGTCACTAGCATTTTTTGGCTGTTTAAGATGAAATATTTCAAAAAGGATGCATGTCATATTCTCTAGAAGAAAATACATTATCTCATGGGTGCTGTTGTTCTGTTTATGAAAACTTTAATCATTTTTTCAAGGTTGAAGTCCCCATTTCTCATTCTCCTGGCATGTCACAAAGCCAAGTATGAAACTTTGATTAAATTTAAAAAAAAATAATGTTATACAAGAAAAAGAAAAATCCAGCAACCTCTTTATAATGTAGACAATTATAATATAATTATTATAATATATAATATATTATCTTCAACAGCAAATATAGCTAATTCCACTCCAGACCAAAATAGGGTAGGTTTTATCCCTGTCATTATGGTGGATCAGGTGTCTCGTTGAACGTGTGTATTGATGTGTATACCCGAGAAGTTATATGATCTAACGAATAGGTAAACGATCGATTGACAGCCAGTCCCGCGGTTCTCTGCGATGACCAATTGAACTA
Organism: Stenodema calcarata; assembly: GCA_963920205.1. Classification (NCBI taxonomy): domain Eukaryota; kingdom Metazoa; phylum Arthropoda; class Insecta; order Hemiptera; family Miridae; genus Stenodema; species Stenodema calcarata. The sequence continues at coordinate 23,562,465 of OY986051.1, read as the reverse complement.
CCGACATCTTCAATTTAGTGTGTGCCATGATCTACTCCTGATCAAACCATAATATTATGCTTACAGGTATTACATATCCTATGCGAAATATTCCTGAGGCAGTAAAATGTGAACTTTGTGAAAACATGAAAATAGTACGTGCCTTGATGTCCGCAGGTACATACTCGTACCTTACGTACAATCGATCATGGCAAATATAATTGCTTTGGATTACACGCTGGTCACGTAATAGTTCGCATGTCGGTAGCATTTCTGCCATTCCTCATGATCGCGGTTCCCTCTAATCAGCGATTCAGTATATTAAGTTACGCCGGGACCCTGTAGGGCTGAGCTGGCTCTACCCTAGTTCAACGCTATTTATCGTGGGTAAAATCTGTAACCTACTTCCAATAACAATATTTTACACGAAACTCATTGTCCTACTCAATTTACTATTATTCAGTACCTACACGTATTTAAATAGTAGGTACTTTTCCAATAGTAAAAGTTCCAACGTTCAAAACAGTGAATCTTCTCGACTTTTCCTTGCAATTGAACCCAACATCATTTTAATGATTAATAATTATTATTGGTTGAACTTATCCGTTATAACTCAGGGCTCCATCATTTCCTGCTATCATTAACTGAAACGAATTATGTGTTAACTACAAATAAATTAACGACCATTTTCCTTAATATACTCGGTGAGGGCCATTTCCTAGTTCATCTTTCACGTTGGTTGGAATAAAATTTAATGCTGATGTTCGCAAGACCCTTTTAAAGCCATTTAAAGCGGGCAAAGTGACATGAACGAGAAAACGAAGCACAAAATCCACAGTAATGCAGCATGGCTATCAAAGCAAATTTTCGAAGAGATGACTGGCTTGATGTAAAATGCCTCCATTCTACTGATTTTTTAAACGAATTTGGTGTCCATTTTTCGGACTAACACCTCAGTTTATGAATTTTCAACGCTGAACACGACGGTGAAGTCAGAATTGCGATATCTCATTCCGTTGTCAAATAAGAGCAGATGAACCATGAAAAACATCTCAAGTAAAACCACGTTTCTTCATCTTCAAAGTGCTCCAGTTTGAGAAAGAAATAAGATATCGCAATATTTCACCATCGTGTTCAGGGCAGAAAAAACCTTTGAAATGAGGTGTCATTGGTCTGTTTCAATTTGGGAATTTATGGGTAAAGTCGAAAACCCTCAACCACAATTTATATACAGCTGTTTGAAATGCAGTTTGCTATATTTCGTGAAAAAGTCATTGCCGAACGTAAATATTTATTGCAACGTGTGGAATTGATAAAATTATTTTCTCACACAATTTATCTGGTTGGGCGTTCAGTATTCAATTTAAATACATTACATATCGTCGAGGAATCAGCAACACCACCGAGCTCGTTTTTCACAACTTTTCAGGAGTGAGAAAAACCCGATTTTTTCGTCCATCAAGGCCTAATTGACTGAAGTTTTATCTCGATATCCATGATGAATGATATCTATTCATCATAGATATCGAGATGAAACTTCAGTCAATTAGGCCTTGATGGACGAAAAAATCGGTTTTTTCTCTCTCCTGAAAAGTTGTGAAAAACGAGCTCGATGGTGTTGCTGATTCCTCGACAATATGTACCTACGTAGACATATCACATGCATGAAAATCTGAAAAGGAAGTGAAAATTTAAGGTGGGATCTGGAATGTTTCAAGAAATATTTGAATTGAACGTATTCTTCTAAAATCGTGTACTACAATGTCATACTTTGAAGCCTTTGTGAAGCGCTCTGTGAATGTTCACTAAAAGTGTTGTATGAGTGAAAATCAACAAAGAAAAAGATCTTGAGATGGGTTTTCTCACTGACCCTTTTGTAATTCGGTGTCCGCAAACCAGTTGAGAGAGGTTCAAGGGCCTATTATTCCTTATAGTTCCATACGGAGAAAAGAAGAAGAACGAAACGGTGGAAGCACTTAGGCATGGAGCTCTAGATAAGCGATGTACGCTAGAAATGGTGACGTCGTTGGAATGGCTGGCGAATGATAGGAGAGAGAGGTCGGTGGAGGGGGGGTATGAGCTTTAGAAGCGACCGGGAAATGGCTCGGAAGCTGGGAAATAAAGAGGCGTCTTTTTTGGAGGAAACGGAACGAAAAAAGGCGTGGGGAGAAAAAGGAGAGCTGCGCCTGTTTTATGCACAACTGTCCACTTCTTCCGCCTTTCAGAAAGGTCCGGCGTTCAAAAAAGAGAAGCATACGAAATAAGAAGGGGAAAAAAAGACGTGAGAGACTTCTTGTACTGAGGTGAAAAGCTAAAAAGCGGTTGCGTTTTCTATAAAAAGCCTTTTCTCGCTTGACGAGCAAAACCCCCTGTTCATTGCGGCTTGCCTTTTTCAGGAGAATAAAAAAAACACGTCAAACTTCCTACGCCCTGAAGTCAAACAGCGGAGTCCTCCCGCGGCAATATTAATGGGACAACAAAATCAAAGTAAAATTATAAATGAGGCACGAGTGGTCCACTCATCATCTTTCAGAAAACCGCCTGTGACAAGTCCAAAGTTTGGAAAATTTAGTGGAGGAGTTATGAAACCTGACTGCCGCATCTAAGATTATTGAATCTGCGCAATATCCTCAGTAATATATCATTCCACGTACGTATGTCTGTAGCCGGGTTTCATCATCACGGTCAAACGAAAACAACATTCACCGAGTTTATAAAAGTCTCGATATAAGATCAAGAAATTTTTTTCGCAATACTTGGTTAGTAAGTACCTACTGAAAACAATTGAAGCCAAATATTACGATAAAATTGCATAGTGCGTATTGAACTGTGAATCACGAAAATTGCAAAACAACCCGTTGAGAACAGTGAGGTTTAACTCGGCGCCACGACCTGATTTGGGTGGTCTCACTTTTTTCCCATTTTTTTCGATAGAAGATGCTTCAAAAAAGGCGAAAATTGACCTCATGCGCGAAAATTACCTTCTCCTGAATTTCTATAAAATAAACAAAAAAGGCAGTTTTAAATTCGCGGGTAAATGAGGATTGATGACGATGAAATTATTTGGCTGACGCTTTCAAGAGTACCAACGTACTGAACCTTCTTGAGACACAAATCCCACAACGCTCCAAGCGGCCGTTTTCAGGCTGTATTGCAGCCCTCCCGAGTAATCTTGACGAAGAAATATTTCAAACGTTCGCCTCTTGTGAATTTTTCACCAGAATGAGTTTTGACCTGACAGGAGGTTTTTTAAGGGCGCTAAAAACGAATTCTGGGTCAAAATTCGAGTGTACGACACATGCGCACACCCTATTGTTCTTCCCGCAACGCGCGCGAACTGTGGTTGTTCCCCAGTCCACCCTACCTTTCGCCTTGCATCAAATTTGATGTTTTCCTTCCAAACGTCATCATTTGGATCATCTGGTCTACCTTGATAGATCAAGAAGCCTAAGTAGCCACAGAGAGCCATGTGCCACACCTCAGTACATTTGTGTTACGTGCTACTGTTACTAACTCTTTCTCGTTGTCCAAAGAATATATGGATTTTGAATTGAGCAACAAATTACACATTCCCTTAATTTTAGGCATATTTTTGACAATAATGGACTGAAATTCAGCAGTTCTTTCATAGTGATTTGAAAGTTCGTGGTATATTGGAACCAGATCGACTAAATGCTGTTGAAGACATGGATTTATTGACAGTCAGTAGTGGACCTGGATGAGATGGTTTTCTTTGGGCCTATTCTGGATGACTACCGTTATCCTCTCAAGAAGCAAAGGTTTTACCTCTGGATAGAATCCCTCACCAGGTTCGAAGGCTCCCCACTCACGTTCTTATCCACTCTGATGAAAATTAATCCCAACTTATGCTGTCCTCGCCCGCATAATTAACCTATTGAGTCAATTAGGCATCCCCTCAGAGCAATTGACGAGGCTTTCCAGTCCCTACCAGCTTGCTGAGAAAGCATTGCTCCTGTTCATTGTCAATATTTGCCGAGCGGCCCTCGTCTATGTACCTGCGCTTATCAAACAATAGCTATGGGAGGAAGGACAATTACTTCTGTTTGAGCAAACTGGGTTTCGTTACCATCAGGTGATCAATAGCGTCGACTCTCTCATACCTACCGTGTGACTCTACCCTAATTATTAAGCTAGACCGGCGCGGTAACAAAGTTGTAGTAGTTCTACTAGTTGTCATGCCATTCGCTGGAGGAGCATCCACAAGGTGATAATAATTTACCATAGTTACGGATGACACCCATATCATCTCGTGGGGCTTGTATTGCAATACAATTTGAATTTATTCACCCTCTCAACTATTGTTCGGTAATACATAGTATATAATATATACTATGTATTACCGAACAATAGTTCATTCTTATATTGCAATACTATATATTATAGTATCATTGTTATGATGGAGCCATGTGAATACTACCCTATCAGGGAAGCGCTGCGATGCCTAGCAGGTACCAGGTAGCCATGGATACTCCCATCTTGGCAGAAGTGTAATAATAACTCCACACCATGCCTAGGTATATTAATTTCTAGTTTACTTTCACCCCATTTGGAATCGTGATGCCACCAAGGGTGCCACAGCATCAAGTTTTCTTGCACGATTGGTGGCCTAACGGGAAAATGTGCGGGGCCAACTGCTGGGGGCAATGGGTAGGTTTCATCTGTTGAAATCTAGGAAGCTACAGAGCAACTGCAGCTGCTTTAATTGAATAATCCATACGATTAATAAATTGATGTTTACTATTGTAATAGAGACAATAAAATTTGACCATGATTTAGTGCTCGTAAGGTTATAGCTTTCGGATTTCTTCCCGATAATCACTACTAAACTGATGAATAATGTCATCCTCAATGTCATACAAAGGATGATTCCCTTAACATTGGTGGGATCCCGGATCACCAACGTGATATAGAAATGCTTCGAAGAGAAGGCAATCTCCTCAGCAGTGTCCCTTGTACAGTTGTGACAATCAAGATGATTTAAAAAAAATAAATAAAAAAAATGGTGGGGTCGATCGATTGATAGATTGGTGGGATCGATCGATCCATTTTTCAACACTCTGAAATCTTAATACTCGTAATTGATTATTTTGCTTCGAAAGCTTATTTCTATGCTATTCACTTTATGAAGCTGTAATTTGGTATGTAGCCTTATTATGACTTATACTCTAAGCGGAATAGGCCCAGGATCAGCTGAGGGGCTCCTAAAGCAACATGCATATCCATGGTCGGATGTTTTTCCCAGAAAGGGAGAAATCAAGTTTGTAAAAGCTGTTTCAACATCCTGCGGAGTGCATTTATGTAGTTATAATGTATTTTTGTTTGGGTTCAGTTTGTATACGAAAGCCTCAATCACTTTGTTTCTACTATGTTTTTAAAGGTCTTATCCACCTAACGCACTATTAAAGTCAGTTGGGTCCAACGGGATTGCCATGTGAAAACATGTCCCAAGTTTCCCATCAATAGCTTTCGTTTCGCTCAGTTAATACCTACACATTTGTGGCCTGTTGTTCGCAGCTGGTTCGGAGTTAAAGACAGTATAGTCGTATATAAGGATTGGAATCCAAAAGTATTTTCGAGTTTTTCCATTCTCACGAAACGGATGGGCAAGAACTGCGATGCAACGAAGACCTGGGTTATAGACGTTGGAAATATTAACGTTATTTATATGGTGCTGCATTCTCGGAATACTCCTCAGAGTTTCGAAGCGCTAAAGCGAACCGAAGGTCGATAACTCATACATTACCCCGTTTAGAGAGGAGAAGGAGAGAGATAGAAGTTCAGGTTAGTATAGAGAGAGATGAAAGGATGCCAGCAGGGTAAGAGGGGATCCACCCTAAAATATAGGTCGAACGTGATTCTAATAACTCCTTATAGGAATGACCCTGGAATACGTCTTTGTGACGTCAAGATGGTCTCTTTTTTTTCTCCTAACAAGAAAACATATACACGCACATAATATATATCCGGCAGAGAAGCTCGGGTATACACCAAGCGATTTATTCATTTATTCGAGAACCCGAGGTTGAGAAAACGCTGCGTCGTAGAGATAGCAAACTGTAGTAACTTTATTTTTCATCTCGGACGAAGCAGACGTTTGAATGAGTTCCTCCCTCACAAGACGCACATACTAACGGTAAGCAAATATTGTTTTATATCTCCAATTAGAACAAACAATAACACTTGGCATCTTACTATAGTATAGATTAGGTTAATCTTTAATGTAAAAGTTGAATTTGCTGAATAGCCATTACAATCAGTCGTGTATTATCCGGACTAACGGAAAACGGAGCTGAGACACAACAACACAATCATGTCATGATAGCTACAGCTTAAATATGTTCATGTTCTTGGCTTAGGTAAATTTCTAAACCAAAACACGAGAAGTGCCAGCCAGCATTTTTGTTAAGTTACCGAATTCTCAAAGTTTAGAGGACCGCTCACATTTTTCACTGGCCAAAAGAATTTCCCAACCTCTCCAACATCCTTTGATTGGTTAGGATGATTAAAATCACTGAGGAATTGGTAAATACTTTACGGCTTGAATTTGGTGGCGTGATAACGAAAAATAGATGGCAGCTCATGAATATTCAACAAGAGTGAATTATACATTCGAGGCCTTCTGTGGGAAGGGTTGGCCGAATGAGTGCCAGTGAAAAGCGTCCCTGTGGGGGCGGAGGACTTAGTTGATAGTTGGCTTTAGCTGGAGAGAGGTTGACAAGAGTTGAAGAAGCGTTTTGTGGGAACGGGGGCGGAAGAGTGATGACTCATAGATCAATCAATCAATCGTTGTGATATGAACCTCCCCGACCAACGACCTTTCAAGTCAAGCAAGACTAATGCTCGGCTCAACATCCCTCCCAGTACCGGGGTGATGTTGGGTCAACCGTGGAGCTTATTACCCAACTGATTTCCCTTCGTCCTGTACGTTGAACTGATAGAATTAGACCAGGAAATATCTTCTTGGACGCAACTATCGAAAACAAGGGTTGGTATCTATGTCAACTGAAACTCTCGACCTAACGATACTACCGCTCACAAGAGTTTTCTCGAATAAATGAAAAAACAACCGGCAGTAGGAAGGCAGACAAAAAATGTGTTGTTTGGTGCAGAGGAGATGAGTGTTGGAGCTTTTCTGTGTGCTGAATCGAAATCTGAAACCCGATTTTCTCTATAATGTCCAGTTTTGCTCTGGCAACGTTTATGTTCCTCACCCAAGACCAGATCTCATAGCTGACGGACTTACCAAACGCAAAAGTCCGTATAACATAAACCCTCTTTCCTCGTCAAAACCTTAGGTTGTAGGTAATGCGTACATAAGTACGAGTAAACCAATATGTATGGCCTTTTCCCATCCAAATTGTTGTGGACTCGCGGTGCTTAATCCTACAATGACTTTCCAAGCGAAGCGGAAAACTCTCTGACGTCTCCTACGTAAACGACTAAATAATATTTGGATGGGAAAAGGACATACATATTGTTTTAAACGTACTTAAAACCTACGTGACCTAAAAAGGTGTTGACGTGGAAAGAGGGTTTATCTTATACGGATCGCTGTGTTTGGTAAGTCTGTCACCTATAATTTCCCCTCTCAATCCCTATATCGAAATCACTACAGTACATTATAAAATTGATTTCATTTAATTTGGATGGCTTCGACTCTGGAGTGATAGTTGACTTCGTTTTCTGAATGGTACTTATAGCTGATAAATGAAGCAATTACCAGATTACTCGTATAAGGGCTGCGTGCACCAAATGTCTCGAGTTTAAGCCATGAGTAAGCTAACTACGGAAGTACGTACCCCAGAAGTAAATTACTCTGGTGGTATATTTTTATGAGAGTATTTATATATATAATCCTGTATAAATATATATAAACCTATCCATTGAATTAAAAATTAAAATTAAATTGGTAGTATCGTGTGAGAGTCTAACTTCCAAGACGCAGTTTACTACAGCAACAACAATAGAATATTGGGGTAATCATAAATCAATGGGCCATATCACATCGGGATAATGATGTGCGCAAGAGTGATACAATGTGACGCTATAAAAGCAATTTCCATTGAGTTGACAACAGGTCGGTAAAAGGAAGAAAGGTGGGTTGGGGTGGACAATTACAAGGAGAAGGAAGAGGTCTGGAGATATCGGGCTCGGCTGGGATAATTGAATGCCCGAGTCGAGTCCATGTCGTGATAGCTTTCTGCATGGTTTGGCAAGCTGCGTAATTGACTCAGATCGCGGTTAACTTTATAGAGCAATAACTGTTAGTGTCATTGTGCTGATGATTTCTCTGATATTGGAACATTTCGAGTGACATATCCAGTCGTCACATGGAAATGCACCTACTCGGATCACGAGCCGGACGGAGCCCCCTACTTTTCTTTTCAATATTTAATTATTAATTGTCATGCTGTGTTTCCTTTCCTACACCTGAAACACTGATCAGAATTAATGCGATTTGTACATGCTTATCAATTTTACACCTATCAATTTTATGTTGCTAATTGGTGGGGCTTTTAGAGCTGTTGTACGTTTAATCAGGCAATTCCCAGAGCTACACGGCTTTGTGAATTGTCAAAAACAATATCCACACCGTGACATATTGACGACGCTGGAGAATCACAGATCCACCTTGAATCAAACTGTTTAGAAAACTACTGAGATAAATCCTTTCATCTCCTACAATAAACAGAAAATTGAATATCCAGAAATCAAATCGGAATGGCCAGTCCATCTGATATCCAAGATTACTCCATAATATAATCGGTAATAACATTTGATCATGAAAAACTGCAATAAGACGTTCTTCATGGAACTCGCTTGGGTTGTAGAAAACATAATTTTAGGTAGCCCGTAATGGTTTTTCTTCTTTTTTTTCTCAGTAAGTAAAACATTTTTTGTTCTGTTGTGAGCATTACAGTTGGGATGGTTGGGGATAGTAGAGGAATCCTCTAATTAGCGTGTGGCGTGATGAAGGGTTGCAGTCCATCAATTCGCCTCTCAGTAGGCTGTGGGTTGCGATGGTGTCAAATCGAAAGAAGTGTTTGCTGTTCTACGTGGTCATGTGACGCTATTGGATTGTCGGCTAGGCGAGTTATAAGCTGATTTGTGTGGTATGTCATAGTGTGGTGAAGCCTCTTACGTACAATAGTGCTGACGTCATTAACCGAAGCACCTTGTCCTGACTTATTCATGTGTGTAGCAGCAGTTGCCCCCCCCCCCCTCCAGATTCAGCAAGCATAGGCTCATATTGGTCGAATGAGTGTTAGGTAAATCTGTCGTTTGTACGGAGGTGTGTGAGCGTTCTGGTTGTGTGTCGTACATTGCCTACCAGGTATGTCACAAATTCAAAGAAAAGTTTCTTAGGAAAATGATTAACAGGTACACATACAGAGCGGATTTTAGTAAATTTGGTAGATTTAGTAAATAGTCACATTTGTTTCTAATAAAGTTTCTTACTTGCTTCAGTCAATGCCCCACGACATTTCTGTCGCGCTAGACTGTGTAATGTAACAGAAATCACACGAAGCCAGAGAATATGATTATACAGATTCTGTAACGAAAAATTCAATGACATGTGATTCAAAGAAGTCCATTTGCTTATTCAAATAGAAGCTGATGGGACTAGAGGAAGTGTACGGTTGAATATCTAAGGATTATAAGAAAATGAGGGCACTCACCAGAACGTGACTGACTACGTGCCAAGCAAACTGGGGGTCAGGCGGAAATCGGCGAAAACATAATTCAATTACTCACAAAATTAGTTTTTACGGTTCGTTTGGCAATAAGCCCTAACTCCGAGGATTAGGCTCTGGACATCCCTCTCGTCGGGAGGGGTTCGGCAAGGCGAAGTGGATACCGTAATAGGTTATATCCAAAAGGGGAGAACCAGGTGCTTTTCCCGGGGGCCGGAGGTCGTTCGTCAGGAGTTCATTCGTCTGTTCGTTCAGATGTTCATACCTACTTTAAAATCGGTTACTCGACGTTATAGACCGGTCAGCTCCTTCTTAATGAAACATGTATCTTCTTATAATATAATACATGTATATTCTTATATTATAATACACTATGTTCTCGTTTTCTCCTGCCCTTCACCACCCAAAACAGCCTGACCGGAGCTCCATGAAACCTGGTGCCCTTGGGACTCCCATCCCTGCATTGGTTGACTAATGGGTCCCAAGTGAAGCGCTAAGTATTCCCAACTACCTCGAAAGTTCCACCTGGCAGCATCTTCGGTATTGATCCCAAAGTAAAGTCTCCTCATTAAAAGTGGGTATGCCCTTCATTCAAGAACGGAAACTGATAAAAAAGTTGCAAGGAGTTCGCACATTAGCGTGATAAATGATTTTTTTTTTTCGGTTTAAGATTTTAAAAAACTGAAAATACTGATGAGTTTTGTAACAATTTAACAATAATATTCCATTGATCGGTATAGCAATGCTCCTTCGCTATCTCACGTAGACTTTTACCATTGGGACCAATTTCGTACAGGACGCTGAAATCATGATTAAGATCGAAAATTTGTCAGCAGTTTTCAGTGATTATGAGGAATAAGATATAACGTTGTTTACCTCATCCATCAGCGTTACCAGTAAAACAATTATTCTATTTAATTTATTATTCGGACATTGGAAAATACGAAAAAATGTTAGCTCTAATTAATCATTCATTGATATCACGTTTTTGAACTATCTTCAATTTTGTTAAAATCATTTTTATTTATAGTATAACCTAATGATGTATTACGTAATGGTTAGTTATGCGGAGCGAAGGCTGGGCGCTTATAGTTACCTTCCCTTCATTATTGTGACTTCATTAAGTGGCGTAACACGTGTATGAGTGAAAAAGAAAGACTAGCGCATTCTCGCATTAACCCAGCGCAACTCGGAAACGATTGATTATTGTAAAAACGTGCCTGACAAAAAGCCATTCGATATAACACTAATATAAGTAGTAACTTGCTGGCACGCAGGCAACAGGTGCCTTTTAACAACGATTAGCACTACCTACGTATTATGTATATATCATATAATCATCGGATTACCATCAAGCACAAAACCAGTTATTAAAGAGGAGATGTGATCTGATGAATATAATGAATGCTTTTGTCTGGGTCAATCAATCGCTTGATAAAGCATACCGCATAGCGACAATCTCTTGTAGTCAAGAAAAAAACTCGTAAGGCCGTTGTTACCTTCAAGCTGTTCGTCTTCAGTATATCATAGATGTAGGAGGCTTCTGTTACAATTGAGATTCGTGATGAACGTGAACTACTATCCAGGCTAAGAATCACTCTTCATAGGTTTCGATTTCACCTCCATCATTATAATATTATTCCTCTTGGCGAGAATAGAAAACATTCAAGTACCTACAAGGAGAGCAAAACTAACCCGATGGAGTCAAATAACATCACTCCTCAACGAAACAAACATGTACAGAAATCTGAAAATAATCATTCCTCAAGTTCCTCCACCATTGAGAATTTGAATCACGTTCCGGATCATGTTTTGTTTTGAACTATTTTCACTAACTCTTCCTTCGCATCGACCCGTCAAGATCCGTGTAGCTTCCAACACTCTGTTCCGTTTTAATTATTCTCTGTTTAGAACAAAGATTGGTTTAGTGAGATTTTTTGGCGCGAGCTCTTTTCTAACTGTCCCCAAACCACATCTCGGGGGTTTTAAATCCATTATTCATGTTAATCCCACCTATACCATTGTATTAAAATTCTCACGACCCTCATAACCCTCCGTCCACAAAAAATAAAAATGTGTGTAGAAACAATGAAAAATAGAATGTAACTATATTTGCCTTGTTACATTACCGTTAGCTGTGTGGTTTTTGAAAACACTGTAATCACGAATAAGTACACTGGTTACAATCAATTGAGAAATGTCTAGAAATAGAACTGGTGTTATGATTTGATGTTTTATGGCGGTAGTTTGATAACTGGGTATCATAAAAGTCTAGCGCAACAGGAACATTAATGTGTGGGCCACTAAACACTACCTTAGGATTTGATGAAGCAGAGAATGGCTGTAAGGACAAGATGCGAGACGGAATTTAATCGGTCCATGGAATACCTATTGTGATTGCGTGAAATGCTCAAGATGATGAGAGAATAAGCGGGTTAATGAGACAATAGTGAAAGCACCGGGACTATTCATCGAAATACAACCAAATGGGATATTCATTCATAAAATACGAATAGGCAGCTAATAAAACCACTCAGGATGCGGTGTTCCTGCTGAGTACAAATTTCATGCAGGATTTGTACGAGGGGAGCGAATCAGTAGCGATAAGCTTGTACATATCGAAATCTTTCGTGGCCTATCTCACGATTTGCTATTTTACAAAATGAGAAAAGAAGGAATAGAAGGATTTTCACGAAAATAGTTTCAGAGCTACCTGCATGATAGACACCAAATTGTCCGGGGAACTGGAGTTAGCGACAAGTTACACTCCAGAAATGGGGCCCCTGTTGCACCTGTGAATGGCATCTGAGGGTTGACATTACCAGGACTATGATTCTTTTGCAGATGACACAATTCTCTACTTTGGAGGTAGAACATGGGTGAAGAGGGTTTATTCGTGGTAATGTAGAAATCAACTGAGCCTAAAGATTAAAAAAACTAGCTTTGTGACGTTTGCCTTGACCTCGTAAGTAATGCTAAGTAACTAGAAAAACATAGAAAACCAAAATTTACCAACAGAGACATAATAATAAATTATTTATTGGATGCAGAAAAGTTATTTTTTTACCATATCAAACCATACCACGCACAAGGTTTAAGGAAAACTAAAATTTAGAACTTCCACTAAAGCTAAGAATCGCTTTGCAGAAATAGCTTACTTCAACTCTTAACAATGAATTTCAAGATTAAGGTTTTAGGGAAAAGAAAAACCATAGAAGAATGAATAAAATGATAAATGAATATTGCAGGAGGGTAGTTGAAGAAAAACAATGAAGTGACATCATGTAATATAGCATTGTTAACAATGTCTCTTTAGTAATTATAATTAAGGTACAGCAATATAGAGAAGTTTTAGTTTATTACCTACATGTATTTTATTATTTGAAGAAGTGTTATTTTGCTTTTGTCGTGAGATCATTCACCAAAAGTATTTAATACATAATATACACTTTCGTAGTAGAACAAAAAATATCCACAGAAAAATCTCAGCGTGATGGGCCAAAATGCCCGCGATTGTATAGTCTAGAGACTACTTGATTCGGTTACGTACTGAATTCTTCCCCAATCGCGGGCATTTTGGCTCATCATGCGGAGATTTTTCTATGGATATTTGCTGTACTTCTACAAAAGTGTATTTCGTATTATTAAAAAATGAAGAAAAAAAAGTATACCTGTATAAAAAAAAAACTACATACTCGAGAGAGTGTGCCGGCGTTCTTAGCACTCAATAATCGAAATTTTACAATAACTCCACAAGTTTGAAAGAATGCACCACAACAGCAAGAACGATATTGAAAGGGAAGCCTGGACACTGTCCAGTGGACAGTAACGGACATCCTAGTGGCTGCCAATTAATGATGTTACTGTCGAGAGATACGCTCAGGTATCATAAGTAAATTGAGAACCGATGAGGTTATTTGGGCAGCTCTAATCGACACAAAGCTAGAAAATAACAGGATTATTACGAAGGACGAAAATGGGGTAAAGCCAAAAATCTACTCCAAGAGTAATATCTTTTTCCTCCCTAATTTAATTTATTCCGCTTGACTTTCTGTTTAATTAATTTGCTCCATAGTCTCTAGGCCAAATTGAGTGGCCGACTCCAAGTCCCGCTAACAACTAAGGCAATTGAACGGTCCGCTGTTTCTCACTTTACCACCAATACTTCTTCGCCAATTAACTGATTTTGGGAAGTGAGTTTCTTGGAAAGAAATTCCTTTTGTTTTTTATCAAACTGGGTTGGCAGTACATAAAGAAAGCAGTACATGTATGAGGTATGTATAGAATCCAGTTCCATCCGAACGTACAAGTATCCAATCCATCGCAACGACTCTCACTATCATTCGCAGCACCCTCATTGTTTGCGCAGGCCCTCATACGGCCTTTTTTTTTACGGAATATGCTCTAATTAGAATTCGCAGTGGTTGTTCTTGAAACAGTTAAATAAAGTTTTTAACGCAAGAGAAAAACAGCAAAAAGGTAACCATATTGGTCCTAGGAGGGTATTCTATAGGATACGTATGCGGCCAGTACCTCGAAAGTTTTATAACATCGTGTTTATACTCGTAAAATATAACCTGGTGTTTTTTTTTAAATATCCAGAAGCTCGATCAATATTTTTCAACCACTCTCCACAATGAATTGTTGTTGTTCTTGTACAAAATGGCCTTTTTCCATTTCCTTGAATATGCAAATAAATAGCATACTTGGAAGGAATCGACGATGAATTTGCTCCATTGTTTTACGAGGGAAATTAAACAAGAGAGAAAAAGAGATAGAGATTGAGGAGTGAAAAGAGGAGAAAGTAATATTATAAAATATCTCGAACGGTCTTCGTCGCGCCCTTATCAACTGGTTTGTCAGCTGTGTAATATTGCGTATTTGTCCCTCTTATTGACTCAGTTCTCTCGACCTTATTCTTTCTGTAGGGACATTCTTGATAAATTTTCTTCGTGCATTTTTGTTGAGGATCGTGATGAGATGAATACAATTCACTTCCATGGTTAGGAGGTAAAACTACAGAAATAGTATCTCAAACACGGCTTTCAACCGTCCGTAAATTGAAAATTCGGAACCAAGTACAACTCAAAAACACCCCAATAAGCTGAAATCCTAATAATCCGACACTCTTTGCGTATTTATTAACGCAACGTCCTTTAGAGCCATGGAGTCCCAAGTTCAGGAACCCAAGACTTGACCGCTATGTAAAGTTGGTAACTTATTATTCCTTAAATTCAATCCACACCTCTTCCACTGAGTTTCAATTTTAGTGTGTTATTCAAACAATTTTGGCTGGCTATTTTCTATCTCGCTCCTCTGCATAAATAACTATAGTATACTATGATGTCCTGTACACTATTACTGTGACTTCGATTTATAATCGATTTAAAAAAAAAAAAAACAGCGAGTTTTAAAAACTTGCCGTCGATGTCAACAAAAACATCGACCAAAACCATCGATGTTTGAAAATCGATTTTTTTGTCACAACTACATAAACTATACTTTTTAACTTGAAGTTAGTGCGATGGGGATCACTACAGACATCGACCGAAAACATCGATGTTTAAATACATTGATATTTTGAAAACCCACCATCTGAAACATAGCCCTGAGCCGGACTTAATTTCATGTCAATAATAAAAACGTCCAAGTGCACGTTTGAACCGAAATGTTTGGCGAAACGTTGGTAGTATTCTCAGTTGTTTTCAGAGATCGGTGACACAATCTGCATTTGGCAGACTAACCGACAGTAAGGAAAAAATCCAAACTTCACTCTTGGGATGCATATCGCATGTACGCTCATTAGAAGAATACTAGAGAAGGTATCGAAACAACGGAAGAGGTAAAATTAATCAGAACTAACAGAAATCACCTAGGAAGATAAACATACAAAACAACAACAACATCTTGTTGAGAACGATGAGAGACAGGCAGGAGGACAAGAAGAAACATCGATAGAATCGCAAGTGAAACATCGCAAACAAAACATCGATGCTTACAGAAAAACATCCACACTGCCCCTACTATGTCAAGACTAGATTAGCTACAGAACCAGTGTATTTCATTTCAGTGGTGAGATTTGACGGCGCTAAAGTTATACCATACCCGCAAGACTTTATCTGGATGGATGAGTATAATCGGTGCCCCTTATTATCTCCCGTGACAGCCATCAGTTCGTTATTAGCTTCATGATGAGGGTAACATAACTTGACAAAATACATCGGTAAGTCTCGAATTAGCCTTCAGTTTTACCCTCGCTGGATGAACACAAGCGTTTGCTAGGTAATGTGTGTGCGAAAGTTTACTGCTCACACAGACATCTTACATTGATGATTGTAATGATTATGGACACTCTCGAGTGTCTCCTGATTTCTGATGATTTTTGCTTACATCCCCTTTGTTGCTAAGTTTAACTTTATCTTTGATATTTTTCATTGTACAAAAATCGTTCACCACTTTTTCGAAAGCTCATGACTCATCTCACCCTGGCAATTTCCTTCCCTATACTGTATGCCCGTTAAAGTCCCTATACTGTATAACCAAATTTTGTGAAGATTTGTAATTGATTTTATGACAATATAATATATTGATTATAATAGAATATGATTATTCTCAACTGGATTTGAACAAGGGCGAGTAACCAAGCAGATTGGAACACAGTTGGAGCAACATTTTCCTTGCGTTAGTTAATGACCAGTCCGGAGCCGTTTTGTTTGGAGTGGCCACA
Organism: Stenodema calcarata; assembly: GCA_963920205.1. Classification (NCBI taxonomy): domain Eukaryota; kingdom Metazoa; phylum Arthropoda; class Insecta; order Hemiptera; family Miridae; genus Stenodema; species Stenodema calcarata. Next base: position 23,546,043 of record OY986051.1, on the reverse strand, counting down.
CTCTCGTGCGGGAATGCTGATTTAGTCATAAGCCGTTATACTCGTACCTCTAAAAAGGTCCACAATCCCGTCACCTCAAGAGCCCGGCCAAGCCTGTAGTAGGGATGTTACTTGAATATTTCAAGCTCCCGTCCGACCACATCATACCCATTCTTCTTGTGCCATATCCCAACAAACCTACACCTACCCCTAGTTCGGCCGTGAATATTTGAAGGGACCGCCTCTAATCGTAGGGTGTTGTCCGGGTGAACGGCAGCACCAAGCGAGGCTAATGTTGGACGCATTATCGCCCTTTTAACGCCCGGACGCGACGTCAAAACGAGTTTTGATGGCGTTCGAGGCCTTTTATCTCCTTTGCGATCCCATTACAGATGTGAAAGTAGTCAGATAGGTTTCCACTCTGTGAAAATACGCTCTTCTTACATAACACAGGAATTTAAAACCTCCATATTGCTTTCTCAAGATGGTTGTAACTGTTTTCTCATGGGTTTAAACCGTTTCGTGTTTCGGAGTACCACGAATATCGTTCACAAACCAGCCAGATTGTGATTCCGAAATTCATACTGCCTCCTAAGAAACAACGCCCACTAATTGGACCTCTACCAGCATTTCACTTAGCCAGATTAGTTTCTCAACTCTTCTGATTTATGGATTTCTGTTACGACCTTCTGAAATTGTGATTAGAGTTGTTCGAGTGTCCAAAGCGGTTATCTTTATTGATTTTTTATCAACTTAAATAATATTCATCCTTAATAGTCCATCGTTACGCCGGCGTTTTATATGATGGTTTTCGAGTCGAAGTCAGGTCTTCCACTGATGTCGCAAATATATTTGGACATTACTTTTTCTCACTTTACAATCCAACGATGGTGTAGCCTGGGTAGTGGGTTATGCCGTTCGGGCTATGCTGGAGCTATATCTGGTCCACTTCCAACTTCTCCATCCGTTCATTGATTCTGTATGTGACTCCTTCATTTGGCATGGCAACATAATATGCCAGCTGTATGTAATTCAGTGTCCAGGCTTTGGAATAGGAGTCACATGTTATCCTATTCCAAAGCCTGGTGGCCGACCGCAGGTGGTTCAATATTGTCCGGTTAGTTGGTCGAGCACAATCGCTAATTATCCCGGACGAATTAATAGCTATTAAATAGGTCCTTGATTAATAGCTCGTCTGCCTTTGATCAACACGGTTCGGGAGGAACGTAAATTCTTGAGATATGCATCATTCACATAGGTTGAATCGTGGGGTTACTTCAACTGCGCTGAGATGTCTCGCCTAACTGGATTAACCCAATTGAATTGAAGACGGGAGCAGGGTGATGTGAAATCCGTCTACCGACTGATCACCAACGATATTGATTTCCTCTCTTCTCACCGATCTGAGATTTATGGACCCCCACGATCTAATGAGATTGACTCCGACCTCCTTTCATAGTACGGCAACAACCAATTATCTCCAAAATAGTCCGCTCATCAGGTGCGAGAAAGTTACACTGACTCGAATTTCTGGCTGGCGAGTTAGATTCGTTAGGTTCGAGCAAAGGAAGTGATGCAGGAGGAAGTCCAGAACTCTTATACAGCCATAACTTTCATTCCATTTTGCAATTTTTAACACTTCAATTTGGAAACGTTTTTTGGTTGTAGGTTCATGTGCAATATTATTATATTTCGGAAGGTAGGGAATTGGTAATAACTATGCAGCAACCCTGCCTTGCGTACAAACGAATTAAATGTCTCCATGACCAGGGTACGGCTAAATATGGCTAAATTAATTTTAGATTCCATCAACCAACCACGACCTCTCGGCAGCGATCAGATTCCGATTTAGCAAATTGTTCGATACGGTTAGGTCCTATAACGTATGGGAATTAAGTGCTTAATATAGAATTCATACATGGATCACCAGACTAATTATGCGAGTATCCATGATTACTACTCCGATTCTCAATTATAATTTAATAGCTCGAGAGCGCGAACAGGTATGCAATATGATCGTTGCTATGCGACTATTCGCTCATCCTTGTATTATGCATGAAATGTAAATATAGTTCGGTATCGTGATGAAGAACTAGGTTTATCGTATAATAGAGGCTTGATTTTGATATCTCTGTAATTTATTGTGATCGGGGATCCAAAGGTTCATTTTGTTCAACACGCTCCAATATCACTGTATATAACTCGCAATATATCACTCTAATTGATTCGTATAGTCATCGGACCTTTCATCGAATTTTCGAAGAAAAGGAAGAAGCTATTGTTCTTAGTCCAAAATTTTTAAAACTCGAATTTCCGAAAGATTTGCATACTAAAATCCGTTTTAGCACCTCATTTTAAAGGGTTTTTCGCACTCAACACGATGGTGAAATCAGGAAAATCTATAAATTGAGGTGTTACCCGGCAAAAGAAAAGACAAATTCGTTACCATAAAACCAGTAAAATCGTGATATTTTACATAAAACCAGTTATTTCTTCGAAAATTCGCTCTTATAGCCATGCAGCATGATCGCAGATTTTCTTTTTTAATAGTTCAGCCTTATCTACCAATACTGTGATCTGTCAGTCCGGAAGAAATTTAATTTAGCGATTCATATCCTACGAACTTTCGCTACCGTCGATAGGTTTATTAGCCATCGTCGATGTGTCAACTTTAACGCCTCTCGCGATCGGAACTAATCATTTAGCTACGAAGCTCGCTCGCGGTAAAACAGTAGAACAAGAGGTCAGCCGTCACTTAATCAATCCTGAGACCCAACGAGTCCACTCCGTTGAAAGCTAAGCCAACACTTATCAGAGGGGAAACTCACTGCAAGTCCTCGATTAATATCGCCCTCTGCCTCCCCAGTCAAATTGCTGTCTAGTTGCTCATTTACCGCCAGGGACGCTCATTGGAGATGGGGAGGGACCTCATGATGAATTGGCGGTGTTGGCCGGATAACATCGGGAGCTTTTACCGCCGACCAGCACAATGAATCCCCCTTCATGACTGGTGGTTGGAATTTCCACCCGGGCGAGTTTTACTACTCCAACCTCTAAAACTGACCCCCTCACGGCTCTTCCGGGTTAAATTGGGGCAACAGAAGAAATCACTCCCGAGATAAATGAGATTGTGTTGGGGTCGGCAATAGGATAGGGATCGCATTTTCCTTTTACTTTATTTGTACTAGAAAAACAAAGCCCTATAAAATTGAACAATAATTGTAACCATTAAATCCCGGTCTATCAATTGATTTTGTGATCATACTTATCTTTTATCAAGTAGTTTTCAACTGTAATGTTTCCAGAAACAAGTGCTGAAAGCACATAAATAAATAAATCAGTAACTGTTCGTTTATGATTTATCATTAACCCATCTCACTAAGATTATTTACTATTGTAGCAAGGTTCAATTGTCACAGCTCCAACTTATGGATCAAACCTTATAATTTCTCCTCTTTTAGACTGTTCAGAAATATGATTTCTCGTTGCAACAAATCCTTAGCATATTTTTCTACCATAGAGGCGTAAATCGTTGAGAACGAATTTGAACACAATTCACGAAAGATATGAAGGTCCCCTGCTGATGGACCTGATCAAAACACACCTTCTTTTTCAAAGACTCAAAATAGAGTTCAAATTGTCAAATGTACTCATCGTCGATAAGCCGTCAAGGAAGGTATTATTTGACAGACAGAATCATAGGACGAAGAACTGAAAACTATTCAAGGCTTACCTACACAAATATTATAAAATCAAATGATTACCATTGTAAATTATGATCAACCCTCGACAGAGTTCAGCATCACACCAGTTGTAACGAAGCTTCTTCAATGTTTTAATTGGACTGAATAACAGGTGGTAACAGAAATTTCGGGTATTGACCGCAAACAAACATAACGGAACTTTCGACCCTGTTCACTTTTGTATAGTCCTTTTTTCGCAAATCTGGTGAAATTCTACGATTCGATGCCTGATTTCCAAAAGGTTCTCTTCAATTTATTTTTCCTGCTACTGTGACAGGTCGTGGCAGTCGTTCATTCTTAAGCATGAAATTTCACATGTACTTTGACATTTTGGGATTGCTATCGTCTTCTCATTAACGCTGTCCAACGTACATCAATTTTTTCATCTATAATATCCATGTTGGAAGGATTTAGGTCCGCCGTGGAAGCAAAATGTCCTCGGATCAATACCCTCTTGTGGATATGGAAAAAACCGGTAGTTGGAGGGGGGTTCATTCTGCCAATCCCGAGCGAGAGAGGTGCGTATTGTTCACATGCATTCTGTAAAGGCTGTTTTTGGACCCCTATTTATAATCCACAAAGAGAAAGCATTGCGTCCACCAAGCCGGCATTGTGTCAGCGGTAACAAGGAGCGATGGGTTTCCCTGTAGTTGAAGCGTTCGCGGCTCTTTAGCCCACCCTCCCGTTAGCAGCCCCACGCCAGCTCTTTTGACCACGCACTTCAAAATTCTCTATACTCTTCGATTTGCGCTATACAGGTCGATGTCAATAGGTGACCGTTTTGGAAACCATTGTCTCATTAACGACGGAAAAGCCTCGTAGGAAAACGATTCAATTCCTGAAACAATCCGTCCTTTTCCAAACAATGGACTTTGCTCCCCGAGCTTTCTCCCAATACACGTTCTTTTCAATTTTGGTGCGTCCAGTCGCGTACAAAGAAGGGAATCTGTATCTGATACAAGAAGCTCCAATTACGTCAATTGATCAATCGCTTATATCGTGTAGTTTCGTACATCCTCGGTGACCTTCTCATAACCAATTTAGCAGTCAGGTAAAACAAATCTTTCAATTATTGAAAGTTTATTAATTGAGTAATTAATTATTAATTGATTATTAATTAATTAATTAATTTTCAATTATTAATTGAAAGATTTGTTTTGCCTGACTTACAATTATTATTGAATGAAACAAAGCTCCTGCCCAACTTTCTGTAGAGTGCAAGTAAATTAATCTTTGTCTGTTTGGAGGGTTGTAGGAGGTGGTAAGAAAAGGAGAAGTTTTTCCGAGCTTTCGACTTTAATAAGCCATCTTCAGGGCTGCAACATATAATGACATCTGCTATAGGTTTGACCGTTGTCGGTATCATCAACTTACAATTCTAATTAATTTAATAGTAGGTTCAGTTGTTGACTTACGTAGGTATTGTTTCCTCATAGTCAACAACTGTACCTAAAATTAAATTAATTAGAATTGTAAGTTGATGATACCGACAACGGTCAAACCTATAGCAGATGTCATTATATGTTGCAGCCCTGAAGATGGCTTATTAAAGCTGAAAGCTCGGAAAAACTTCTCCTTTTCTTACCACCTCCTACAACCCTCCAAACAGACAAAGGTTTTTCAACCAAAGGAGTTAATGAACAATACAGCAGTAAATTAATGATGCTTCGAATTGAGAATGTATCTGAATTCATTTATTTACTGATTCTATAACAGATGCCAAAATCTTTTTCTCATGATAGTAGTAAAACAGTTATTGGGTACAGGGATAGAAGTCAGAATTCAGCCTTCATGGTATTTGTTATTTTTGATATTTCATTGTTTAGGTATTTTGTAAAAATCTACATGAAGTACATACCTGTGTATAAAAAAAATTAATCAAAAAGGGGACTAAAAAATAACCGCAAGTTCGGAAAATCATACTATTCATTCTCTTACCGACGAGAATCAGAAAGAAATCTTGCAGAGTTTCCTGGAAGGAATTTGGATTGTTTAAACTTTGTTTTTCTGTTCTAGATCATGAAATATTGATGATGCATATAAAAAGACCCACAGTCATGCGGCATGGCTATAAGAGTGAATTTTCGAATAAATAACTGGGTTACGTAACATCTCTCCATTTTACTGATTTTATAACAAATTTTGTTTCCATTTTTGGTCGAGTAACACCTCAGTTTATTTATTTTACTATGCTGAAGACGATGGTGAAGTCAGAATTGCGATATCTCATTGCATTACTTATTAGATTTGAGCAGATGAACTGTGAAGAACATCTCAAGTATGAACCACGTTTCTTCATCTTCAAAGGGCTCCAGTATGAGAACCGGATAAAATATCGCAATTCTGAGTTCACCATCGGGTTCAGCGTAAAAAACTTCAAAATTAGATTTCACTTGTCAGACTGTTTCATTTTTGAAATTTATTGGTAATTTTTCAATACCCCCCCTTTAAACCCCCCCTTTAAACCCCCCCTTTTTTTTAAACTCCCTTTAGAGTGACCCGATTCTGCCCATCTGTGAACTTGGCCTTTCGAGTTCCAGGACAGATTTTTTGTACAAAATTGAACTTTTTATCTCAATTCTATCGAGAGTTATCGTCTGAAATGACATATGCATAAAATTTATTTAATACGCATATGATTTTTGGTGTCATTTGGCTGTGAATTCGGGATGGTCTGAAACGGATTTGGTATACAAATGTTTCGGAAATTCAAGTTTTAAACCTTTCGGACCGAGAACAATAGCTCCCTTTTCCTTAGAAATTCGCCAGAAAGTGTTTGGAATACAAATTGTTGGTTGGATGGATTGTTCATTTCAGTGAAATTTAAACCAAATTAGTGAGTAAATGAGCACGATGGAACACGTACAAAGCTTTGAGGCTCGACACAAAGCACCTCCAATATATCAGCTGGACCAGTATTTAGAATGAATAATATTATGAAACTCGACTTCGTATTGTGCAACTCCATTTCCGAATTAACGTCACGTCTCTGAATGGCTCTGGGGTACATATGACTTTTGTCTGTCAAATAACATAAATATTTATTATATTTTATTGATATATGAAATATTCAGACATAAATATTTCATACTCAACATTGTTTGTTTTGTTGGAATAACGTTTTAAGTTGATTGTAATTCAACAATATATTAATAAATAAAAATCAGGATCACTGCACTGGGGAGGTTTTTTCCATTGGAAGAAAGAAAACATCAACACATTTGTTACGTAGTAGCAGTCGACATTTTCTCGTTTATTGCTGGCTCTCCCAACAGTTAAATACCATTACAACGGGTTGCGAGAGAAAATTAATTTCCCTCCTTTTCCTCCTTGGTGTTCCTCCGGGCATTGAAAAAAAAGAACAACACAAATGGAACGCGACCCTGAAAACCTCTTTCCCGGTTTCACCCTGAGATACGGAGCCATTTTTGGTTCGGACAGGTTCGCTAAGAGGGTAAAGGAAGTTAGCAGGAGTCCAGAAGGGTAGGTGGGCCAGGGTAGCCAGTCGTAGTTGGATCCTCCCGTTCCAACTTATAAACCACCTCACTAAATATAATTGCGTTCAGTTGGGACAACCCATAAGACCAGTTATGAAGACATACGCCCTCGGTGTGCCACCCTCCCCCTTTCAACTTGCTATAACAACCCTTCCTATATATTTTTGTTAGCACTCCGCTTTGCACATAACCCTCGTCCCGTCATAAATCTCCCCTGTTGGCTCTTGTCCTCCTAACTTGAGGCCCTGTCTTCCATTTATCATTTATCCTTTGGGTTTCAGGGGTGGGCCGAGGGCTGAGTAACGTGGGGGTATGTTTTAGTGAGCCATCTTTGGGCTTAGCCTTCTCCCTCTCCACCTCAACCGCACATGGTATGCATACACAACATCCCCCCCCCCCCCTTGTGGTGTACGATTTTGAATAATTTATCATTTTCTGGAGAACGAATGTTTAGTTCAGGGGACACAATGTAATCCTGAATTCTTCGGTCAAATACGTACGTCTCATTCAAATTGCATGTCAACAGATCTAACATTAACAACTATGGTAACAATCAGACACCGCTTGGATGCAATACAACTTGTAATTAAGTTTTAGGAGAACAAGAGAGTGGAAATCTCGTAGGAAAACATTTTTACCAGGAGTCTATCTTGCAGGGATCCCTATAATAGGCAGACCCTCAATCTGAATCATTTACTTGCAAGGCAACCGCATTTTCAAGTTCTCATAGATCCAAGCAATACGAATGGGATACAAGCATATTTATACCGGTGTGGTAGCGAAAGTCTGTTTACGACGAAAATATCAGGATCAGTACAGCAGTCTAATATTATATCGTAGCGATATTATCGCTTACGATATAATCCAGATTGGATCATTTAGCGAAGAACGACTTTCAAATGGGGCAATTCGACCGTGATGACGCCACATTCACCATACAGACCCTTGATAACACTAAATTTTAGGATTCAATCGAGATTTTAATAATAGACAATATTGGTTCCCTTAATCCAATTCGAGGCATTTCGGTGGCGTAAGTTAGTTGGGCGGAGTGGTTCGTTTTCGTACAAATTGTTTTCCTGAATTCGCTGAATATTCCACCAAAACGCTGTAACAATTTATCTCCGATAACCACCAAAGAAAGAGCTTTTCCAACTATAAAAATTATCAACGGTAGAAAAAATCGGATCAAATAGATTGTCTTCAAACGGGAAAAAATGAATGTTCCAACCTAAATTCATAACGAAGATTCGTTTTATCAAAATTGTGTCGGGGAAATTAACAACGATTCCAACTGTACTTCTAAAGAGATTACGCTAGTTCATTTCAAATACGAGTATATACCTCGTATATAAACTTCACTTGTATGGATACATCACATCAACTAGGGTCACTGTAGTTTGACCACACATATAAAACTAAACCAGGTCGAAAGTTCAACCGTCCGCGTAATGATCGTCGTGGGAAGACGTTAAAGTTCTTTGTTGAACTATTCGTATCGGAACTAGAGGAGAGGATTGGAAATTGATTCTATTGATCGAATTTCTCAGAATGTCTTTGTCATTACCGAGAGGACCTCAGATTGAATTCTTTGGTGGTCTCTTTCCGAAACCCATTGACTCTAAATAACCTCGTAATCACTTCTACAGTGTCCTTTAGCGAATTTCCAAAGTGAATAAGCTCATGTAAGTGCTTCGAAATTGTTGGCAGGTACATCAATTTTTGAAACATTGCTGTTTTAAAGGATCCTTTATTCCTAGATACAATCATTAAATTTTGTTTGTATAGTTTTTAAATTCTTTAATTAAACCTTTCTTAAATAATTTCATTACATCTTTTTATATTCTAAACTTTGAAAATTGAACATAATTATAATGAAGTCATTGCAATAGCACATTTAATTCGGACATTCGCTTGAAAATTCCAATCAAACGACGAAAGATGCATGGTAGGTACCTACTAAAAGTTAGCTTTTAAACATTTAATTAAAAATCATTAAAAATTCAATTAAAATCATACAAGTTTAGTTTTGGAAGCAGTATTGCTTTAGGACCCTCTTACCTCCCAGTTCCCAACCTTATATAGTTCAAAATATTTCTTCACTGTACTGATCTCATTCTGTTTAACCCGGTAAATGTAACTCTATATATTTCGTCCATCCAAGCGAGTCACAAACTCCCCTTTGCTGCTGTTGGTAAACTATTTCAAACAGAACCCTAATCTCATATTCCGCCGCCATGTCGAGCTCAATATTGTTCACGTCTCCTGTGAAAGAAATATAGCTGGATATCTATCTATCCTTCAGATGGAATATCTGACGAATAGCTGATGTAATATACACCATGAAGGTGACAAGGGCCTGGAAACTAGACGCGTAGGATGATACGTGTTTTCCGAGAGAGGCAACTGGATGGAATGATATTATACACGTGATGAAATCAAGGGGTTCCTTACAGGTCAGAATTCGCATCGAGGGGTACGTGAGAGAAATTGTTGAGAGCACTAACGAAGCCCTTAAATATTCCACTTAAACAAACGTACCTCCAGCCTCCGCTGACTATGCAATGATGAAGAGAGAAAGTAAGTAATTACTCAAACATTCTCGATTCATTCTGTTAATACCGATATTAATCACCGCTTGTTTATTCTATTCGACTGGAAAAATTATACCTACTATTATACCTATGAATATATTGAAGGTGATAATTTCTCTATTGACAAGCTAAAAGATGAGAGAAGATTTGGGTAAAACGGGGACCACAAGGTGTTCACCTGAAAGGTCCACACATGAACATTAAACACAGTATTTTAATTATAAGGGAAGATGACCTGAGACTTGCCGGCAAATCAAAAGTAGAATTTTGGAACATTTAGATAGTTGTTGTTGTTAGATGTATATTATACTCAGACCAGTTGAATGTGCCCCTTCTATAAACCTCCTCGAATTATAATAGTCAAAGTGTGATTGGGCCCAACTTTCAAACGTTGACATGCAGCTAATTCCAGTATTGTCAGGACTGATGAGGAACCTGAAGGTAAATTGATAGGTGGACGCAGTCCTCGGGTACCTATCGTCAAAACGTTCTGGTGATCAACTTGATGATAGTAAGGAGAAGGAGAATTTGAAGGTGAAAGATCCGGACGGACTAGGCATGGCTAATACGGTCATTTCTTGGTAATAGGTTATCGAGTAATAGCAACCGTATGGTAATAGGTTCTCGAATCGCCGGTAACCTATTACCAAAATCACCTAATAACACAACCTGTTACCAGACGGTCGCACGGTCGACGGCTCGAAACTAACTCAAATAACTTGTCGACAGTTATGATCTCCCACCTTTCACGCATTCGTTTTCCGTCACCTACTACCTGGTATTACCCGTAATAGTCCCAGCCAACCTATTATCACGGAATCCCGAATGGCCGGCAACAAAGAGGCCTTTCCCCCAAGTTCTCGAATGCAACTGTTGAATGCATACAGTTAGATATATATACAGATGGAATATATACGATGGATTGGTGAAACTAAAGACACTCGCGTGAAATATGAACTTGAATGAACGTACAGGAGGATGAAAATTATAGTAAACACTTACGTAAATTTGGAAAATTTCATCTAGTTTTTCCAAATTTACGTAAGTGTTTACTATAATTTTCATCCTCCTGTACGTTCATTCAAGTTCAGATGGAATATATTATATATATGTTGGAGTTCACAGGATTATCGTATACGATCGTCTAGCGATTCACCCTGAGCATAGAGAAGGGAGAAGGAATGGGTAGGAGAAGCCCTTTACATCAGGAGTCCCTTCTCGTGTGTCTGCAGTCAGTCGAGAGGAGTCGACCAGTATGGACCGTTGACCAGGGAGTTTCGTTGTCCTGTGGTTATTAGCGTTTATTTATTATTTGAGTATGTCTCACAGTTATCATAATTATCAATACAGTTATTATCGTAATCAGTGCGTTTTAATTATGCATCAAGACCTCGAAGACGGAGAATTGAAAGACCAGTACAAGAAACCAATGTTATAGTTTTCTTCCTCCCACATATATATACTCACTGGGACTATTACTGCTGGACAAAGTAGAAACTTTGGTTTTCTATTTATGAGAGTCAAATTGAATATTAAAATCCGTGGTTCATAGTATAAAATTCATGTAAAATTGATTGACAGTCGCTCACGTTTCTTGCAACTTTGGAGGCCTGAGACAGAAAATAGGACATTTATCATGAAATGGCAACTTTTCTCGTCATTAAGATGACGTTAATCATCACTGTTAGGAGTCGGATCGTATTGTAAATTGGCAACTTTGTTCCCAGTAATGTTGATCAGAAATTTTAAAAGGAATGATGGATTGTTGAGGAGTTCATCACTTGATTTTGGTTGTAGAGAGAAGAAGTTCTTGGAAGTATTTTGGTATTCCACATGAGAACTCGGATCGAAGGCGCATTACAAAGATTGTGCGAGCAGAGAGCAGGTCGGTCGCTTACAGAACCGTCTTTCCAGCCTCCCGCCCCCGCGGCGACCCCCGCCCCTGAGCTAATTCAATGCGTCCAACTCTCACTTGGTCTTCAGGTCACATACTTCTGCACAACATAAAGAACCTCCTACCCCCTTTTCACAACTAAAATATGTTATTCCCCAGAGGGATGAGGCGACGACCTCTCGAGTATTTGAGCAAATCTAATACTACTGAAGTCCTTCCTTTTTCATCCCTCGCCGAGCCCTGCCCCCCATTCGGCGGAGAAATGTAGCAATAACTCCCGTCGAACGCATTGCCACTTTCAGCCCGCTTTTATTAGAGCTGTCGGCAGATAAGACAAATACAATGTCCTAAACACTCCAATCCCACTGTTTGTCTTCTTAAACCATAACCTTATCTTCGGCGTAAAACTGGCTACTCTGGTTCTAATGGCCACGTTTATTAATAAGTTTGCAAACAGAAAAGTTTCACGGATAAAATGGAATTTGATGTTATCAGCCGTGAGCCCAAAAACTTTTGACGTTGCATACATCAAAATGGTAATTACATTTTCTTTGAGATAATATGTAGGTTGTTCCAAATAAATGAAATATTTCTCACAATGTTTATTCAAGAACGAAATGGTGCTGTGGCCACGTATGAGGTCTGTTTGAAAGCAATTACTCCTAAATGCAAAGGAACCATCCAAACGTAGTGAAATTTCAATTGAAAGATGAGGTACGCAATGAAACGTCAAGTGCAGATTTATTGATGGATCGGCCTGATAATCGATATCTCCTTTTACTTGTCAGCTAGCTATTCAACCCCGACTTTGGAAAGTTTGGATATTGACTTTGAAACTAGGGAAGGATAATCCTAGAGGCTCTTACATACTCATGAGGTTAGATAATTCCTTGCACTTAATGAATGAACGGTTCTCGGAGTAAAGTGCACTGCCACCAGCTTTCCTCTCCCCTACGTCGTGAAAGTGACTTGAGTGTTCTTTCAGAAATTCATTAAAGGAGGCGCAAAACCACTTCTCACTCACTCACGACAACCCAATTAGCTCTATTCCCACCCAACTGCCATCGCCTCCTTGGCTTTTCCGCTCCCGCACTTCCCGGTTTTGAATACGCCACTTTTCTCGGTTTTCTCCATTTTCATTCAAATACAGGGCCTATCCCAACTATACGTCGGTGTTATTCACATGTTGAAGTATTTGTACGTGTGTGAAGTATGATTGCTTAAAAACCTATAAAGGGAGCTGAAGCCGATTCAATTCATAGGTCCAATTTGAGAGAGCTGAAATACATTGTTCGTCCAGAATCTTGCATATCAAACTGATCTGTAAAACTAATGTTCCATATATGTTTGTCTGCTGAGTCTGACCTCGTGTGTGTGTGTGCCAACAAATTCTTGTCAACCGCATTTAGTTATAACTCCGGCAATGGTGGATCGATGTTGACCTATTTTCAGGGCTTACAAGAATTGGCCTCCGGAAACCGAAATGGATACGTAGAAACCTTGTATCACACATTAACCCTTATCCTTTCAACTAATATGCTTGGAATCTGCAGCGGTCCCACATGTAGGCTTGCCCTGATCCTTTCAACTAATATGCTTGGAATTTGCAGCGACTCCACATTCAGTCTTGCCATAAGACAGCCCCCATGAATGTAATTTATATCATGATAGAGATTCAAGGAACCTCAATGGTCTTTTGGAGCTCTCACATGGACCTATTGAGGCTATTGAGCGACACATAGAACTGAAGTGAACTCGTGAAGTTGAGTTAACCTCGGGATATTATTTTATACTGTAGGAATTGAACTTGGGATCCTCGAAATATTCTAAGCACAGGGTCACAGGGCCACGGATCCCACCACACATATCTAACTACTCTGTTTGAAACTGGATCGGTCAAATATCGGGTTTCGCTGATAAACCACCCACAAACACCACTTGGATCTTGTAGTACACAGTCAGTGAAGGTTGGACAGGGAGGATAACTTCTGATCTTCTTAGATTAGGGAACTTGATAAAAATCTACCCTTCGTCGGCTTTGGAGCTTGGCGACCACATCTCCCCGGAGCAGGTAACATTTTTTCATTTCTCCCGCCGTCAGAGGGCGGTGGGTTAAAAACTTTTTCATGAAACTTCCTCACTTTTGTCCGCCTGGAACTTCATCGTAAATTGAAAGGAAAACTTGTCTTGGGAGTTTCGTTCCTTTGAATAGAACCTAAATTAAATCGTGTTAACAGCCGTTATGGCAGATAAAAAGACCAGAGGGGCTTCCGGTACGAACTTTTTCCTATTAGGATTCGTTGGTTATGCTAAGAGGCTCTAGCAAGGCGGTGTTGTTCCTGTGCCAAATTAGAAATTGAAATAAAATGCAGATAGCATAACCTAGACCACGTATCTCCTTTCTTGCATTACGAGTAAATATTTCGCACCCGTCGTGGAATACTGTAACATCTCAAAAAACCAATATTTGTGGTACTCTTGTCGTTACGGCATTATTATATTGATCGGATATATCATATCCACTGACTAGAGTACCACATGCATTAAATTAAAACCTTCAAGACCAGATTCCCAAAATATTGGTTTTCGACATTTTATGTCTTTAATCTGGCACATAACTCGAAAAACGTTGCACAAAAGCGTTACACGAATCGTTCACCACTCGTTGGATAGCTCTCGATTTACCGAACCATATTACGTTAACCACTGCGGAGTGCGTGGCCGACAAGCTGCGGTATGAGCGTGATTGTTTAAATAATTGTTTACACACAGGTGATCATTCTCAATAATTTATATTGTCTATACGAATGCAAGCTTCATAATTTATGATGAACCCTACAATTAAGTATAACAACTACGCTACTGGGGTAGGTGATGTAGCATTGTTCGAAGGTTCTTGAATCACTTCTTTAAAGACATAAAATGTCCCAATGTGTTGCAGACTCGTATGCAAGCATTTAATTCTCGACTGTATCAACAACAGGATGGAGTTGACATTCTTTTGACATTTTCATGTCTTTGCTTTGGCACATAAACTGAAACGGGAAAAATTTGTTTCCTTGATTCACCCTTTCCCTCAGATCACGTCAGAACACAAGCGACAGGCGGGCCACTACGTCAGACGCACCTATGACGCACGAGCGTATGACGTCAGACGACTGGCAGGAGGCCAACTAGTACGTCAAAGCCTATGCCGTAAGAGCCTATGACGTCAGACGGCTGGCCGGAGGCCAACTAGTACGTCAGAGCCTATGACGCACGAGCGTATTACGTCAGACGGCTGGCAGGAGGCCAACTAGTACGTCACAGCCTATGCCGTAAGAGCCTATGACGTCAGAGGGCTGGCTGGCTAGGTGATCGGGTTTTAATAAGCCTCTGGAATTCCGTTTTTTCTCAGGTTTATTGCCCTCGTGTTGTATACAGATATTACCCGCATACATAATAAAATGAATTATCTTCTAAAATAAATTATACAAAATAAAATTGAAACCCACACGTTTGATAAAGTTCAAAAATGTTTAATGTCTCGTAAAACTAGACACGTGGCGTTCCGAAGAATTGTACACAAGTCCTGCTCCTCACCCAAATTAGGTCCATATTCCTGCCGCTCTTCATCATAAAATGGTCACTCCATTATCCTGTGGATGACGTTATATCCGGTATCTACACAGTGGTTGTTATTAGGGCTGTCTGCTGCCCTCACAAGGGACATGCTTCTATTTATTGTTCTATGGCCTGTCCTCATCCTGACTATTTGAACCACGTCCTGTCTGTTCATAGGGTAGTTAGCGAACCATGGTTTATATCGGGCGTTGAATCGTGTAATGGTGGTAGCCTTTGTCTAGCGAGATCTGTTCATATTGACGATGCCCAATTGTCATCTGAGTAAGTTGGGATGTGGGAACGGTCTTTTTGAGATGTTACAGTATTCCACGACGGGTGCGATTTGTTCTCTCTACGAAGCTGAAATCAGTAAGAAAACTTTTGCTGAGTAGGTAATTGATATATCGAGCGCAGACAGTTCTCATCCCTTATCAAATGATTATTTAAGGAAAAAAATTCAATAGCAACGGGTTCCTTGACGTAAACGTTTTCATTCTATCATAGTTTTCAACATCCGACGGTGACCGACTACATCATGGAGTCCCACGGTTGACTAAAAACCAACACTATTTTAGTAGTGGACGCCAACGTGATATCTACACGAACATTGTTACTATCCCGTTATACCCAGATGGAATTGTTCTGGACGGTCGGAAGGGGGTAACGGAATTTCAATTATCTGGAAGGGGAATCGCTTGTGAGGACTAGAAGCAGCTCCAACCCACTACGTCCTCAACGAGGTCGAGTTCACTGAATAAAACCCAAAAATGTATGTTCACAACACGAAAAATGCACGAACGAAGATAATATCGTATTTCCCAATATAACTACAGTGGCCCCGAATTTGACACAGGTATAAATCCTTCCTACCTCATTCCTCCATTAAGTGTCACATCCACTGTAACAACAGTTGTACGTCCAATAGCCACCCACTTCATTACATGTTTTATTATTTACACTGAGGGAATTCAATTGACTTTTTAATTATATCAGCCCAAATGTTGGTTTGAATTATTGAGCAGCAATTTTACAGGACCTGGTATGACCTGGTATGACCTGATTTCTGTTCAAATAATTTCACATAATACCTATATATTATCTAATATAATATAATATACTATAACCCCAGAGATCAACCCTAATAAGTTGTGATTACCTATCTTATTTCAATAACAAAATATTCTTAAACAAAACTCCAGAATTCAAATTGCTCTACATCTGCTTAAAATTTGAACTCGGTGGTCCGTCCCGCGGACTCCATGGGATTTGGGCTCATCCCACTGCCAACGGGCGTTTCAGAAGGTTGTTCAGGGCCAAACACTTAAAACTTCTATTTAAGTGACTTTGTAACTTCTCTCCCACTTCTCCCGGCACTTTTCTCATAAACTTCTCTCTGCCGCGCCGGGACGACCTCTCTAATCATAAAGTTCCCCAGGAGAGTCAAGTGCTCTGATTCCTTCTCCAAAGATTCATTTCCCGTGAAAATTATTCATACAACATGGCTGTGATATTTTAATGATTTGTATTCATGGTCATTACTGAATACGGCTCGACGGCTCGTTTGTGAATGGTGTAGGAACAAATTGATCTTCACGCACAGTCAAACCATAATAAATCTTTATTGGATTAGAAGTATTTGTTTTAAAAAATTGGCTTATAAAGTAGTTATACATGAGATGGTACGGCCCAGGCAATCTTAATGACAAAATATACTCGAAAATGGATTCTAGAATTATACTCTGTAACTAAAAAATCAGTAAAAAATATACAAATAAACGTTTAGTTATATAATTGTATAGAAAGTATTTAGTTATTTGAAGTTTTATGTTATCACGTTATTAAGGAAGCTTAATTTAATTGTCAATCGTTCTAATGTATAGAATAAAAGCCCTTAAAAGAAGTAGTATTTTTAAGGAGAATGTTGATTTATATGCAAATCCGGCGAGTGAACTAAGTACCAATAATCCCAAATCTTTTTTCAAACTTACGGGTAAACTTTGGCCATTGGAAAATATTAATAGATTTTTCCTCGATCCCCAACATTACATCTTAATTACGGCTGCCCTGCATTACCGAGTTGAAGCGGTATCTCTGGTTCCCTTTACCCTGCCATCCGGCCTTATCTTTCCCGAGTAATTAATGGTTCCTCTTCTAACTTTTCACTAACTTTTTTTTTGTACCAGAGCTGTATCTTCCAAAAAAAATCTCTCTCTCTCCCCCCCCCCCCGTCATACCCAACCTCGTTCTATTTTTTTTTTTTTTTAATTATCAGTTATTTATGTAGGTATTGACCGCCTTTGATAATTTGAAAACTTTTCGTTAGGGGAGAAAAAGAGACCGTGAACGAGTAATTGTTTAAATAATGTGTGTAAACTGTTCTGCTGGGAGCGCAGTTCTCTTTTTACCGGACGGTTGTAATTTGCACGGGGAAAAGGATATTTTTCTTGACTTACCTACTTGTAACTATTTTTATAGTGTACTTTATTGAAATCATAAAAACGGTAATTGGTAACGAATTCATAGTTCATGTTGCGGCCAATTTTTTCATGTCAATGCAATGCTGGTCTTTGAAGACAATTAGGTAAAGGTAGCCATGTAATATTGCAATACGTATACCCGATCACTATTTATCCTTTTTTTTAACTCTTGGTGTACATTAGGGATGAAACAAATCATTAGGGATAGCTCTTAATTTGGAATGAAACACGGATAAAAGATATGGTTTACGAAATTAATCATCACAATGAAATATTAAATGTGATGCCGTTTCGTGGTTGAAACTGTTCAGCATTGAGTTTTCCCAAACAGATAACACCATGAACAGCCAGTCTTGAAGGGTAGCCCTTCCAATTTAGGGATAGGAAAAAACTTGATACAACAAAAGAATTGACAAACCTTTGAAAAAAACTATACCCGATTTTATTACATTGGGTGAACCGAAAACCACTTGTTAATCACTGTTCTGCAGCCTTTTCCTTCATTCAGTAGATCTGACCAAACTGTTGAAGAAGGGTTCGTCGGCTGTAATCTGCTAGGCGAAAAGGAGATGATATTACTGGAGCGTGCCTACAACCCCAGCTCAGATAGGCCTGACGAGCCTCAGATGGGCCAACCCTCAAGATATTAAGTTAGCAGTGCAGGAAATATTGTGGCTTTGAGCTTATCTGCCTCCTATTCCCACTCCCTCCTTTCCCGTGATCTAACCACTTTTTCATGTCCTCTCGTTCTCTTTTCCCCCAGTTTTCTCTCATCTTTTTCGGTTTTGCGTTCGCGAACTTTTTTTTACCATTTACATTTTCCACTGCTCTTTTTCTCCATGGTTTTCTCGAGCCTCCGTATTTTTTGCTATCAGTCTTTATTAGTATGCACCGCTGCTCCGGAAAATTAGAATAAAAAGAGCAAAAGATAATTAAAATAAATATGAAGTCACGTCCCCACATCCCATTGCGGTCTTCAAATTGCATTTCCACGTCATGAAAATGGCAAAGAAATTGCCTCACTATTTTCTGAATTATCAAACAGGTTATATTAGAAAAAGTATTATGAAAAGAGAAGACAAAATAGGGAAACCCGCATTTTTAATTATAATGATGTCACTTAAATACACGCATTCCACTAAAATATCTGTTTTCGCGACTAGAAAAACTGGGAACGTTGTATTAAAGCGAGATACGACAAAAATGTGATGATCCATAGTTAAAGTTTTGACGTAAGAAAAACCAATTGATTCGGGGAGAGCTCACACAGTTTTCAGTTTATACTGGCGAAGGGACGGCGATCTGACGGTTGGATTCTACGTGTCTTGAAATGTGAACCCACCATTTCCAAGAAAGTTGATAGATTAACAATAATTGTTATTTGTTTAAAACAACTTTGCCAAAAATTATGCTTACAATATGAGTTCTTTGACGTAATCATATGAGCCAAAATTCCTATGATTTATTTATTTAATTTTTTTTTTTTTTTTCAGGCTACTTTTGGCATATCAGTGATTTCCATTGGGATCCCAACTACAGCGACAAAGGCGGAGGTAATTACTTTAAGGTTTAAATATCTCAATCATTACCCTGATTTTGTATTATACATCTCCATAACCACCCATTATTTACGAATTTGACGAATATGACCGCCATATTCAAAATTTCAAAAATTTCAAAAATTTCAAAATTTCAAAAATGCGGTTCGAAATCTTTATTCAATCTAATTATTGTAACTTTTTTTCACCCCGACACAACGGGGCAAAGTCGGAGAAAACGGCGATTGCACTAATTTATTCACAAATTTGACGAATATGTACGGTGAACGCTATGTTCGAAATGTCAGAATCAGCGATTCTTGTTCACAGATACTTTGCGTGTCTGTTGAAAGAAGGCACGAATAATTTCGAATATTTGGTGGTATTTGGTACTTCTTGGTATAAAACCCCAGAATTGTACTAATACAGATTAGTTCCAGATCATCTATACAAGGTGATCCACTCGTAGATTTAAAAAAAAATGTCACGAAAAACTACATGAACAATTGAGTAAAATATCGCCAACCGCATATTTTCATCTCAATCCGTTCTCGAGATATGGTTTTTTAAAGGTTTTTGTTTTCAAAAAGTCATATTTTTCCTCGTTTAAACTACTCTATCCAATTTTAGCTTTATACCAAATTTTCGGAATTAGCATTAAATGTCCTGTTGAATTAGTGTATGTACTTTGATTCTTGAGATGACCATAGTGTCATTATGTATGGTTAACTTTGAAATAATCTTGGTCGTCCGATCAAAAATTCCAGTTTAAATGCAAAAAACGTTAGGCACTCACTTCCCGCTTACTAACCGCCTAACTTTTATTGCATTTAAATTTCAATATTTTGATTTAAGGAACAAGATAATCTTAAAGTTGACCATACAATTGAAAATCTTATTGGATGAAGACGTTTTCATGAGATTCGCCAGTTTCCAGAATTTTTTGTGAAAGAGTAGTAGATTTTCAGAATTTTCATTTTTTTTAAAATTCTTCTACGTGTGAACTGCTGTTGTGGTCATTATGGTTATGGGATACACAACGGCCATATTTGAAAACTACCCAAATCCAGTTCATGGTCTTCCCAGAGGATTTGAATTCAAATGGGAATCAATAATCATACTCGTATTCATATTTTTTAGCCCTCAGGCCAAAAGGACAAATTATGGCCAGGAGAATGGGACAATGTCAATACTTTTTCACTACTTTATGTAATACTCGTAATATGATCCTCATAATATTATTGTCAATGTAAAAAATCCAGCAATGGTCACTTCTCGGTGACTTTTTACTTAATCAAAGGTAATAATGGAATCCCTAAAATTCATCTTGACCAGTCTACTGCATCTGAGCAAATTAATCATTGTGGCCAAAATGATTAACTCTGCAAAATTACGGGTTTTCGGGGTATTCACCAGTCCTATCTCCTCCCTTGTTTAGAATCGAAAAATCATTAAAGGTGCCCCAAATGGGTGAACGGGCGATTAGGAATTAGTGGACAATTTCAGGTAATCAAAAATTCAATTACCGAAATAAAGGTATTATCTACTGCTTATTCAGCTATATCGATTCCCCACTAATCAGTGGCCACGACTCTATTCAGGTTGACCCACATGATGCAGCATAATTGCGTTTAAACCCTTTGTAGCATGCAATTAGTAATCATTCCCTTAGATTGAACGGCATTGTGTTGTTTCGGGGTACAATCAGCATAATATGATTATATTATTCTCGTGGAACCCGTTCGTGTAACAAAACCAATATTTATGATTTACTAGTGACTCCGATTCGCTCATCAGATTTAGGGCCTTTAGTAATCGAGTGTCAATGTTCAGTTCGAAAAGTAAGGAAACTAAGCCAAGTTCCAACGAAGGTAGCTGTAGCTAGTTAGGGTCGAGTGTAGTAATTGGGAAACAGCGGTAATTGGGAACAACCGACATTAACCCTCACGTAGAATTTTGGGGACCCAAACCAAACTTGAAGTCGTAGAACGTGTTCCCGCGTCTTTCTGTTCTCGATTGAGAGCATTGTGATTAGTTATCGAAAGAACTCGTCTCGTACCAAGTTCGCAAATCGTCGTACATCGGTAAACTTTGAATCAAATGAAACATTCTTGGTTTCAGCGTCTTAATAGTTTTACTGCCTCAGTATTTTGGTTTATTATCTTCGATAATGAACCATTGGAATCGCCCAAAGAAAAAAATTTATTAACCCCCCCTCAAAATTTGTTGGTTTACGTTTCAAGATACGTAGATTCAGAAAATCGAATTAAAAAAAATCCGTCCGTCGGCCGTACGCCGTCCGCCGCCCGCGGCACTTTATTTATTGATTGATACGGCCGAAGCTATTTTACAAAGAAGGAAAATAATTCGAGATTTCACCCGTAAAAGAAACTTAAGATAAATAGTACAAATGAGATACTGGTGCACAAAGAAAAGTAATATGTGATAAAATGACGATGAAGAAAAGGAAAAAGAACTGTCACTGATACTGATAATTAGAAAACTGACGTTTGAGGCTAAACTGCGAGATACAAAAAAAGTCTGATGACGTGGCTTGCCCAGTTAGCGTGACTTTGCCCAGTTAGCGTTGAGTTAAAATTACGAAATTTTTTTGTGGGTTCCGGCCAACCCCACAATAAACTTTTCATAACCCTAGGTCAAGGGGAAGGTGTTCAAAAAAATTTTTGTAATTTTAAAAATTCCAAAACTCGAAAAATTTATATAGAACGGTTATGTTTTTTATTTCATATTTAGATAGAGTTTATTCCTAAGAATTTTTTAAGACCACCCGCAGCTTTGTACGACCAGCGGTTCGTTCACAATGACGGCTCAAAGGTTGAGCCTGTCAACACGATCGTGAATCAAACGGTTGAAATAAAGGTCAATTAATGATAATTCATAATAATAATTAATCTAACAATCTAGAAATTTACACCTAGTGATCTAGACAGAAGGGTGATCTGTACAAAGAAGATAATGAACCGTTGTGTCACGAATTTGCAGAGTTTTTTGTATTGGGTTGATTGGAAACGTTATGAAGAGTGGGGTGTTGTATAGTCAAAATTGCAATAAGTTCGAGCTATTTGTGAATGTGAAGAAATTTATTACAATACAATGTAGCAAAATAGTATAATGTTAGTAAGTAGTTAAAATGTCTTGTGTTGTAATTTATTGCAAAATCCTGTGCAATTATGCAGATGTTCAAACATTGTCACAGAGTTGCACGCCGACCGGAAGACACTGAACCAAATTTGTTTAGGGAGTTCTGGAACGCAACGAGAGTGGAATTCCGCTTCCAGAGGGAACCAATTGAATCTCTCCTAAAAGTGATATCAACGGCAGACTCACACGTAAATCGATTGAGACGGTGATAGTGGAGAAAGAATACTAAGATGGTTTTGAAAATCAAGAAGAGTTCAAGGGGATTTCCTCTAGTTTCAATTTTTTTATAGGATGTTCTTCCACATTAAAGAAAACAACAGTAGAGGAAGCTTGATGTTTGAACAAGCTGCGATGTAAGTTCCCTTCATCCCGCATTACACGAAGGTCGTGGTAACCGGTTCAACGGTAGGGCAGAGTGTGCTGAATAAAATGCTTCCCAGGTTTGTTTGGCTGGGTGCCGGCCGATAAACCACTGTTGGGTCGCTCGCCGCCTCCCCCGCCCCTTCATACTTGCTTTATGTACACAATCTCTCCAAGGTAGAAATTTATAACGCCCATCGAGAAAAGATGGAGGGGTTTGTCACCATTTCGGCCTCTTGATGTGCATTTCTCTCGACGGCCTAGCGCTGTAGAATATCGGAGAACGAAATTAAGTCACATAGAATAGCCGAGATAGAAAAAGTGAAGGGACGATAAGTAATGGTCAACGTTTCTACTAAACTTAAGATTCTGAAAACCTTTCAGAAGTCTTGAATACTCATTATTCACCCTGTTCATACTCAGCTTTTTAATTTAATATTTCAGTACAATGTAATTATACTTATAACAAATAAATCATCCGAAATCCGAGTGTCCTTCCAATCCCTCCAATATGAATTTTGAAACTGGGGAATAACGAAGGAAGACTAAATACCAACATACCTACAACTGTGGTAGGTGACTTGCAGAACCATTGAGAATTTACAATATCAGATAATATCTGATTTATAATATCAGAATATTATTCTGATGTCTTGGACTCTAAATAAATGATTATATCAAATGATTAAGTATGAGAGTTATACCTAATGTGCATCTCATTCACACGTGTCACCTAATTCACCTAACATTCCAGTTCATTGTGTCTGTAACACTCCTGATGTTGAGCAATTTTCAAAAATTTGAAAAAATTCAGCCCAAAAAATGACACTTGGGTATCAAGAATGTTTTCTACAAACGTCAAATGGTAGCGCATGAGCAAATTCGACACTCAAAATCGATAATCACGTTTTCAATTTCTGACAACTTCAGGGACGTCAAATGGTCAAACAATCATGGACCCGTGTATGAATTTTATAAAGGCGTTCTTCTTAATTTCCAAACGAATAATGAGCAAAAAATAGCTATACCTTGATAAAACAAAGATCATTTTTCTAACTTCAGCAAAAGGGTGTAAAAATGTCTACCCAGAATTCCATTGTCGTGATAATGAACCAAAGTGATTGTTAAAACATATTCACTGCGCCAAAGGAAAAAATCGAGAAGGGTGTTAACTGCCTTAACCCCCATAACGAGCTCGGCTCTCTTTTCCTTGGAACGTGAAAAAAAATGGTCCTCAAAGCCCTTGATCTTCCGGGAACTTGATCACTTCACAGTGTCTTATCGACGGAGGTGAACGAAGATAAGAAAGAGGAAGACCTCCGCAGGGAACTAGCCCATCGAGAAATATCGGTTCCAACGTTTTAAATCGGCGTTTCTAAAACATTTTGGCTCCAACCCCATCAAGTTCCCTTCTTGGGTAGGTTTACTTTTGCTTGTTTATATACCGGTTTCTACCTATTGGATTGTCTTTTGGTCAACGCAGGATTTCCGACCTCTCTTGGTGAAACGTTTTTATGGAGTTTCCAAAGGAACTGATTCTGTGGGTTAGAATCTCCAATACACATCCTCTAACTTTTTTACTCAATGAAGACCTTGAAGAAAGTCTCCCCTCTTGAAGAGGTTCCCCTCCACTAAAAACATTCTCAAGCAATTTATTTCAATTTTATTGTCATTCCCGTCAACATGTACCCATTCAAATTTTCTTAATCACGCTACGTCATAGTTTTGACTCAACATGAAATTCTATTGAAAGTTAGAAAACTCATTTTGGAAGTATGACGTGGATTTTATATTTTGATTTAATTATACATAACATTTATGTTTAATTAAATCAAAATGAAGTATTCGTATGGTGATCTAATCATCTCGGTACGAATACTTCATATTCAATTCACTAATGTCAAAGGAGCTTTGAATAAACAGGGTACTAGAGTTTACAAACCGGTCCCCATAACTTAGTCTGATTTGATTCGTTAGAGCAACGAAGTATTGAACGTGAATCATCAATCAGGATCAAGAAAGCAGCGTCAACTCCCTTCAGTTGCGCTTCAGCTTGAGAAGTACATTAAACTAATCGGTAATCATGTAATTGAGGTCTGAGAGAGACGTCAAACGTAAACAATAATATCAACTCAGTACGCACTCGAAACTCGAATATTACGTTATTGATCTTGATGGTCATTTATAGAGGATTATACAGAGGTGGTCGGATACGGATTCTACAGCTAATTTCCATTAAAAATTAACTCATGCAATTTTTTTACCTCTAACGATTTTTAGGCGGTCGTAACCCCCTCAATTCACACTGAAACTGTAAATTCAAAATTGAGGATACCCTCGGAAAACGCGTTAAATGTTCGTTCTGTCTCCCTGTCATTTTTAGGTGGAATTGATCACTTTCGCTCAAATCGAAAAAATGACTTGTTTTTAAAATGCTTTGTAACCCCGATAAGTTGAACTGAAACTTGTAAAATGCCCCAAAGTCTCTGCATTCCATTGGTCAAGTCATTTTTATTTTTTCAGTGGAATTTAGGGTGTAAAATCATGTTTGAATGCGGAAAATGTGGTTTTCCGGCAAAATCGAGGGTTTAATAATGAAAAATAAACCCCCAGAAGCTGAAGAGTTAGGGTCGACCTCCCCTTCGACTCGATTTTTCACGCTAATTCGAATGGTGGCGCTCTCAGACCTATTATCATCATTTATCTTCATTTTCGGTGTCATACTAATCTAAACCATACTTGATGACATCTTCAGGGGGCAATTTTATTGCCTCGGCCCGTGCACATTTTTTGGTTCAACCAAATATTCTAAATATTTGGATGCAATTTTCAAAGCCCCTTCTTTGAGTTACCCTTTGACTTCATTGGGTTTGAAGGGAAATTATCACCAAGTTGTCCGGAAACGTAACATCGTCCGATCCCTGCGATGTATCTCACATGTATCGCCCCATTGATGCCGTATTCGGTGGGCATTCAAGAATGGATACATCTATCAAAGCCCTATATGTTTGGGACTTGCTATATCCGTTCACCCCCGTGGTTAAATAGAAGACAAGAAGAATGTGTTTGGCAGGGAAAGCTACGTTATCGTACTTCATGGCTGGGGCACCGAAATGCGTGGATTGTAGTAAATTGCCTCACATTTAGAACCCCCTCCTCCCAACCGACCATGTTTTTGGAGTTGGACTCTCTTCATATATTTCCCAAGTATCTTCTTATTCGTGTGATTCATGTCACAGTACAGAGGAAACAAATATACAAACATATAGATTGGCAATGACGCTCGTATTACTGTAGAACCAATAGGTAGGTAGTTAACGAAAATAATAAAATATTAATAATTAATAATGAAGTCTGGACAATAGACTTAATTAATTTTCAAAGGGTTTCAGAATCGGTTCAGATCCAAGGTACGACATGGAGAAGCTCCCACTCCATAGGCGCACATTTGCGTAGAGCGTTATAAGTTTTGGCGGTATACACTTTTGATGATTCTATCTCATATCAGCTTTTTTAGGACTTTCTTACAGGGTGAAACTCGTGCTATCGCAGCTTTATTATAAAACACATTAAAAAACACACGGTGGAACGAATTTGAGTAATGTGAACACGAGCCCCAAGTCGTTTGAAAATCCCTCCAATTACTAATACAAACAAAACGGTAAGCCCGTTCTAGATTCCTCTGCACGTTTTCCTCTATCCCCCTCGTTGCTCGTTTGATGGGATGGATGTATGCTCTTCTGACTGGGCCCTAACTGCATTAGTTTTTTCGGGCGTCGAATCAAATATTCAAGAGTTCCATTTCTCTCTCGCAATTTCTCTCACGCCCTCTTTACCCTCTCTAACCGAGAGTTACTGAAGTGGGTAGGTAAGACTATTTTGGACGAATGTGAAAACGTGCTGCCCACACTGATGAAATTGATAAATGGTTATTATGAACAAATAACATGATGTGAGGGGATTTTTTGTTTGTTTTACATCTTTCCTCATTTCAAAAACAGGGTTGGGAAAGATCTACAGTGGATTTTTTTATTTATTCAGAAAAACCGTTCGTTATCTCACTAAGTGAATTTAAAACATTGGCAATAACGCACAAAACACGTAGACGTCCCACTAGCGCCGGGAATAAATCATTGCAGCAAGAAATAAGTGCCTTCGCAGTATTATAGCGAGAGGTGGTGAGGTTTGTTTAAGAGTTGAAGATGATTATATTCTACAAGCTGGGTTTTTTGTAAGGTTTGAAAGTATGTGCTAGAAGAGTGGTTGATAAGTGATGCTATCACGAGCTACTCGAAATTATGGTGAGGGATAAATTGCTTTGAGTTTTTTGCACACATTGAAGGACTTCCTTGAGTGCGAATTCACAAGAAACCTGAACAATTTGATAACCCCTATGGTTTTCAACAAAAATGGTTGATCGGCGGAATTTGATGACAAAATTATAATGTCCTACTGACAGCTTCCGCTACGCTCCAAATCAAAATAAGTTGTCTACGAGGACCGTCCAGAAAGTAAGGTTTCAAAGGTTGTGTAGGACGAAGGGAATTTTGTTTTTAAGCGTTATCACCACTGGTTGGTAGAGAGGTTTCTAACGGTCAAAACAAATCATCAAACGCCTCAGTCCGTTACGAAATGTCGCCACGGCAACCAAACGCGTCAAACAGTTCGTCCCCTAATCACTCCACCTGTCGCAGTGTTTTGGCTGCTCGCGAATTTCTTGAACGGTATGAAAGCCAGGGTGAAACTTTTCTTGACTCACTTGTGACTGGTGTATCACTCAACTCCTCAATTCACCATCAACCAAAAAATTCAAAGTCCAATTTTCACAGAAGACAATCATGGCATCTGTCTTTTGGGATCGGAAAGGGATATTATTGGTCGATTTTATGCCTAAAGGAACCACCATAAATATCCCTGATAAATGCATTCTGTGAGACACTCAAGAAGTTGAAAAAAAAATATATATATCAAGGAAAAAGTGGGAGGAATGCTGAGTCGTAGTGTGTCACTCCTTCATGACAACGCTTCCTCATACGCCCGTCTCACTCAGGACCTACTTGTTTCATTTGGGTGGGATATTGTGACTCACCAACCATACTCACCATCAGATTATCATATTTTCAATACGCTGAAGGAGTTTTGGGGTGGACACGATTTTCAAATGGTCCAGGATGCTGTCGAAAAACGGCTTCGGGAGGTGGAGCGGAAGGTATACGACGAGGATATACAAAAACTGGTCCCTAGGCTTCAAAAATGTATTGACCTCAATGGCGATTATGTAAAAAAAATGGTGACATTTTTTTAATTATCTTGTAAATTTCATTTAAATTTCATTTAACACATGTTGTAACCTTACTTTCTGGAAGACCCTCGTACTATCAATATGCGGATCCATACTGTCCATCGTTACTCCAACGTCAACAAATGAATGTACAGATTTCTTTGTGCTTTTCGTTCCACTAGCAAAGATTTAATGTCTTACATACTTTGCCCACGAAACTGTCTGAACAAACTCTGACTTCCCTTTCTATGAAAATGGTTCATAATGATGGGTTCCGGGAACAGTTAATGATTTCAATAAAAGCATCAGGTCACCAGCTGCCTAATCACTTCGGAAGATGCATGATTTTATAATGTGTGCAGCAATTAGGGAGGCTTCCATCAAGTCATTTCCGTCATGTGACATCAATCCGTTCCCTGATGGAAAGCCTTCCCTTACGTATGAAGCCCGAACAATGGTGAAGGTTCGTTGAGAGGGGAAACTCCATTGTTACCGCCGCGAATGAACAGGGAGGCGTTTGGTTACTTAGGAAGAGCGCACTACATCGCTCACCTCACACTTTCTCCTTTG
Source organism: Stenodema calcarata (assembly GCA_963920205.1). Taxonomy (NCBI): domain Eukaryota; kingdom Metazoa; phylum Arthropoda; class Insecta; order Hemiptera; family Miridae; genus Stenodema; species Stenodema calcarata. Next base: position 23,517,345 of record OY986051.1, on the reverse strand, counting down.
AAAGACGGGTTTCAAATTCGTCACTTCTAAACAAGGCGTTCGAGCGACGCATAGCGCTGGAGAATCCAAACGCGTCTCGTTATTATTGATCAATCATCTTCATTTTATTAAAACACTACTCAGTGAATTGATTGTTATTGTAGGGTTTAAAACCCACCTTCAGGTGGTCATGATTGACTTAGAAGGATGGTCAGAGAAGACGCCCATGCTTGTCGTTCCAAGTTTCTTGCATCTGGAGATACAGATTAGGGGCCAAAGCCACTGAAGTTTGGTGGTTTTTCATTGAGAACTTACATGTATTATCCCGAGTTTTGCCTCAGAAAGTACCCATCGATGAAAGTACCCAATCCTTAATCGATGAAAAAACTGTATTAGGCAGCTGAACGATTCAGCGTGTCATCATAAATAATTTACCTTCACCATAAATTAGACCACTAGGAACGAAACCACCAAATGGTTGTGCGCTTCAGTTCTCATAAAAGAATCCAATAATCTGTCAGCCACCCGCGGGTCAAGCCGCTTCGAAAGTACCGTCGAAAATGGGGACCAGTCTTGTCGAACACAACTTCCCTGGACAACAGAATTATACGTATACAAATACATATGTCATCTACAATAATTGTAGATGACCAAAAATTATCAATAATTATCAATTATTGATAATTTGGTGAAAATACTTCATTTGCTATTTATAGATGACGTGAGCTTTTATTAACGAAAAAATACTTTACTGCACAAAATAACTTTACTTTACGAAAATAATTTCAAAGTTTTCTGAACAAGAAGCCATTTCTGCCGGGAAAAATTGGAATCATCATCAATTTCGACAATGTCAAAATAGGACCAAAATGCTACAGAATGCTCTTGAGTTGACTTTCAATTCTGACTATTCATCTCGGAGAATTTATATAATGAATTGAAACTAACGAAACCTTGTTAGACTAGAGAAGAAAGTCTCTGGTAACAAGGGTTAGGAGTCTGCGTTCACCTGCAAAAAGCTATTTAACCAAGCTCGACTCCCAGACCTAATGAGAATCAAAGGTTTAAGGAAGAAGCGGGGACCCACAACCTGGTTTGCAGCTTCAAGATGAGCTTTGTAAGAAACGGGGCTAACACCCGTCCAAGGCTACGGCTGCTCAGAGGGTGTACGCTTATCAGCATACATAAATAGAATAAGAGAGATGTTGGTACCTACAAGGCGATGTCTAAAGGGAACAGAGGGCCCTTGTAAACCTGTCTCGACCTCAAGGCTTTGGAGCTCTAATTATTTTAACCCCAAGGCCTCACTCGGTTGAGTACTTCCCCTGGGAAATGGCGAGGGACTGAGTTTGGTCAAAGATCAAGGGAAATGTGATAGAAACCAGGATTATGATAAAAATAGTAGTTGTGATACTCAGCAGCACTCCAAGAATATCAATTAAGATAAATTACAGGACACGCATCTGAATTCAAATGTGATACATCAAACACCAAAAACCCTTTACATGAGGTGGAAAAACCCGTGGTCGTCAGCACTGATCCGGAATTTCGGGGAACTGAATGGCCGAACTGCTTGATCAGCTGTTTAACTTGTTTTCTTCAAAACTTTTTATTTCACCAGAATTCAACGGAATATAAACTCTCACAGAACAATAATTTGTCAATACGTTTTAAAACAATAATCGTTAATAACAATAAATAACAATAATCATTTAAAACTATTAATTATTAATAATAATTAGATGATTTTCCACAGAAAGTTCCGCGGGTGCTAAGCTAGCTCTTATAGGTTCTCATTGGGTAGTATTCAGTTCAGGGGAGTCGGATGTTCAGCATATATATATAGACGGCTTCGGTATTTAGTTGCAGTGGCTGCATAGGTAGAAAAGGAAGAAGAACCCGTTTCGCTTTTTCAAAAAGCAGTTGGAACTTTTTGTTTTCCTGACGGACCCAAGAATCGGAGTAAGTATCACACTCGAAAGTAGATTTCAAGGTGGAGTCTGACGTTGTCTATCAAAAGTTTTGTTCATTTGACGATACATTTGTTGGCTTTTTTGGAACTGAAAACTGTTTGACCGCTCATTCGTGTTCTTGCAAAATTGTATCTCGAGCTGTGGGGAAGTAGTGCTCAAGGGAACTTATCCAAACCGCGAAGATTTTCACATATTTCATCAGTCAAAGTGATTTTCTCAAGATCCAGTTTGTTTTTAAGCAAAAAATCAACAGGAAAACCATCTATTTCTTCTGAACAGATTCAACCCAAAACTGGATTTCCCTTTTAAATGCGCGAACTTTGGCATTAGCTTCAAAAGTTGTCATAGTATCCCTTGTAGAGCTCATCTCATTCATTTTCAAGAAAATATCTGATGAATCCGGAATATACACTGTCATCTCTCATCATCAAAAACGTTGGCCCATTTGATATTGTGGTCCATACACAGAAATAAGACTTCAGAGCGTAACTACTGTAACCATGAAACCCCGCAAGACAACCACCTCACTTCTGTGTGGAGAAGCAAGGAATTGTGAAGGCTTTCAATCATCAAGTAGTAATACCAAAAGTCTTGACTTTCACGGCCGAGCCTGTATACTATTAAGAGGCAGGCATTTGTTTCATCAGTAAAGCATCTATATGAAGAACACAATGACAGCTAGTGCAATTTTTAGATTCTTATTTTATCTTCGTAATCGTTCCAACCGTTGGGCCAGTCGTTGCTTTTGCACCAGCAGTGCACACGTCAATGCAATTACGCCGAAGAATTTCGTTCGTGGCATAGATTGAAAATATTAGCACAATAATAGTCCATAAATAAATAAATAATAGTCCATTATTTATCCTGCCGATAAATAATAGTCCATTATCAATCATCCGAGTTCTTTACATTTATGCTGAGCGTTTCTCTTTCCAGCTTGCAGAAAAAGCATGCCGGGACCGTTCAGAACCCCGGGCCCTTTGGGTGAGCATTCGTGCGACTCCCCGTGGAGTCTCATCGAATCCGCTGTATACGCTATGAAAGCCATTCAGGGTGAAGAATTCGAGTTCATCCTCTGGACGGGGTAAGTACCTGATATACTGTTGTATTTTCGCTGTGTTGAAGTTGTGTTGAAGTGTTCTTGTTCTCTTGTGGGTCATGGGTCACAGGCCATCTTCAAGACAACAAAACATTGGTAGAAATTGGGTTGACGTTATGAAAGAAATTGAAAGTGTTTACCTGGATATTAACTTGGATATTTCTTGGAAAATGTCACTTGTTTACAGAGAGCGTAATAAATTAAATTAAAAGACAAGCAGAATCTAATAAATTGTTAAAATTAAGGGTGAAGAGGTATGATGACATAGATACTGTTTATAAATCTCATATTTATGTTGTTTCTGTTAGCAAAGTTGAGAGTAAAATAATTAGATAATAATTATTATATGTAATTATTATATAATTATGAAATAATTATTATCTATTGCAATGGCTTTAAAATGGTTAGCACAATAAATATGCAAATCTATATCCAAATAGTTGAATAGAGATAATTTGGATATAGATTTGCGCGCTGTGTGAGCGCTTTTCCTTCCATACGATACCTGACCAAAGCTGCAAATTCCAAATTTCGCCAAAATTGCAATCATTACAAAATTAAGGATGAGTTCAAAGCCTTGGTATTTTGGATTTCAAAACTGGTTCTTCCTTTTAGTTATTATAATAGAATAACTAAAAGTAGCTATTACAGATTACCTATATTGCATACTACATATTACCTATAATCTACGTGAGCTCAGTTCATTGGAGTGGAATTCAGTAAAATAGGGAGGATAACCAAAGCAGGTGAGAGCGAAAAAGTTATAGTTCTTATTTATATTTTTCACAATACGTGAAAATGTAAAATGTAATTCGTGAAAGGTAGTTCAAGTTAGGAAAACTCTCTCGTGGGATTCATGACTAAAACTTCCTTGGTTGTTGATACTCGTAGATGGTTCCTTGTTCGAATGACTGAACTTTGACTGAAGACTGCACGAGATTGTTAGTAGTTTCAAATAATATGTGTACGTAAGTGGATAAATACCAGCTATCTGCTACGTGACTCCACTAACATAATATATTATATCGCATCCCAGAAGTTTCTTGCAATCATCTAGAATAAGTTAGGATACGAAGGGAGCAACTTCTTTCAATCGCGCAGTCTCAATAAACCCTTCGGGAAAAATCCTTGAGCACACTCATATTCCATGAACAGCGTTAGACGTCCCCAAGTGGCCCTCTTTCTTGCTAGGGAAAGGCCATCGTAACTCCCAAACTGTACGGGCTTAGGCTTGTTAGGCGTGCCAGAGAAGTTTGAAGATGATGTAGGTACCTACTCACCTTATACCGCTTCCAAACAACTAAAACCATTAGTCGTCTTCATATAATCTCCTTTTCGAGAATTACACATCCTTTGGGCTCCGGCAAACGTACATGGTGTTTCTCTACACACGACAATATTGTTGGATGTAAGAAGAGTTGACCTTTCAAAAGTAAATACCAAGTCCAAATAATTTATTCGTCATGAAATGTTATTGACATAGATATGTCTCACCGGGCTAAGTCTAATTTTCCGTCACGCTATAAATGTAACGGTCTCAGAGAAGTACAGAGGAGGCCATTGGCAGTGTGAGATGTAGTAATGTGTCGGACAAATCAAGAGCTTTCAAAAAAGTGGTGGACGATTTTTATACAATGAAAAATATCGAAGATAAAGTCAAACAAGGCAACAAAGGATGTAAGCGAAATCATCAGAAATCAGGAGTAACTCGAGAGTGTACATAATCAGGAGACACACGAGTGTATACAATCATACGAGAGTGTACGTAATCATCTAGTAATAATCACCAGAAGAAAATGTTCGTCGTTTTCGAGACCTGCAAGGCTCATTCGTTCCAATATGAATCGTTCTTTTCGAATTGAAATGAACTTTGTTCGTTTTTGAGTCGAAAACAGGTCCGTTGCAAGGCCAATCTTTCCAATATTGCCGTGCTACGCCAAAGAGCCGACAGTTGAATTTTTACGGTATTTGACTTTTTGGAATCGTTGGAGTTTATTTTGAAGTGACTAAAACCTGTATTACTGGCCAGGAATTTCGTTGGAATTTCATCTAGAATGTTTTTTCTTTGGAACAACGCGCATATCTACACGATTACTTCACACACGGACAACAACGGCCGTTCGTCGGCTCCGCCACTACTGTGCTGCTCTCGAGAACAAAATGCGCAAGCTCCAAATACCTCTGGTTCGCTTGGCAACCTTATCAAGCGCGAATTTTAAACCTCATTACGTATTCACAAACTCATATCCGCCGAATTACTAACTACATAATACTAAACAGTGATTTAACAGATAAACCTCATTGTGGTAAGCACGGTTACCTATTTGACCATAACTTACTTATATTTAATGAAATAAAACAAGCTTCCACGATTCACCTAGTTATTAACCTAGATTGTGACGAACTGTGGGTCTCAGGTTTTCATCGCCCATATTTTCATCAGAGGGAAAAGGAAGAAATGTTTCCCTTAAGAGGAGGATTAGACCTCCAAATTACATTATCCGGTCTCTCCTAAGTGACATGAAGTAATTAAATGAAGGACTCATAACTCGATTATGAAGTTAGGTCATTACTCGAGACTTTCAGAGGTGTAATACATCAAGCTCTACTGTCAAATTAATTTCTCTCTCAATATATCAGGAACCCAATCGTGATGAATTAAGGGGAAGGAAAAAAAAGAAACTACACGATCCCGTAGGAGCAATAGCCGGGGGCTACTTTGTTGTGCTGGTTTATTAAAAAACCTTTCAAACCGCACAAGCGAGAAATTTAATTCGGATTTCTATTGCGAAGTGATAAGAGATTGTTACAATGGGGTGGTATATTTCATTCAAATTACAGTAGAAATACATTTCCACTTGTTCCTCATCATTCGCATACTGTAATATGAAATGAATAGAACTTCAATAATTTCTGAAAAGGTCCAATAATAGAATAATAATTACTATTAACAGTAATAACGGTTGTATGGGATGAGGGGGAACATAAGTGAATGAAGGCTGAATGACCAGTGGGTTGTTCTGGATCATATTTTGCTATGAATTAGGAAACTAACGGGGAAGGAGGGATGGTACATCAACTATTGAAATTGATTGAAAATCACACTTTGGCCATCGAAAATAAAAAACACCACTCACAGTCTCTACTAGGAAATAGTTATAGGTTCACATCTCAGAATTCTAGTAAGTACAGAATTCTAGTACAGTATTGTAAGTATATATACAAACTATGAATGAAGTTGAGTGCAGTAAAGTAAGTATTTCCAGGCATCCAGCATGACCTAGTGAACGAATCACACCAACGTTTGTTTCCATGAAAATCCAGTCATGCAGCATGGCTTTAAAAGCGAATTCTCGAAGAAATAACTCACCATCGTGTTTACCTAAAAATCTATGAACTGAGGCGTTACTCGGCAAAAAATGGAAATAAATTCGTTATAAAACGAGTATGTTCGGCCCCCAAAGCTGTTCGGGCTCCTTGGGGCCTAAGTTTACCTTATTACCCGTAGCCCACTAGCGCTCTTGACCTGCCACTTTCCCACATAATATGTGGGAAAGTGGCAGGTCAAGAGCGCTAATGGAAGGTCGATAGAGTGGAAGGTCGATAGAGTTAGTGGCAACTATATTATAGTTGCCACTAACTCTATCGACCTTCCCACTAGTGCCTTTAATTTCCCCCGTAGACCACTAGCGCTCCCGAACTTCCACTTTATCACACATATTTACTGAATTACAATACCTACACAATTCACCCAACACATAATATTTCAAGAACATTATTTCCTAAATTATGAATGCCAGTTGGGGTAATATGCTGAGAAAATGGCAAAACATGAAGAACCTAAATTGTATAACGAACTTCGTCACGTGACGCCATATTGCATCCCTCCCGAATTCCGACCATTCTGTCTATGCTTCCCGTTGTTATGCTTTCGCGCTCCCCAGTTTTATATATTTTCAATTGTTCGCCACAATAAAAGTGGTACCGATTTTCCGATGCTATTCGTTCACTAATCTTTCCCCGTGCAACTAGACACAGTAAAAGGGAGGCATTTTACATAAAACCAGTTATTTCGTCGAAAATTCGCTTTTATAGCCATGCTGCATAACTGTGGATTTTTTTTTTCATTATTATTTATGATATTATTGATGTTTTGGTGAAATGTTGAATGGTTTATGGTCCACAAATGTTCCAAAAACTACCAATAACTTTACCATTAGGCTAAATGGAACCTACTGAAGCAATGACTTTTCTTCTGTCGATTATTTTTTGGTCATGATTCAACATGATGTACCTAAATCACCCTCAATCGCGTCAAAAACCCTTAATAAAAGCCACATTTAAACGTTCAAACGTGAGATCCTGAGGGTGGCTCCACATGACGAAGGTCATGTAGCGCTTTAAATTTGGACTCTACGTACTGTTGAAGATTGGACTAGAAGCAAGCCTGTCCAAGACACTACATGAGTGCTTCTTCAAAGAGTCAAAGGAACAAATCTGACGCCTACTCCTCCAAGTCCTCCTTTTTTAGAGATAGTGAAATTGAAAATTAATGTTACAGGGAAGATAATATTGTAATAATAATAATAATATTGTATACAAACGCTACTGTAAGTTTCATTAATTTATTGACGGGAGATCGGATGGCTCTCATATGTGGCAGATAGTCGTTGTGCAGAGACAGTTGTAACACCATTAGGTAACAATTGTATAGTTTGAATTTGAGGATCAAGTAAGTTGAATCCTTATTTCCAATGGAATCCTTATTATGCACCACCATGATATGTGTCCGAATCTCCGACATTGACCCTAAAACAATGGCGCAAGCGAGATATATGCTGACCGAAGAGAACTCAATTGATATAGTCACCGGGTTCAATTAATTAGAAATTGGTTCTACGCGCTCCAGGATGTAGAGGCACGACTTGTTTGAGAACGTAAATTGTAGGTGACAGGCCGGGGTGCTTCTACTCATTTGCATATCAGGGTGGTCAAATGTGGGGGAAGGATGGCGCGGGACCTGCACGTCCTGTTCCACCGATAGAACCACTGCAATGTCCTTTCTTGCTATTTGGTCACATTTGTGTGCTCCAGCTGGGGGAGTTAGGGGATATGATGTAATTACTCGGAGGATATGTGATTAGATCTCACTATCGCCAATTGAAAGAAACTCAATTCGGGTTAATTCAGTTTTCTTGGACTCTTCTTCACCACTGATGGCTCAATAGGTACAGGATGGGGCACCCGAGCTTCTTTCCTTTGTGATCAGTGACCATTAATCCATTTGATCACATGTTGATTTGTGTTGAGCATTGTATTTAGATTTGTTTCACTTGGTTTTGTTGATCGTACCACTAAAAACCACACTATAATTTGTATAGTCACGATGCTGCCAAAATGCTTCCAAAAAAAAATAAATAAAGCCTAGAAAGAGCTCTTTAACTATGTGTTATTTGGAACAGAGTCAATACCAACCTATTGATTTTACTGATTTATTTATTTAACAAAATGTACTCGTACTTGTAATATTGTCATCGCAACGGTAACACCAAACACTTTCGATAACACATTGTCAAGCCAGCAAAAGCTCATGCGGAGTAACTGATACTTCAAAATATCCTTCGAATCACATTTTCCTTGGAAGCAGCTAAGAGGTTTTCACATAGAAACATTATGAGTGCATGAAGGAAGTTGAAATGTCAGAGAGACCTTTCCACCATCATTTCACTGAGGCAAATGTCAGTTGAGAGGGGTTTCCTTGGGGACTGGAAACGGTTGCCCGTGGCAGGTGCGGTGAACGAGGAGAATTGTTAGCGTGCGTGCGCTAGAACCATCCAGGTTCGTACAAAAGTATTTGTGGGAGAAAGATGCCGCGGACCGCCCCCAAAGTGAGCATTGTTCGCGGGTGCCTTCCGAGATATAGGAGCGTCCCTAGCAAGAAACCCAGGATTTCAATTACGGCCATGAGAGCTTAATGTGGTATTGTGGGCAAAGACGTTAAATTCGGGTTGGGTGAGAGAATGGAGCGAAATAGCTTGGAGATGAGTTATTTACCTATTGTAGATTCAATCCTCCATAACCTTTTGTTAGGGGGTATAACATGCGATAGTTAACAAATCTAATGTACTCGTTACGGTAAGACCGGTTAGGGATAGTCCAGTGTAGTGGGCCATTTCGGATATCTATGCCACGTTCTATTGCTGCCTAATTGTTCTCCAGTTCTCCTTGTTGGAAATACATCTCTAGAAATATTCACCAACAAAGTATTCTTGGATTATGTTAGGACTTTTTTTTACTAAATTTTTATCTACTAAAATTTCACGAAAAAGTAATTTTTATGGTAATGATTCTACTGCTCTCGCTAAGTTATAAATAAGTTATAAATTAATTATGAGTACAATTTTGGTTTTTGACCACAATTATAACTAACCCAGGTCAAATCACTCTTCCCCCTGTCTTCTGGTGTCGCTCCTCTTTTCCCTAAAACTTAAACTGTCTATATTTATTTTCGATAAATATTTGAAATTGTGAAGCGACCTCTTTTTCCGTTGGAATAACTATGCCTCCTTCATTACACATTGTAGCTGTTGAAGCTGTATTGGTACGAAATGATAGTGAGATTCCATGGATATTTGGATTTTAGATCTATTTCACTTGTTCGGAAGTTTATTCACCCATCGACCAAACGTATGTCAAACCCATAAAACTTTATTTCGAAACTAACTAGTCTGTTGTATTTATTCCCGCGTCATTTTAATGTTTTTGATTAATACCTACATGAGAGGGATCGTTGAGAGTTCAACGAGTTCAAAGTTAGAACGAATTTGAAATTAAGTAGGAAACCTAACATTTCGATTGGCCTTTCAAAATTCCACATTCTACATTCTAATTATACTATTTTCATTCGTTCACTGTAATAATGTGGAAAACAGGTTGATTCAGAGTGGATGGCACCAGTCTTCATGAACCTAAATTCGTGTTTGAAACTAATAAGGATTGAATACATTTTTTGGCTGTATTTTAATTAACTACTCCGTGAAGTGATTGTGTAGGGGCTGGAGGCACTGACAAATTATTTCAGTTATGAACCTTTGTAATTGCCTTGTAAGGTATACATTTTCACATGCCTCTATAGTATACCCCAAGTGTTCATTATGAAAGTTGGTTTAGTATAATGAAATGCCTGCGAAAGCTCCCAATCTAGTTGAAGGAGTAGAACGATTTTTGTATGGTTGGTGATTGGAAAAATTGGGTCATTTATTCGTTAAGAATAAGTTGTGTAGTAATTTGCAGCACTTCCTTTATATCATCCTTCATCATTACTTGATTATTATCTTTTTTATACCGTAGACTTTCCTGAAATATGACTAAGAGTATATCATCGACACGGAATGACTGAGTTATCAGGAGAGATGAGAGGGCTCTCAACAGAGTTCCACAGATACTTGAGAGTCACTTGAAATCGTGAGTTCACCACCTCGGAACCCCCACTCAGACGACCTCAGACCCATTGAGAGCGGCATATCTTTCAGTTTCGTCTGTGAACGCAGCTCGCCTCAAGTGGTTGTGAGAGGTCTCTATGAAAGGGGTCCTGGTTCAATTTTCCGATGGAAATGAGCCTCTGAGGTTAGGTGGGGTCTAAATAATAATGAAGGTCGTCAGAGCTCGAGCTGAACAGGCCCGTTGGTGCTCCGAGTCCCAACCCCACTAAGTTAGAACAGAAATACATCAAGAGTTGTAATGGGGATTCTCGCTTCGAGTTGCAACTGAATAACGTGCGTGTGACGTCAAGAGGAAATTCTCTCAAACCTGTTCCCCACTCACTAAACACTTTCCTGTGTACGGTCCTTTAGCCAGTTACCTCTTCATTAGCCACTACCTGTGTCTGCCTTCATTGGATAGTAACCCGCATGTTACCACACGGCAAGACATGGATTTCCAGTTAGTTACAGTACGTTAGTAACAGAACCACCGGTAACTGGTTCCATCAGTTGATCTTTTCCCAAATTGTGTAGGTGGACCATTGGACCATTTTCAGCCTCGTTTTCCAAGGGTTTTCCAAGGGTAGTTTTCCACTACTTTCAGCTCCAATCTGATTGCATTTTTTTTTTTTTTTTTTAGAACTCGGTTCGAAAACCCTCTGGAAGGTAATAACTCCATTTTGGCAAAAATGGTCTTTAGTAGGTACCTTTTGGAAACCAGCTCCTCAATTGAATCAGTGAATGTTGAAAGGGGTGAATACTTCTATTTCGGATTCAACTTATTTATTAAGTTTTTGGTGAGTTCGAGAATACCAGCTCAAGCGCCCTCTGTTAGATACGAATCTTGACACAACCTTGATGTAATTTCATTATCTCATTATGTCAACCATGTCGCCCTCTACAATCGACTGCCAATCGATACCATTATCATCCAACAGCCTCTCAATGAAGTGTAATCTGCTAATGTGAACATAAACCATAACAATGCAGTGTTATATAAACACCTGAGCAGTGGAAACCATTGAATAGTTTACCCTTACAGGTGAAGGGTTTAGATTTGCACTAACGCGACACGGAATAGAGACGCGTTTGAGCTCAAATTGCCGTTAGAACCCACTGATGGGAAGTGGCCATTATCCCCATTGTATGTGTAGGTGCATAAACACCGAGTCCGTCCAGAGAGCTTCAAGGCGGATTGCTCCATGGTTTAAGTCCGATATATCAAACCAATCTGATTGTCCAGCATTCAGGAATAACACGCCCCACCTCTGTTTGCACACATTTCGATCCGTTAAATAGCACCTTCGAACGTCATTCATAAGCGGTTGTTGTAAGGGTACGGTATTGAAAAACGTTGAGTCCAATGAGTTTTTTTTGTACCTACCCATCAAGTCTCCGTAATAAGCGGATAATACATTGCTTATAGTATTTTTGATGGCAAATTTCTATAAAGACGAAACATAGTAAGTTAGTCTTAGTCTTTGCAGGTCCCTACGTCACATGTCTGGTCTATTACGATGATTGGTTTAGTGCCAACAGCTTGTTATTTTAATTCCTCACCGGTGGTCATCATGAGCGAATTCCTCGTCTACTCTTCTAAGTGTACAAGTCCGGATGAATCACTAGACTTCCATTATGAGGCGTAGTACTCTATTCTGGGTTACCTGGAGCTTGTTTGTGTGAGTTTTTGAACAGCAGCTTTTATGTTCTTCAAAATCTTGAAATTCATTCCTCACCCCGGTCTTGATGCATGAAAGGTACCTACCTACTTCATTCAAAGGTAAGAACGAGTGCGTATTTCCGGAAGGAAAATCCAGACTAACGCATACGTATATTAGGTTTGATTGTTCCCAACAACGAACGTAAGGATTTCTGTTGTATGCTACTTGAAAATAAGGGAACCATTCGTTAACAGCGTTGAAGCAATAAAGTTTATTACCTTCTGTGAATTTAAATTCAATGGGAAAGGTGATATCAACGCGAATGTCTTCTGCGAAAGGGACTCCTGCATCCCCTCATCACACTCCCCTTGTATTCACTGTGACATTCTGTTCTCAGCCCAGGCGTATTTCTCCGTAAGCCTCGAGAGGGACGGGGTTTATTGAAATTCCGTGACTTCGATTACGACCATAGATCTGCTTTCTCGCGAATGTAATTTCATCAAACCTTATGCCCAGGATTTCAATACATAACGATCGATTCAGAGAATAGAACGAACCGTAGTTCAACTAAATTCAAACATGTGTTTACCTTATTAGAATGCCCCAATTTCCTCGTTAGATATTTTGTAGACGATAATTACGGTTTCGTTCAGAATAATCACTGAGTGTTTACAATATGCCTCACTTCCCAGTACCTTTCAGTAATAAAGATTATACAAGAGCTCATTCATGGAACTACCAGTATCTGAGAACCGAACCCACACAGTAGGTACATTATTCCCTCGACATTCGGTATCAAAGTGTCCCTTCACACATTACAACGATGACTTTCAGTCATCTACAACTGCCGAGTTGGCTCTCGGGGGCTGGATTTGGAATCATGACTGAAACGGATGTTTATGGGCCTACGGTGCCTCCCTGGTCAATATGTTACCTCCATTAAAACGTGGCCTTGCTGTGACGGATCCCCATTTGTAAAGCTAATTGAGCCATTTCAAATAGGAAGCCGGGCGTCCTATCACAGGTCCAGTTCCCACTGTCACTATATATTATCTTTTCACTCACGCTCGAGAAAAAGATTGTGTAAGTATTTGTATTCTAAGTGGTTCTATTTCCAGAAACAACTTGTTATATGGCCAATTTAATGTTATTCTTCAGAAGAACCCTACTAAATTCAAGTACCAATATTACCTCAATCCTTACGTACCACAATTTAGCGAGACCACCGATTCACGTCATTGGCTTTGCTCGAAGACTTTTGAGAAACTGATGGTTTTCGTTTCTGAGATGAGGTTTCCACGAAATCCACGTTTATTAATAATTTTCCTCCACGTAGACAGCGGGATTGAAGGGTACACTGCGAGGAGGTACATCCCTTCGAAAATTCGCTCATTCATTTACCCCGACACACAGGAACTGTTGTTAATGTGTCGAACTTGCCTCTATGATTATATACCGATAACCTTCCATTATTCAAGTTAACGTGAAAAGGAACACATTAAATTCAGCTCTCCAAACTTTCTTTTCTTTGTTTTGCTCAGAAAGTTCGTTGTTAGTAAAAGCGTTCGAACTCCTCAACTCGTCCGACTGGCTGAACCCAGATCAACAAACTAAAAGCTCAACTTCCCTTGATAAAAGACGCGGTTTTGAATCCAAATTAGGCTAGTCGATGAGTATCTTTGAGTTTCCAGGAAACATTGCTTTTAAAGACAGAGATAAAGACTATTGAAAGTTTTCGCGGTTTTTGATAAGGATATACATATCCTTATCAAAAACCGCGAAAACTTTTATAAACCCAAATTCAGCACAATTAAGTCGTCAAATACTTCGAAATTTATAATAATTTTCATTACAGGACTACACTAAGTACGAATTTTCTCGATTTTTTCCCTCAATATTTCAGTCATTTTCAAGTAAATATGTTTTTTTGCTTGGAAAAAATTTCTGGTGTGAATTACTTATCAACTTCATGTCGGGCCAGAGAAAGAATTAAAAACAAGAAGTAAACGAAGAAATCACTGTGGATCTTTTTTGGCTAATAAAATAGAGGTTTGGTCAATCATTCAAGACACCATAACATTTGAGAAGTGTACGTACTATGACTTTGGACATCGATTATTCAATCGAAATTCCAACAATCCAGCTAAGACAATCTAAATCATAGACAAAAACACTCCATTACATGTCCTCAGCTTGAACAAGTGCCTTCTCTTGTTAGAAAAACCTGCCTATGACCATCGTTGGGTTGATTGGTGTCTAATTGAACCCAACAAGCACAACCGAACGTGAGCGCAGTTTTAGCCACTCGACCCTTGTACTAATTACAGTTTTTTCTAAGAGCATGTTAGAACTTCAAGTAATCGAAATAGTATCCCATCAACGAAGTAAAGAAGGCGCGAATTATCGTCTGCGTTGCGAGAATGGTCGATAGAATCATGGCCCATTGTAAATTTGCAATTCAAAATACGTGCGATTTCCCCCCATTGGTGATGATGCCGTCGGCCTGCATAAGATGATTCTTAGAACCTGAAGTTCTCCGTAATACAGTTTCCACCCTTTTCAAGAGGGCTTCACAATTAACCACAGGAATTAATCACGACCCTCTCCTATTCACTATGCCTCACCCTATCTCTGTAGCCCTTTATTACACGAACTATTTTTCTCTCAGACAAGATGGGCAGTTTTTGAGGGACTGAATAACAAAGACAGTAGAAGAAGGAGGGAAAAGTCAAGGGAAAAAGCCTCTAGTAAGTAAATTAAATTAACAACCTCATAGTGTTTTCTCTTCTTCCTTTTGTGCATTTGTTCTTTGTTGCCACCGGAGCTCAGGACTCTTTCAGGTCACTTCCGCTCTTCTCAGAAACGCCTCCTTTCTATTAAATTGAATTTACACAAAGTTGGGTCATAATTCTCGTTTCTTCTTTCCCTTGCGAGAAGATTGGCGGGAAAAAATAAAGATCGTCCGGGGCGATCTCGATAGCACAACTTTCTCTTCCTAATGGCTTTCCCTAATGAACTTGTCTTTTTCAAACAGGTTCGACCTAATATCGGCTGTGATCAATACTGAATTAGTATTTTTCCCTTCAACAACTCATGAGAAAGATTTTTTTTTTTCATTTCATAGAACTTTTTGGCAAGGAGAAAAGCACTTTCCCAAGAATTTCCGTTTATTAAAATCCTCATTATTGCCGAAAGCATTTAATTTGATGTATCGCGAGTGTGAACGTCCCAGCCCGGGATTCTACATAATCCCCACAGTAATTCCTCAACATCAATTTCTATATCAATCAAATTATAAACTTCAATTTTGTGTGATCTGTTTCACCGTGAGTAAAATGTGCCGTCAAATACGAGTATCAGCCACTTGAGTGCTACTCTTCTGGTTCTGAACAACTCATCAGTCCTAGTAGAATAATATTATTGGGAAGTATTTCGATCTTTTATTGTGTTTTTCATTTTTCTCGTCAAATGCCACAAATTTATGAATACGCGTTGTCTTCGCGCAGGCACGGGTCCTCGACGAACTGCACATAACTAACATAAATCTTGATAGACCAATTCCTACGTTTTCCACCTGACCCAAGTGGCAGCATTCACTGCTTTACAGCATTCATACATTACACGATTGTATTGTGCACAATAGTAGATTTAAAAGCCATAATAAAAGCTCGCTTCGTGTATGAACCAAGATATTATCTTGGTTCATACACGAAGCGAGCTTTTTCACAAAACTCCATTAAAACCTTCATTTTAATTTAATCGAATTATTTCATCTTCCCTGCACATTTAGTTTTATTTTGTAATCGGCTTTACAATGTCATTTGTTGTTTTTCATCTTCACATTTTCCTTTCAGGGTTTTTTAATATTCTTCAACAGCCAAGGAGTTCAAAATTTCGACGTTTCTCCCATATTTTCAAGGATTCTGGAACAGAATATTGCATATTTAATAGCTAGATTCTGTTCTCTCTCGCCATCCATTATCATAAGTGAAGATCCAATTATTATTTTCTACTGTCAATTAAGTAACCTTTCGGTTCGTAATACCCGTCCCACAAAAATTTGCAAAATAACTAAGAACGACCAACAACGGGGACTTGACAGGCAGCTGGAAACCACAAAATTTGTGCTGGAGAGATGTGAACATCTGTGCAATTCAAGTGTTACTTTTATGGTGAAATTGGTTCGTGAATGTCTTACGTAATTTTGAGACTGAAAGGACGACTTGTATCGGATCGGGTTCTTTCAATTATTACAGAAATGACTTGCCGGAGTCTGATAGCTTCCAGTCACAGTATACTGCAGGAAACAAAGCCTTCCGACTCTTTTTCCCATGAGCATACTTACAGCAAACTCATCTCGTGTTTCAACATATAATAACCCTTCTCCTTTGATCCGGACAAGTGTTTGCGTAGGGGTAGAACTTAACGAGGATTACATTAACCTATTAGAAAGGTGGAAGTGCACACATGAATTTGAGTTACTACACAACAAATCTGCAATGCTACCACAGAATTGGTGAAGTATCAGAATTTGTTCAGGTAACCAAAATAGAGCTGGGAACTGATGTTTCCATAAGGCAACGCCGGGTGTGTTGCATGATTGATCAGTCAGCCTCCTTAAATTTTCGATATTCTCGAATGCTAGCTAGATCTCTAATAACATATTTATGTAGATAGAAAAAACGGACATGATACGTAGATAATGTGGTAAACGCTTCCTTCCACGAATTACCTGATTCAATGGGACAGAAATAATCCTGAGAAAACAAAAGTTTGTAAAAGAAAAGTGATTTTATATAAAGAGCTTGGGATAGGCAGCAGAAGCAAACGGAGGGAGATTTTTGTCAGACTTTCCTCTCCCTGGTGAGCATCAAGAAATTGAGGCGTTTGCTATCAAAACCAGCTGATTCCATTTTTGGAAATTTTACAGGAGAGACAAAAAACTTCACACGTCCAGAGTTCTAAAGCTAAATTTTTAATTGTAGGTATAACCGCCTAGAATTTAATTAGTTTTTCATTTTCATTGCAGATGCATTACCTTGGGCGTAATTACACTAATTAGGTTGGAATGAGCTAATTTTGATGCACAACACGATATTACCGTTACTTTTTTACCGTTTTTTGTTCAATTATGTTGTGTGAAATTGAGTTTTTCCAGTTTACCAGATAATATTTGTGTCTTTACGAGTTCTAAATAAATGACATCCACTTAACTTTTTCAAATGATCTGAAATTTCACAGTTGAGACAAACTTTGGTACAATGTGAAAAACTCTGCAAATTCTTGACACAACGGTTTATTATCTTCCTTGTGCAGATCACCCTTCTGTCTATACCAGACTGTATTGCAAATCGGCACCATACCATATTCTCACCGTACTCATACCATACCATACGAATTTCTTTCCTATCATACCATACTGTATTATACCAAATCATACATACAATAATATACCATACCATACTCATACCATGTCCTACAAACCGAGTGAATATTGAAATGTCATCCATTTCTGACCTATATTTAAAATTTCAAGTATCTAGCTCATCATCAAAATTTAATTTGTTTAAACAAATAGGTATTATTTAAACAATTTTACAGACAAGAAACCGAGTGAATATTGCATTGTGATCCAGTTCTGACCTATTTTTAAAATTTCAAGTCAATAGCTCATCATCAAAATTTAATTTGTATTATTACAAAAAGGTATTATTTAAACAATTTTACAGATGAGAAACCGAGTGAATATTGCAATGTGGTCTATCCCCGACTCACGGTTAAAATTTCTAGACTGTAGTTTACCGGGAAGATGAAAAAAGGTAGTTTTATTCTGGGCGTCTGGGGGGTGGTCACATAACGGCCGTTTTCGACGCGAAAGTTTAGTGTTTTTCCTAAACCTTTGCGCGGTCACTGTGAACGAACGGCTGGTCGCAAAAAAATCCAATTGGTCTTAAAAGATTGGTAATTTTTCAGGTCATTCAAAAGTGAACTAAACATTTCACGATTCAGTTAAATATTTTGAGATATGACATTGTCGAAATTTTAAATTTCGTTTTGAACCCCTTCCCCTTGACCTAGGGTTATGAAAAGTTTCGAGGATCATTGTGGGGCTGGTCCAAACCCAGAAACCAAATTTTGTAATTTTAGCTCAACGCTAACTGGGCAAAGTGGCACGGACGGCGGACGGCGTACGGGGGACGGCGTACGGGGGACGGCGTACGGCGTACGGGTGACGGACGGATTTTTTTTTATTCGATTTTCTGAATCTACGTATCTTGAAACGTAAACCAACAAATTTTGAGGGGGGGTTACAAAATTTTTTTCTTTGGGCGATTCCAATGGTTCATTATCGAAGATAATAAACCAAAAGGGCATAAATTGCGACACCAAATGGGACAGAATGTTTTTTTTTTATTTATCAAAGAAAAATAACATTGTCGATAAAATATAGAAAGCAAGGAGAGAAAGGAAAAAGAGCGCTCCTGGTCGGAGATGGCAAAAGCTTGGAATGAGCTGGATTTGATCCAGAGGGCAAACCTTTTCATCTAGTTTTGGGTTGGAATGAGCAGGATTTGAGCTATATCCCTTCGTCAGGTTATGGAGGACCCTCTAAACTTTCAAAATATGCGAAAAAGTGGATTTCAGAAAAATATGGAATGAGCTGGTTTTGATAGCAAATGCCGCAATTATAGTATTGATCCCATCATTCGTATTTTAGAAATTAAATCCGATAATAGGAACTAGAGAACAGTGAAGCATAAATGGTGGCACAGCAGGTTCTTTATTCAGATACTATTACGGGCAGGGATAAGTAAATTGGCGTTCCCTGTAGACCTTCTGTCGGTATAGTGTTTACAATTATATTTTTCTTTCCCAGTTTGGCCTTCCACCGTTGCAGTTGTGGCCAACATTTCACCACCCATCTCTCAGTAACACTACTAACGCTGCTCAGTGCAACTTCATGTCCTCATTTTGAGTACTCAGCTGATTGAAATTTGACTCCTCTAATTAGAACTGATCTTAAATAAAGCCTAAATCAATTCCCACACTAACATGACATGTTAGTGTTGGAATTAATTTTTTGATTTTGATTGGCAATCATTGTGATAGGTAAGTAGCGTGACGAGACGTAGATACATGAAAAAGAAACGTACATTTAAATTGCGAATAGGTAGAACAATGATCTATCAATTCGCAATTTAAATGTACGTTTCTTTTTCATGTATCCACGTCTTGTCACGCTAATTATCACATGTTAGTGTTGGAATTGATTTAGGTTTTACTTAGGATCAGTTCAAATTAGAGAAGGTTATTCTTCATACACCTCGATTCCGACATGTGCAGTTTATTCACGAAGATGTTAGGTTTCAAAGTTTTTGCTTATTCGTTCAAATTATACAATAGAATTCAATGAGATGAATTCAATGAGAATTCAAGTGCATAAATGACACAGAACAGGGAATTTTCTTTTTCATTTCCATTTTGGGACCCGTGGGAACAGGAATGTGACATAATACGACTCCTGAATAATAATACCAACACTCATAGCCTTAGCTAGCGACGCACTTGAGATCAGCCGTTCCTAGTATGGATCTCTACATGAAGTATGTATAAAGATTTGGACCGTTAAGGACACTCGAGCCCCCAACTGCCGATCAAGTAGACACGAAGAGGAAGTATCAGATACAGATTCTATAATGTTGATGATAATCCAAGTAAATTGGCCTCACTCAGTCCTCCTCTTATTACCGACATTCAATCATAACGACTCCAAGACTGCAGTCCGTATCTGAAAAGCCTCTGAAATCCAAAAAGCACCAAACACCTCACACATATTAGCAATCGGGGCAACGTGTTTTTGAACTGTTAGCAGGGGTAGGTATCTCCGTTTGAAATTAATCTCGCCATTACTCTGCTTCTGCCTAACCAACTCCTCATGCAAAAGGAATTTCATGGAGCGGAAAACGGGCCTGAGAGAATTAAGGGGCGGTTTTACCGCCAAAAGCGACGAAAAGCTTCAACTCCCTGGTAATGATTTACAACCCTCACGGCGTGAGGGATATTTCTTATTAGTCATCGGCCTACCCTGACTCCCTGGGGTAAAGTGCTTCATTAACGTCGGTATAACCTTCGTTAAGGTGGTATTTTCATAGTGCTTTTGCTCCTACGGCACCCAACGTGCCATGCACGCTGTAAGGAGGTCCAGTATTTCTCATAACTGATGAAAACTCCGCTGAAACGTTTTGGTAAACCTACAATTTCGTTAAAACTTTTTGAAGTTGTTCGTGCGAAATATTCCATTTGAGCATTCCTTCAATAACACTGCCCAACAAGAAACATTTTTCTGTCGTTACTGGGATCTAAATAGCCGTATTTTACACATTCTGGGTCAAGAAACACGAAAATGGCCACAGAAAGTTTGTATTAGCTCTTTTTCTCAAGATATAAACACGGCTGATTGAAGATGAGTTTACTGCAAAAATCTACGAATATGTTCCTGCCTGAGAAAGTCGGTATACTTTAATTTACATTCCATCTCCAATAGTAGAGCCAATAGTATATCCGGTGCATCTCTGGTAATATTCCAGCAGTGGTAGGCGAGCATTGACTCGTCCTAACGACCCAGCAGAATATCCTGGTGGAATCTGTCACCGTGCTCATCACTTACAGCCCCGCAATTGTCAGGGAAAAAATCAAGATGGAAGTGAAGGAAATTAATTTTAGGGTCATGTTGCAACCAAGGTCTTGGTACTTTTGAAGGAGTTCACTCACTAACTGTCGGTATTGGTCTTCTTTCCTGTTGCCAAGTAATCCTCTTCTCACATTTCTGAAAGTTTCCCAGGGCAATCCTCCCCCCCCCCTCCCACCAATCACTCAATCTTGGGAATTTCGCTCTCAGCTATTTGAAGGCGTCTCCACCCTGATCCATGACTTTCAAAAAGTTCTTCATTATCCAAGCTTAACATGCAAAAGAGGAAGTAGGATATTACGTGGATCTACTAGAGCCTCATTTTGGACATTTTCTCCCCTGAATTTAGTGTGCGTGAAGACAATTTTTGCTTATTATAGTGAGATTTCAGATCTTGACTGTACTAAAAACATAGATAACAGTACTTGGTATAGCCCAACTGCATTCCTAAAAAAAGAGCAACTACTTTCAAGTCACCACAGATCTGCCAATTGTGATCTGCGTATCTGATTAAATCGAGAAGTACTTTCATGTCCCAGCTTCCTTCATGTGACCACTATGCCCTATGGGGATGGAAGCTTACTATTATGAAGCAAAACTCCTATCAAACTGAGCTTCGATGAGTCTAAAAAGAGCCATCATTCGCCTGGAGTATGACTTATGTTCAGGGAGTTCATCAAAATATTGACATCGATGCTACAAATAAGGTCGTCTGTCTTTTTGAAGACATTTATATGGTTCTTCTGGCGAGATCTGTACTAACTGATCTTGACACCTAGTTCTAGGAGATTCCATTACTGCAGGCTCGATCCCAGAAGCTCTGCCTTTTCTTTGGGCAACCCAAGATCCCTTACAAGATCGCTCAGTTCCATTTGATTAAGTCAGTGGGGCTCGTTCGGCTCATCAACTTCAAAATCAGGGTCAAGGGTGTGAAGGTTCAGGTCGAGCAGTTCTTCCTTTTTCATCATCAGCAGCACAATCGTTTTCAATATCATAACTCTAAAGTAGTTTAGGGACTGGCAGAGCATCTGAACGGGGAACAGGACGAATGGCAGATGGAATATTGGGTTAACTCTCTGGTACTTTCTTTTTGGTTAACCATCCTTGTTTCAAGGAGGGTGTCATACAAAAGTAACAATCATCTACATTTAAGCCAAATCATGGGTATAGCAAACTTCATTGATCGTTTCTCACCGCCAAGCCTTTCTCGCCGCACTGAAGTTACTACTGCATAAGACCAACATTCTCGAAACTTATAATAATCACAATCTAAATGAGTTACGTCCTCGTTTACGTTAATCACCAATTTTATTTTTCCTGGGAGTCCGGAAGGTTCAGCGCTCCATCGAGCCAAAATACAACATACCTCACATCTGTGAGGCCTAATCGGGAGAATCCCGGCCCGTTAGTCACGTTTAATTTAAGCTATTTTAGTTTCTAGGTAAATCGTCAATGGAAACTATTACTTGCTTCGTATTGTTTTCTCTGTTCTCCAAACTGGTTTTAGATATTTTCAGGATATTCTCAGTCATTGCTACTTCTCGTTTGGGACGATTAGATGTCTGAGGTTTCCTAAAACCCAAATTCATTTATTTCTCAGATCATGCTCAAAAATGTCCCCTAAATTACTGAAACAGGGATATGTATGAAATGCACCAAATTAAGAGAAATGACAACAACGTACATGTAGGTAGCATAACAATGAACAAAACAATTTATCTAACACAGTCGATGTCTTTAAGTTGTCGAACCTTCACTAGGTACCTCATAAATTCACTTCGAATACGGAAAAAAAACTCTTGTTTTAAAGGATTTTGTCTACTTACTTAGAACTTCTACTTCGACTCGAACGCTTCGCCTTGGTTTGAGAAGATTTACGAGATGTTTGATTTTTCGGTTTTTCCGATTCAGTCATGATTCGAGCACTAGAACGTATAGATGTGAGTGACAATTTAACCGACAATTTCCATGGTTCATGATAAGTAATGAGATTGGTACGGCTACCTTAGCTAATTCAGCGGGCATAATCGCTCCGAGCCGTTGAACAGGAAGTAATCTCAACATTACAACGCCTTGAGAGGTTGGAGATGGTTTATCGACTTACGAATAAGAAACAGAATCCTGCGGTATCGAGCAGTCTGGAAGATTATCAGGTTGGATTAGCGGCGCCTGAAAGTTAATATGTTTTCCAGATATTCATTAATTTTTTTATTAATTCACAAAAAACAGTAAATACAAAACATATTTTTAAGCAGTTTACAAATTTTCTTACAGCTAGATTCCCAATAATTAACGATTGGGCCTATAGGTCCCTATGACCTGTCCAGGCCTTTAACTTTTATTTTCCTATACCAAAAAAAAACCATAGTTTATCATTCGGTAGTAATGTTGAATCAGGCTAGTTGCACATCGATTGGACAGATTGATAAAACTTCTTTATGAAAAAGAAGTGAGGAGGTTTTAAAGTTGTAGATGTGAAAATTTTCTTGTTCTACGTAGACATGTGAATATTAAATAGCTCATTGTTCCGTAGTTAAAATTGATTTGTCTTAGCTAACCTAGGTTACCCTACCTAGGGCCACCCTTTAATTCCAACCCTTTTCTAACCAAAATCCTTCAATTTTGATCGTGAAAATTGTGGGAAAATAAACTCTGCTCCTCATAAATATTGTAAGTTTCATTAGTGCTTTAGCGAACTTACTTCAACTCTAAGGAACTTATTAAAACCCGGAGAGGCATTAGGGGGCACGAGACTACGACATTTTATAGCGTATCCACTCAGAGTTAAGAACTTATCTTCGAGATTGATGATTTGTATAGCGCAAATGAGTGCGGACAATGTTAAACAGACTATCATCGCCACCAAAAACCACATTTTGTAATCTATCTGAGCCGGCGCGGTAACCGAAACGTTGGGCATTTCTTCGTCCGTTGTGCCTTCATCGGGTCGGAAGAAATTCTTGAACTCCCCGGTAAATTGAAGAGGTTCGTTGGTTTTTGTTACCATTCCTTTTAGAATTAACAAGTAATAAACGTCTTAATATCAGTGTATTATTTTAGAAAATTGGATTCATAGTGAAGTATCAACACAAATTTGTCATCCAACATCAACAGTATCCTCCCAACCTTCAGCCATAAGATGGGTCGACGAGGATGCCGGTATTGTGTGGCTTATGTTGGTAGTACCGATAATATTGGGAGTATGCTGCCGCTCGCTTGAAGAACTAACTAGTACTGCTAGCGTAAATGAGTGAACAGTCCGCGATGTGATCTACAAAATAAGCGAAACTCCCTTCAATCCTATCTTAAGGGTTGATTACACGAGGCGAGTTTACTAGCAACTAGCCAGTTAGTTTGCTTGTTGGTAGTAAACTACCTCCGTGTAATCTTATACTAGCAAACTTGCCGGCTAATAAAGAAGCTGGGGAAAAAGTTGATGAACTACTTTACCAGCTACTAGTCGGCGTTTGAGCGAGCTAGCCGTCTGTAAAAAGAGTTGGTAGTTAAAAAGCAGCAAGTGGGAAGCCATTGGTGGTGAAAATTTCGGAAGAGTTGGTTGTAGCCGGAGTTTTTGTTTTGTCAACGGTCTTAAAAAAAGGAATTAATAGTATTAACTCGTTTTTTAAGACCGTTGATTAACTTAATACGTAGAGAAAATGAGGAAACGGAACGTCGTTGAAGGAGTGAGTGGGTGAAACTGTGAATACTGTATGAAGTAGGCACGTTATTGAAAGAGTTGGAAAACGAAGATACAACGGCATATCGAAATATTTTAAGAATGACCGGTATACAGCTCGATGATTTACTGGCTATGGTCGATGAAAAATGCTGAAAAATAAGGAGACGGTACTGAGGATGGCAAGCTCAGTAGCCACGAACTGGAAATAACTTTACGTTATTTAGCAACTGGAGATTCATTTAAATCTCTGGAGTACCAGTTCCGAGTGATACTCCTAAGGGTTATCGTCAACTAGCTCACTCGCCGACTCGTCAGCATCTAACTAGCCGGGTAGTAGGTAGTAAACTCGTCTCGTGTAAACGACCCCTTAAAGCAAATACGAGTACCTAAGTGACTATGAGTGATCCTTACATTTTGAGAGTATGGTGAAACGTGATACGCGGTTGATGCACAATCTTCAAGTGAGAGTGAAGTCAATTGAGACCCACTGGAATACAAACAAATTCGCGCGATATAACATGATTCAAGGGATTTCTGCTGGGAGCACTGTAAAATACTGGTTAGCTTTCACACTGAGTAAGGATCACTTTAACCCCTTATTCTACAAAATGTATCTCAAGACCTAGTCTGGTGCTACTAGAATGGTGGAACTTCTTAACTGGTTTCTAGGCTTCCAAGAATCCCAGTTTCATACAAGAGCTTTCTAAACATGCGGTACTTGAGGTACCTATTCAATACCGACGAGGTTTATATATCACTCTACCATTCTCGTTACTCTTCACCTTTAAGTGGTTTATGACTTGTAAAAAAAAATAGTTACCAGCAAGCTGCGCAGTCACATTTTTCACCGAAGTAGGATTCCCGTAAACTTCCAATTTCTTTCGAGAACTGCAAAAAATATAACCATATAGACAGTCGTGAAGATTGGTTATGAAACGTACTTATTACCTTCATAATCCTGTTTCAAGCGTAAAAGTTGAACATTAAAGTCAACTCTCAGCTCTACAGCTTGAGGTTCAACGGTGCACAGTGTGAAAGGCGAGGTTTCTCGGTTATTATGGAGAACAAGTTCGAAACTGGGTGAGTGATGATCATCCCTGTCTGCATTTACCTCTGAAACTCGAACACCTATTGACAATCTCTCGATGAACGAACGGCGGTGATGGATGTCCAACAAAAGCCGCCGAATATTAATCGTTCGCCAAGCAAAAAAAAGAGAGGGCGCTAGATACGTGAAAAACTATAAGATTGAGTGATGCGTGTAGACACCCGCGTACGAGAACGCCTTTAAATTAGAAATACTGCAGTGGTTTTTTGTGTATTGTATGTAGCGTTGAGTCATCAATATCACAATGTAGAGCGACAATCAGATTTCAATGAGTTCAATGTGTTCGTTAAGCCTAGTATCGACAGTGCGCGGCAATATGCACTGTCGATACGTGTAACCACGAATGCTCAATGCGACGACGAACGGCGAATGCCACTTTTATTCCAGTCGTAATTGGACTGTTTCTCAACTTCTTTTGAATTCCATTGAAGGCTCCAACAATTTTGATTAAATCATCAGCTATTCAATAACGGCAAACAATCTAGGAACGCGGCAACGTTCCGCCCAGCCAAGAAAACAAGTTGAGTAAAACGAACGGTACCAAGTGATCACGAAACGTTTTCCAGTATCCATATCTCGGCTCCTTTTTGACCGATCAACTTGAAATTCGGTGTGGATATTCTTGGTGTAGATAATGGAAAGCCCTGAAAGAGTTTCAAGTCGCTAGGTAAAAACCAAGTCACATAATATATTACATTTTCTTAAAAAATTCGGGTTTTGGCCGAATTACCTTGTTCTCCTTCTTCAGACAGAACAATGCGCAAATATTATCTATGTGTTATTGCAGACGACAACACTCGATAGAATTCAGATAAAAAGTTTGGGACTTGGGTTTTGGGGAATTTTATGGCGAGGGGGGGGGGGGCATAAATTCCAAAGATGAACCAGACTGACAAGTGACACCTCATTTTAAAGATATCTTAACGCTGAACACGACGCTGAAGTCAGTCTTGCGATATCTTATTCCGTTCTCAAACTGGAGCACTTTGAAGATAAAAACGTGTTTGATACTTGAGATGTTCTTCACGGTTCAACTGCTCAACTGCTATCAATCTGATATAGAAACATTAGGTATACATACATTCATGCGATTGTCAAGTGGTTCAGGAATTATCTGATTCGTAACTTTTGGAGTTCCATCTCTGTTTACCATCAACGTATGCCAATGTCGAGATCACTTACAAAGTAAACTCGGTTTCGCAGTGGTGTCGTTTATAACAGTCCCA
This sequence comes from Stenodema calcarata, assembly GCA_963920205.1. Classification (NCBI taxonomy): domain Eukaryota; kingdom Metazoa; phylum Arthropoda; class Insecta; order Hemiptera; family Miridae; genus Stenodema; species Stenodema calcarata. The sequence continues at coordinate 23,490,450 of OY986051.1, read as the reverse complement.
CTCAACAACGAGAACGGAAAATCGCTTTCGCCTCGCTCAAATATTGAAATTGACGTAGTGGAGTCACCTCAACCGAAACCTTACCAATAACTGGAAACCTGAAAGATTTTTCGGGTTAATTAACCACAACGGGACTGTCAATCGGTCTGTCCCAACGCTTGCGCATTACATTCAGGCACCGCAAAAGACAATTTTTGCGGTTTCACAGGCCCTCCCCCTGGATCACCTTCTTCTTCTTCTTAGATTACTTGGCTTCAGCCATGGATTCGTGATTCCACGCAACCAACCAAAGTAGGTAGCATGGAAGAAGGAATTCTTCCATGGGTAGGTAGGTTGCTGTAGGTAATTTTCAATTGAATGTTTTACTTTTGATTAAATATTTTGTTTGTCTTAATACATTTTTTCATCATTCAATTTCTACCTACATTCTTCCTTTCTTGTCGAGAAGCGCCCCTGCTACCAGCCCACATTTTCCTGCATGCTTCCTCCATGCCACTACTAATGATGCTGTAAAGTGAAAATTTCCGTTTTTATGAAGTTTTTCTGTAAGTGTTTCTATATACTTTTCATCCTCCTGTACAAGAGCAGAGTTTTTGGGTGGGGGGGGGGGTTAAATAAATGAGACGGACTGTCAAGTGACACCTCATTTTAAAGGTATTTACACGCTGAATAAGATGGTGAAGTCTGAATTGTATCTTATTCCGCTTCCTTAAACTGGAGCACTTTGAAGATGAAGAAACGTGGTTTTACTTGAGAAGTTCTTCTTGGACATCGTTTTGTTTAATGGAGACATTTTACACAAAACCAATAATTGGTTTTATGTAAAATGTCTATAGTAATAATTATTAGAGCCAACTTTCGAAGAAATAATAATTTTTTTATAATTATTATAAAAAAATTATTATTTCTTCGAAAATTGGCTCTTAGAGCCAAGTTGCATGACTGTGGATTTTCCATTTGTATTCATTATCTACCAACAACTCACAATATTAATTTTACCACCGTTATACCCATCACATGCCTAAATAGGTACCTATACCATGACCTCGTGGATTAACCACACATTTTGGTTTCTTCAATCGAGCTTATGAACTAGAAGATAGCAGAACATATTCACGTTTGTTTACTCCTTGAATGTTTTCATGTGAGTGTTGTCCTTTTCTCTTTAAAACTTTAGTGGATCCAAATTCAAAAGAAAATCACTTCATGATTCGTCAGAAGGCAACAGAATTCCCTTTTACTTCTCTTAAGAGTTCATCCACTGGGTTTTTGTGTAACCCAATGGAAGTGCGTCAAATTGATTATTTATTCAACATTCCAAGGAGATTAGCGCTCATTCCCCTTATTCCCAATTATTTTCTAACCCTTGTAAATTACGGAAGCTTCCGAGTTTAATCTATGCAGTAGCTAGCGAATTGTAGCTTATAGTCAGGTTAAACTATTAGAAATATGCTTACATTCACGTTGGATACATGTCCAAGACTACTTTGGGACCTCCGTTTATCTGCTCGATGGCTGCACGCGTAGCACTCGGACCGTCCCCACCATCCTCTCTTGTTCCCGAACCACCAGACAAAGGCCGAAACGGCCAATGAAATGAAAACGAACCAGACGGACAGATGGACGAGGAGGGACGTTTGAATCAAATGAGCAACGTTAGATCGCCCGTTCGATTTGTCGAACCGCACTCCTTCTCCAATGTGTCCCGAGACCAGGGTGACGAATTCTTTCCATTCATCGTCAGTCAAAAGGGCGTTCCTCACGTCTTCGTTACTCAAGGTCCTCAGGGCGTGAATGACGTTCTTATCGGTGGCCAATTTAATCCAGGCTTCCTTTATCAGGTTCCTCCCTTGTATTGGCCCACTTTCCGCCTCCTCTATCATGTTTACCCATGTGGAAAATAGCACAGTTCCCCCCTCAACATTTCAGGTTAATTTCATGGGAACACGGCTCCTAAATTTATTAGGATCTCAAAATGAATTTACCATAAAAGCGTTGTTTCCAGGCATCCAAAAGAGCGAGTTGAGAGAAAATTGTAGTAATTACATGTACAAGGGTGGCGAAGCTTGGATTTAATGAGAGACTTCATTGAAATTAGTAAATCCTTCTTTTGAATGTCCTTCGGGTATACTCAATCATTACTCGATCATACTGTAGGTACATGATCACTCCTGGTTATCATGCCCCAGAACTTGAAATTTCACTATCCAACCCAGGCTATCTACTTACAAGATTAATAAACCACTGCATAAAATATAATTCTGTCTAATGACGGGATCTTGAATTATTTTGTAGGGAATAGGTTGGGACCATGGCAGCATCTACTACATTTATCTTGATCTCACGGACCTACATCAGTCTAAACCTTTATCACATTCCTCCAACTCAAAACGTGGTTTTCAAAGCCCGTAGGTGATGTGGGGCTTACTACCATAACATGTTTTTTCTTTTATATTACCCTAACCTCAACCTGACGATTGACTGTGTTACAGAGATGCTGTGAGTGAAAGCCTCAACCTCGAGGACAAAATGGAGGCGTTGAAAAACATCACGGACCTCCTGTCAAGAACATTCACCTCGCAATTCGTGTTCCCTCTGCTGGGGCACACGGATCCGGGAGAGCCGGAGAAGCTGGGTCAGCTGTGGCGTCATTGGCTTCCAACAGACGCCCTACAAACCTTCAACTCCGGTATGCAATTTCATGGGACACAAGTTGAGTTCTTTCCTAGCTACACATGCACGTGTGAATATTGTTTCTACCCACTAATTTGTTTTTGGGCATTCTGAATCCATCCCTGGACTTCGACCTCCTTCCATATGTACAACTACTTGTATTGATAGGTAAATAGTATTTGAGCACCTCCCTTGCCCTTGTAGACAGTATCTGATCTTGACTACCCATTAGTCTATGAAGAACATCTTGCTCATTACCCGATAAAGGGTGAGATCAGAGACCAGCTATATTGTATTACAAAAAATTGGTTGAAGTCAGGTTTAAAGTTTTATTTGAAAATGCCAAACTTCATGAGAATTTCAAAAATTTGTTTGGAACCCCTTAGGGTTATGAAATGTTTCGAAGATCATCCTTGGGCTAATCCGAGCCCGTATCCCGAATTTCTGTCATAACTTTTCAAAGTGGCGCGGATTTGCATGTATTCTATAAACTTTCAAATTTTGAGCGAGGTTGAAATTGTTTTTTCTTGGTTGATTAAAATGGTTCATTATTGCAGACAATAAACCAAAATGAAATATGATTTAAGCTTACTGCAGTATTATTACATTAGATGTCTCAAAGTTTGTTGTAGTCAGTGTCACAGTCGGCTAACTCTTGAACCTCACCAAGGTGATTTAGTAGAATGGATTCTCAGAAATCTTGATTACTTTGGCCTCTCGGCTAATTCATCTCTTTCTCAAGTTCTCTCTCTTCCGCCCCCCTCCCAATCCCCGGTAGAGGATCAAAGTAAACCGTCTTTACCTCGAAGTTCTTTGTGTGATGTAATTTCCGGAGGGGAACTTCTCAAATTAGTCCTGGGATGAAACGAACTTTGCGGAATGCTCGGGTGTTAAAGGAGACTGTGAGGACACTGGATCTAAACGCGAGAGGATACATTTTGTTTAATAAAAATTTAATCGTGAACGTTGTCCACTGGCTCAGATCCTCTATTTAAAGTTTCTCTTTAAATAACTTGATATTTTAATCTAATTTTATTACCATTTTTCTATTTATTACCACCTTATCAAGGTAACTACGTGGACCAACGCTAATGAAACACAACCGTCCTAGTGTTGGTTGCTGAGTTTCCAGTTGTTGACAATGTTGAGGTCCTTAGGCTTCGATTATATAATACATATTATGTAGGCGTAAAATAACATCGAGTACGGTACATCGAGGCTTCAGTATATATATATATATATTTTTTTTTTTTTTTTTTTTCAGTAAGTGTGTAATGAATGTAAGAAGGGAAGACTTCAAGTAAGGCTTTATTGAACGGAATGCATCTTGATAATGAACGAATTACAGAAATGAATGATTTTGGAAATTGTTTGCTAACGACGCCGAAAGAATTCATAATAATCTATAACATTCACCCCTCCTTCAGTGATGAACTTAGTCTCCCAGATATGCGGGAGCGCGACGGTTTCTCCAACTCCTTCGGCGTTGCTGACTCCTGTGAACAGTTCACAGTGGTTGGAGCAAGCGACTTCACAGAGGATCCAGGAGAAGCGGTGCGACGTTGGGAGAGTTCGGGAGATAATGAAGAGAGCTTTTTGGTTTTTGAGGAGAGTTGTTTGTAGGTTGATGAGAGGTCGTTAGATATTGAGGGGATTCGGGATTACTTGGAGCTGGAGATTGTGAAGGGTCGGGGGGTTGACGTTGTTAAAAGCTGTATTCATTTCCTGTGAAGCACATTCTTTTTGAGGTTTGTTGACTTCCATAATCACCAGCAGGAGCCAGATGCCGGGTGGATACCGTCGTTTCGCGCCCATCTAGATACCGTATAAGAGCGTATTCATGGTTTCCGTCAAAGAGAGTAACCTCTTCAACGGTGGGCTCATATATAGATTGGCGGTTGAATTTCCTAAGTAGTACTGGCCCCTGGGTGAGCAGCCACGACGATGTCAGGTATCATTAGCAGTGCGCCTTGGGTAGTTGAATATACGCTTATAAGCATAAATGCGGTGTGACATTCGTGCTTGTACACAATAGAGAACGAATAGAGTGAATGGCGTCTTGAAGCACAGTTTCCCAGTGAGACACTGGAAGGTTTTCCCCTCGTGAACCAAGTTGGATGGTCTGCCAAATCACACCATTGAACCTTTCGACTTGGCCATTTCCTTGGGGATTGTAGCCTGTGGTTCTGCTGCTAGGTACGCGTGCCAGTAATCTATGGACCTGACCACCATTGGTGTTCCTGGTGGTTCAGCAAGGAGCTCCTGTCCGAACAGGCAATAAGAAACTTTGTGCGAAATAACCACAATTATTTCTGATCATGTCCGCTGGGCAGGCGAACGATGGGCCCCTTCTGGAATGGCGCTTTAATTACTCTGAAGAATCTGGTGACTTTCTCCAAGAAATTAACTCACCAATTCCATTTGTTTCATAATTAAAGATAGAAAAACCTCAGTAAAGCCGACAAGATCGTTCCCTCCGAATGAATGCACTCACAAAGATTGGATAAAGTAGGTCTAAAAGGTCGTAGTACCCGACAGAGCCCCATAAGAAAAGGCCGTTCACGTTCACGGCACAAAAAGGACGGAGGACATTGTGGCGTTTATGGCGCAGTTTCTGTCTTCCTTTTGGAATTGACTTCCACAAAAAGCGCAATAAAAAAAGGTTAGCTTGAAAAGTATTTCATACGGATTTCTACATCATTGCGAGATTTTTTCTCATTGATGTCGTCACAATTATGTGAACCATCAATTTGCCTTCTATCATGCGACGCGATCGATGATGTCACTGAGAGGTTTTAATATACCTGTGTAGTTGAAATGATGGTACGATCGGCTCAACACATTTGATTGCGGTTTTTTAATCATGAATCATGACAAGCTCCATGTATTTTAAGTAAGTAGCCTCAGTTGAAGATGGAAACCTTATAAACCAGTTTTTAACATTTAATAATTTATTTTATTTTGACACTGAACTAGTAAAGACAATTCACCTTGAATTTGATTCATCTTCAAATTCAATTGCAAATGAACAAACTTGTATTGCGAGCGAACAACCTTCATTATTAATACTCTAGTAATTAATACTCTAGAAAATTCTCTAGTAATTCAACGGCCGAGAATTACCTGAGCGATCAATAGAAAAACTCATTGAAAGCAGCCTGTTGAACTTCTCCGTTTGAAACTGAGGCTCTAATAACGGGGTGAGAGGTATCTTATTATTTATTAAATGTTGATTACCTGGAAGCTACCTCAATGCTATCTACATTTATGGTGTTTGACACCTATTATGAATTCAAAGCTCGTTACAAAATGTTACAGTTCAATCGACAATCTGAATTTGAATTCTCCGTTCCTCCCTATTTATATTTTAGATTCATTTTCCGACTGAAGGTAGGGTGGGAATTGACGGTATTCTGTTAAAAGTATTTTCATTAGGAAGGTGAACTGTTCCGTATTATACGCAGACGAAAGGATGTGACTCCTACTGTTGCGAAGACTCATAGGCTTTCTGATTATCCTGGAAAATTGGGAACATTTCAATTTTTCATGTTTAAACATATGGTAGGAAAATTGGCCCGGAGTTGTCCATCGATTGATTCACGGTCACGGTTCAACAAACGGGTTTTTCTTATCTTTCAGCGAAGTTTCGAAGAAAAGGAAGCTATTTTTCTCGGTCCAAAATGATTAAAACTCGAATTTCCGAAATGTTTTCATACCAAAATCCGTTTCAGACCATCCTGAATTCACTGCCGAAAGACACGTACAAATATGTCATTACAGACGATAACTCTCGATAGAAATGAGATATAAACTCTGCAAATTCTTGACAAAACGGTTTACTAACTTCTTTGTACAGATCACCCTTCGGTCTGTGTAAATGCGTAATTAAGTGGGAATAGAATTATTATCATGAATTATCATTCATTATGATTAATGATAATAATTCTAATAGTTATTAGTAATTATCACAAAGTAGTGTAAATTTACACAATAATAATTAATTACCTATTGTAATTATTCATAAGTATAGTTAGTTATTAATAGTTTTTTATTATTTTTCATTAATTAACTCTATATCTGGAAACCATGTGCTGTTCGAATCAGCTGGGCTAGTATGAAAATTGAGCAGATTTCTTATTCCATGTCCAAGGCTACAGCCTCTCCACCTGCACTCATTGACTTGAAATTTTGCACAGAACTTCGTTTCAACTTCAGACAGTGCCTTTCAAATGATTTAACCCATTATCCTAACTCAAATCGGTAAACTGATGTTAAGTATTTACACTACATGCAGATACATCGGTACATGGATTTGTCTCATTTTCTCCCTGTAAAATATATTATTCGTGTCTCAGTAAAAACAAAAATAAAATAAAAAAATAAAAAAAAACGATAAAAATTAAATAACATCAATTTCCTTTGCGTTTATGGGTATCACGTTACACTTGTTTTCCGTTTAACAATTTTTTTTTTAGAAATTAGGTGTAGGAGCCCCTTAGCTGTAAACTGAATGATATGCCGTTGCGGAGTAATTTGTTGGTTGTAGCTCCAATATCAATCTGCAGTGACTGAAGGATCTAACCGACACAATACCAACAAATTTTGTTGGCCAGTTATGGATTTCTGGTAAATCTTATTATTTACATCGCATTATTACATTGTTGTTTTCTTTTCTTTCTCTCATTTCTTTTTCCTTGCTAATTACTGCGTGGGTAATAGTCGGGTTTGTAGGTATCCACAATAAGGCCGTGTTTTAGAAATGCATACCATACATTTAGCGTACCAAATAGAAATACCGTGCACGAACTCGTGGAAAGGGCGACGCTAATTAAAATTCAACGGGAGAAAATAGCGGTTAACCTGCAAATGATAACAAATACGGGGACCAGATCAAGTTACCTAAACAAAGTTAAATTGCCATTCCGTGCAACCAGCTGGGGACAGAGGTGTTTTGATTATAGGGGGGCGTTGTATTTCAACAATTTACCCGGTTATCTAAGAGAGATGGGTTCCTTGGACCCCTTCAAAAAGGCGTTGAAGGGGCGTTTCTCCGGATCACCACTGTGAGATGGATGAGTCATGGTTGGTTCATATTTATGTATATGCATTGTAAATATTATTATCAATTATAGAATTATCATCATCTTTTATTTTGGAAATTAGTATTTATTTTTGAAAATTTGTATTTATTTTAGTTAGATTTGCATTTGTTTCATTCATATTTGTCTGCGAGGATTCGACTCCTCCCCTCAGCACAATCTCTGCTTAAAGAGGGGAGTAGCATCAAGTAGCATTAAGCATTATGTATTTTATGTGTTGTATTTTTAAAATAAATGCATTTGTTAAAAAAAAAAAAAAAAAAAAACTTATTATCGAAAGCTCTTCCTTATTGTATTCAACTTAAGGTAGTAGTAGAGCTTCTCTTGTGACGCCGCTGTGATACACAGAGAACATTTACAGTACCCTATCGTCGATGCCAATTAATTCATATTTCCCTTAAATATTTTTCAAAGTAACCCCGCAGAGCCACTTACAAAAAGTATTATGAAAGACAAAAGAGTAACCGTCCTAGATGTTTATTATACCCTCCAGGTCCTCGAGTCTTTAGGGATCCATTGTTCCAGAGAATAAGAAAAAAAGAGAAAAAACATTAATGATGGGGTAGATGAAAGAGTAGTTTCTAGGAGTTCAGAAGGAGAGTGAGGAGGGTCACAGAATCGTAGGAGGATATATTGTCACTTACAAAAGAGTGGTGTTCCATCGATTTCCTTCGCATGTCCTCCGCCCAGGGCCCAGGAAGCACTGAACCTTCTTCCTGCCCTCATAGGGTACAGTTATTGAGGTCAAACTTCATCGAGAAGCCATGAAATTATGATTTTTTTATACAAAGTTATACAATAAATAAATAAACAATGTATAAATAACAATGTAGGTATAATTGACCAATTGTCATTTCTTCAAAAACAGTGCTGGGTTCGTGTTCTCCTGATGCAATTCACCGTCAATGATATCAGGTTGACTATAGTATATTATGAACATACTTAAACCTAGAATGACACCGTTATTTTAACATCATTATCCGACACCATTGGGTCCGAGGGACCCCGAGCTAATTTTTCCCTCTTTCTCTCATTCCCTCGTTGAAAGTAGAACTATTTCACCCAAATAATTATTCCTGATCCCCTCCATGAGATCTCACAGATGAACGGAAACAAACCAAACCTTCTAGAAGTCCAATTTTTATTTACAACAGAACGAAAATGGTAACTGTGAATTACTAAAAAATAGTAATCATTACTATAACAAATGCTTGCAACACATTGGGACATTTTATGTCTTTAAAGAAGGGATTCAAGGGCCTTCGAACTATACTACATCACCTACCTCAGTAGCGTAGTTGTTATACTTAATTAAAAGGTTCATCATAAATTATTAAGCTTGCATTCGTCTTGAAAATATAAATTATTGAGAATGATCACCTGTGTGTAAACAATTATTTAAACAATCACGCTCATACCGCAGCTTGTCGGCCACGCACTCCGCAGTGGTTAACGTAATATGGTTAGGTAAATCGAGAGCTATCCAACGAGTGGTGAACGATTTTCATGGGTTGGAAAATGAGGAAGTTAGTTTTCGTCAACAGTTTTCGTCAACAATTTTCGTGACGATTTTTTTGTTTGTGTGCCATAGCAAAGACATAAAATGTCAAAAACTCTGCAAATTCTTGACACAACGGTTTATTATCTTCCTTGTGCAGATCACCCTTCTGTCTATACCAGACTGTGTTGCAAATCGGCACCATACCATATTCTCACCGTACTCATACCATTTCTTTCCTATCATACCGTACTGTACTATACTAAATCATACATACAATAATATACCATACCATAGTCATACCATGTCGTACCAAAATTCGTTTTGAACCCCTTCCCCTTGACGCTCGTGCGTCATAGCTTCTGACACACTAGTTAGTCTCCTGCCAGCCGTCTTACGTCATACGCTCGTGCGTCATAGGCTCTGACGTACTTGTTGGCCACCTGCCAGCCGTCTTACGTCATACGCTCGTGCGTCATAGGCTCTGACGCACTAGTGAGCCTCCTGCTAGCCGTCTTACGTCATGCGCTCGTGCGTCATAGGCTCTGACGCACTAGTGGCCTCTTGCCAGCCGTCTTACGTCATACGCTCGTGCGTCATAGGCTCTGACGTACTTGTTGGCCTTTTGCCAGCCGTCTTACGTCATACGCTCGTGCGTCATAGGCTCTGACGTACTTGTTGGCCTCCTGCCAGCCGTCTTACGTCATACGCTCGTGCGTCATAGGCTCTGACGTACTTGTTGGCCTCCTGCCAGCCGTCTTACGTCATACGCTCGTGCGTCATAGGCTCTGACGTAATGGCCCGCCGGTCGCTTGTGTTCTGACGTGATCTGAGGGAAAGGGTGAATCAAGGGAACAAATTTTTCCCGTTTCAGTTCATGTGCCAAAGCAAAGACATGAAAATGTCAAAAAAATATGTAAATAGGTACCTAAGCCCAACTGTAATGTCAATTTTCTGACAATGAGTTTTCGACTATTGTTTTCATACCTTTTTACTTAAGTACTTATTGCAATTTGAGACTGATAATGAGCTGTTTGCAAATAAAAAGTCTGATAACTACTTTATTACATCTTATTAATCTATTTTCAAGTTCCGATTCACAGTTGAATGTATTTTATTTAGATGTCGTAAAATTCGAAAACGATGGAATGACGAAACCTGTCGACTACTGACTCAAGTGATACTGTCGACTTCTAACACATGTAGGTCGACTACTAGTGCAAAACCATGTCGACTACTGAAGAAAATGTTGGTCACTGGTATCGACTACTACCTAGAGCATTGGGATTTTTTACAAAACTTGTTAAATGTTAATAATTTGTATTTAATTAATACGATATAATTCTAGGGTTTTTAATACTTTTTAATTTTTCTATAAAAGAAATAAGTACCTACCTACCAACAAACCTTCGAAATTATCTTCATTTCCGTAGCACGAAACGTACCTCAGAACAACAAACTCGACATCATTAAAACCATAATATTGTTTTATTATATTATGATGTTCTAAACAGCTAGTTAGTATGAAAATCGAGTCGACCTGTATTTAATCGACCTGTATTTCAACAACAATCGCGTCGACAGGCTCAACCTTTGAGCCGTCATTGTGAACGAACGGCTGGTCGTACAAAGCTGCGGATGGTCTTAAAAAATTCTACGGAACAAACTCTATCTAAATATGAAATAAACCTACTGAAAATTATTATAATTTATTGTTAGGTATTGATAATTCGTATTTATTATTAATAATAATTATTATTAATTATGATTAATTAATACGATATAATTCTGGGGTTTTTAATACTACGTCGGTAATAATTTTTCTATAAAAGAAGTACCTACCAACAAACATTCGAAATTACCTTCATTTCCGTAGCACGAAACGCACCTCAGAACAACAAACTCGACATCACTTAAGCCATATGATGTTCCAAAGAGCTTGTTAGTATGAAAATGGACCTGTATTTCAACAGTTTGATTCACGATCGGGTTGTGAGGCACAATCTTTGAGCCGTCATTGTGAACGAACGGCTGGTCGTACAAAGCTGCAGATGGTCTTAAAAAATTCTACGGAACAAACTCTATCTAAATATGAAATAAAAAACATACCGTTTGATGGGAATTTTTCGAGATATGGAATTTTCAACATTTCAAAATTCGTTTTGAACCCCTTCCCCTTGACCTAGGGTTATGAAAAGTTTCGTGGATCATTGTGGGGCTGGTCCAAACCCAGAAACCAAATTTCGTAATTTTAACTCAACGCTAACTGGGCAAAGTGCCTCGGACGGCGGACGGCGGACGGCGGACGGCGTACGGCGGACGGCGTACGGCGGACGGACGGATTTTTTTTTATTCGATTTTCTGAATCTACGTATCTTGAAACGTAAACCAACAAATTTTGAGGGGGGGTTAAATTTTTTTTTTCTTTGGGCGATTCCAATGGTTCATTATCGAAGATAATAAACCAAAAAGTAGTTTTTCATCATTTTGTTGTCAACATTGTGATCATAAGTGTTACTGAGGAACAAAGAGAACTATTAGTATTCAAACTATGATAGTTGATAATGAAAAATCGCCAAAATGTTGAAAAATGTCCACGTAACAGGCGTTAGCATTCCTTGCATTTGGCAGACCGGTGATCTGATCATCGCAGTTCGCACGGTGACAGGTTTCACAAAACCTTTCTGTCTTTTTCCCTCTTGCAAAAAAGGGAAAAAAATCTAGTTTTTTTCATCTAGCTCCACATGAACGTTAGAAGTAGATTCCGGGGTAGAGGGGTCACCCAAAATTTGTCGAATCGTCTCCTTGAGGGGTGTTGATAATGTGGTGCATGATGCATCGAGAGCGTTCTTCTACCCAGGGTTTGACCAGTGAAAGTCTTCGGGATTTGAATACAAACGTTGTGAAGTCATTATGGACTGAAGCTGAGAAGAAATTCACTAAGAAACTGAGGAGGAAATAACTACACAATGTCGAAAAATTCAAGACTAGGACAGAATTGACTAGTGGTTAACTACACCGAGGGGTCTTTTGGACCCCAGACCAACTTTGAGGCCTCACAGTTCAAAGACTAGACACGGACTGACTGTCCCTGTTGCACTGACGGGTGAGGGAGTAGTGTTGATGCATTTAGGGGGGGGGGGGCGGTCAGAGCTCACAAGAAACGTGCAGCTCACGTGAGAACCAAAACACTGGGGTCCTCAGGACCGCAAGTGTCGTTCTAGGGTTAATTTAACTTTCATTTTACTTGTACAATGATGTAGTTTTGGTTCGTAGAGTTTGTAATTTCTAATTTGATAACTATAGAAGCTTCCAAGGAAATAAAAAGGTGTTAGAAAGATTCAGATTCCGACGTGATAGTGAGAAAACCACTATTACGGCTTGTGGACGGGTTATCGTCATTTAAACACCCATCCAAGTAGATTTATCCAGCTAAACAAGAGTGTAGATTTAACGGGTCTTTTGATGATCGAATAAAATTTTAAACGGGGCATCAACGATTTCAACCGACGCTTTCCAACAGTCTTCCCTCTTGATGTGAGCTCTTGATTTGTTGGTTTTGTGCTATGGTTTCGGCGAATGTTTCTTTTTAATCCCCGACCTCCTTGAATAATTTGTGGGAAATCTTTTCAATCAACTGCATAGTCGGTAATGCTGTTCTCCGGGATTATGAGAAGGACGGAAGACATTACATGTTGATCGCTTGAAGAAATAGAGTGAGAACCATCGCTATTGGTCTATTATCTTCAATAATAAACCATTGGAACTTCCCAAGAAAAAAGTGATGCAATTTCGCGCGGTGATTCAAAATGTGGAAAGAGCTACACGGCCAAATCGTATCAAATTTTCAACATTCCATCCAGTTGATCATAATAGGAGTGTAGCAATCAATATTCGTTTTGTCTTGGTTAAATGCCTCATTCCTGTAACATGCTTTTTATTAAGAGTTTTAACCAATCATTCAGTATTCATACTGAAATAGCTTTTAAAATCGTCCGGATTATTTTTTTTTTCAACTTTTCTATCAATTTGAAATCACTGTGTGACGTGAAATCGCAATTTGAGACCACTCTTGGTCCAGAACCTCAATATTTTCAATCTTAGCCAGCCTGTAGCAAGATTGAATAACGAATACCAGCTCTTATTCAACAGCAATGAAAAAAGAAGGGCCCTTCATCCGGTTTCCTGTATCATTGCTGCCAGAACAAATATAGGGGAAAATGGCGAACTGGGGTTTCCTCCTTCGAAACAATCGTCTGAAAATCAAGAATGGCTTCATGTAGATTTTCAATACAGTACCTTACTTGTCGGACTCGACGACCAAAAGTTAATTACGAAGAAGTTGAAGGAGATAAGGTTCTGATTGCAAAATGTGATTTTACCAGGGTTCGTTTTGTGGCACTAAATGGTTTTATCGTAATTGTTTCAGGTGGTTACTATATGATAGAACAGAAATCTCGTCGCCTACGAGTCATCGCCCTCAACACCAACCTGTGGATGGAAAAATTCGAGGACGAAATTGACCCGGGAGGACAGTGGGCGTGGTTGGAGAAGCATTTGGATACGGCGAAACGGAATCGAGAGACGGTAGGTGGAAGGTGGCAGATTATATTCAATTCAAGTTGGCGAAATGTCTATAATATTCGTAGTAATACATAATATGTATTACTACGAGAGACGGTATGTGGAGGATATTATCCTCCATTGATTCGTAACGTTAATCGCACCGTGTCGGTCGTTTGAATATATTCCGTTGGTTGGGGTATAACGCAGTCATTAATCATTGATTCAGTATCACAGATGCGAGAGAAGTTTGAATAAATACTAGCGAAAAAAAAATTGGAATCGTGTGTACTGTAATAGTACTTACTTCATGTTTTACTATTCACATATATGTTAAATTCGAATATTCTTATCACTGTAATGAATGTAATTAGTATCTTAAATTCGTAGAGATTCAGTTGTTGCAACCAATTTCATCAGAACATTCCTAAATGAAAGTGAGGGTTCATGTGGATTATCGATCATTTAAAATAGGTGATTCCTCCGAGGACATTCGCAATTCGCCTGATGTCAACCTCTCAGCAATTCAGAATGGATGAAGCAATTAACTTTACAACTATTGATTATGCAAAACGGTTATAGACCTCCATCATCCCATTACAAATGTATTGGATGGTGGCGTGGAAGTGGGCATAATCATGAGTAGGGGTTCATTGTGAATTGATCACTATTCAGTAAGGTAGATGCTCCCTGACACTGTCCCCCTGCCAAATCTGCATCTCTAAATAGAGTGAACAATTCCACACTGTTTGATTTTTGTCGGGTCCGTAACATAGATTGCTTGGCTCATCAACAGGTTGTTTAGCCATTAATCAATCATGACAGAGGCCCGACCTTCCATTGCTTACCCTGCGTGGTCCTTGAGTTGTGCTGAAAATGTTATGTTGAGGACCTCGTACAATCAGAGGCTTGTACCTAACTTCCATCCAAACGTGGGACGAGAGCTACAGTTTGCGTATTATATGAGGCCATTCTTCGTGCAGATATGGGCTTTTTACCGAAAACATGTTGAAGGATCGATGATTATGTTGATATGAAGAGGGGTTATTTCCGTAGGTTTATGAGGGACAACTCAAAGCGCTACAAGCTTACTAGTTCGGAACGATAAACAGGACACGGTATGATATTATAACAAAAGCTTTTCAAACTTCCGCAACGTGTTGGGTTGTAATCAAAATTTCGTTAACGAAGCGAGTCTCTTGTTGATGGAGATAGAATCACGGGTTCAGAATATTAATTAGTCACTCCCCAAATACACTTAGTTGATTGTAACACTCGCCAACTACTGTTTTGTCTCGAAGCATCGCATTACTATAGAACCTGTGACATTTCACGTTTCCATCGTCTTTCTCTCCCAACCTGGTGTGACTAGCGGATTATTCAATGCGTTGCATATTTCGGTGTTGCCAGAATGTAGTGGTAACATGCTCGTTACTTCTGGTGTCTTCTTTTGGTATTATATAATATTATTCGATCATGTTGATTGATCAAGAGATGTCTGGAATAATATAAATGATTGTGTTGTACAACTGAAAATCCCCAAGTATCAATAGGGTTTTCACATTCATTGAACATTTATGTATACTTTATATGCTCATATATAGGAGCGATCTAATACCTAGGACTAGGTAACTCTACCTCAGGATGTGCATTGTACGGTTGTGATTTCCTCTGATGGGAAATTAGCTGAACAGAGGACCTCACTACTTCAATTATTTCGTGCAGTTATGGGACTTGTAATAATATTGTAAGCGGAACAATCATGTGGACAGAAGGGTTATCTGGATGATTCGCCAACACCGACAAAGTTGTCTGCTTATAACCGAAACGAACCGGTGGCCAGTTATGTGAGAGACTTGGACAGGTTGACTATTAGGTATTGCTCTAATTTTGGAATCAGGAACTACAATATTGATCGGTAGAAAACGAATTATCGACCTACCTCAGGGAAGGAGGAGTTACATCACTTTCGATCATCCTCAAGAGAGACAAGAAAGTTGATTTCGACAGACGGTCCATGAAATATACATCGTCGTACAGTTCCAAATAACTGATCCTTTCTTTGAAAACTCGAAGGCGTCTTTGTAAATTTACGATCACACGCATCTACTACTCGTCATCTTCGAATGTAAGTCGACGGTAGCCATTCCACCAACATCTCCTCTTCAGTTTCTTGTCCTCTTTTAGGCAATCAAAACACAACAGACACACAAACAACTTACACGTCATACGACAGCGAACTGGTAAATATACGGCATTGCTCATTTTATCTCTTGTTATCTGAGTTTTGCCGGAGAAACCCACCTGTCACGAAGGTAACCGCGGACTAACTAACTCCCACCTTCATTCAATCGTAACTCGGAGATACCCTTAACGCCGAGTGTTAGCTAACATGCACTTTAACACTCGCTTGGTGAAATCCACCTTAACGCGTTTCATACATTCAAAGTCCCGACATGTCTCATTATCCAACAGAAATGTTGATTTTAGTCTTGGGGAAACGCCGAGATTCAATCGGGGGCGTGGGGGGCTCGACGACTCAATGGAGTTGGCAAATAGTTGCCTGTGGGTGGGCACGGATGAGGATAAGCGGAAAGGGTCGTTCCTAGAGCACACTCCGGGCTTTTGAATTGTGTATTAGAATGCGGCTCGGTCACGGGGTAAAAAGCGCGTAACTTGTTTGTCGAGCCGAACGAAACGTATCGGTGGGTTTTACGCCTTGCTCCATCATAAAACGGGTTAACCTCTGGCGCTGAGGGGATTGAGCTAGAAAGGCCTTCGAGCGCAGTCCGCTGGATATTTCATCAAAGGGGTCTCCAAAGATCGATGATGACGTCCCTCGCAATATAGATTCAATTGATTCATTTATTACGCCAGCAATACACTTATTTATGTAGGTATATAACACATCATAAACGTTGGGGCCTGTGAAGGTGGAATCATTCCAAATATTGAATAACTGTAATACATACCTCATCTATGGGTGCCTTTAATATCAACATTCATGCCCTGAGGGGAACTAACACTGGCCAACACAAAAAGGTGTTGTTTGGTACAGATGAGATGAGGGTTGGGTGTTAGTGTTTCCAGTGTGCTGAATCCAAATCTGAAACCTTTTTTTTTTTTTTTTTTTTGCTATCAGATCTACATTTTGAGATATAGGTAGCTCATATACCTATTTTCTAGCTACGTTCTAGTTTTAAAAATAGTAATTCAAAACATCCCAGAAAATTTTTCGTTTTCAACCACTTTTTCCATATTTTTTTGAGGTGCAGAATCCGAATTTCATACCCGATCGTCGCGATCTTCTTCCATTATACGGAAAACATCGGTAAAAAGTAAGCAAAAAGTATGCGTTTAAAAAAACATTGATTTACACTTTTGTAAATGCATTTTTCTTAAAATATACGTTCGTTTATAATCCGTCCTTTCAAATATCATAAATAAATCGCTGATATACATATGTATCTGTTTCATCCGATAGGTAAAATTTATTCTTTTGGTTAAGGAACTGAAACGTTGGTTATAACCAGCGTAATTTACGAGTTGTTCCTACAACAAAATTACCCTTGTAAGCAACCGCTACATACCATACCAGTATACAACAATTGTATTAACAATGAGATTGGGAGACATGGCCTATTATCAGGTGCTTTGATGGAATGTTTACAAGTCATTACTGTCTACTGTGTCCGATACGTTGGCAAGTGCAAATCAATTACTCCTATATTTCTGTTAGCCAGTATGAATTTCTAAATTACGGTGTTTATATTATAAACGAATAAGTGTACGTTGATCCCCGCAATCCAAGGAAATGAAATGCCCTAGCCCCTTGGAAGATGGTATGCATTCGATTTCAACTTCCGAATAACTAACCGGGTTTTTAGCCGGGTTATAGCCGGGTTTTGGTAGGTTTGGATTGTACTCTGCGCTGGTTTCATTTACCAGAAATCAACGACTGGCATCAAAATGGAAGGTATTATAATATCTTAATGATTATAAGTGTTCCTGCGTAGTTGATGTAAATGCGCGAAATAATGAAAATTCGTTTACTCGGGAAGGTTAGGAGGCGTAATTACGGCCCGACGAGTAACAGCTTGGATCATGTTCCTGCAAACACAAACGCAATATTAAAGTGGGTTTAGTCCGGCTGTAATGGAAAGTCAAGTGCCCCTATCGTGTTTCGGTAACAGTATCGCGGATTTTTAGTTGGATCCGTTGATATTTGCTAGATGATTCACCAAGGTGGGTGTAACCAATCTATTTTCTTCAGTATTACGCATTAGTACATAGCGACCAATAACATTCGGTCTGGCGAGTGATACTTGGGCGGATCCCCCAGCTATTCTTTGAATTTTAGCTTCGTTTGGGCAAGTCCTTCATTGAGTTAGCGGCGTTTGAAGGTTCAAGTGATGTCATTTTATAGTAAAAACCAATATTGAATATTAAATGTTCAAGGGAAGTACCAACTTGAAACACTGCAAAGTAAAAAGTATTTCCAGTGTTTCAAGTTGGTACTTCCCTTGAATCAAAAGCAAAAAGAGAAGTGTATTGACACAGAGATGTGTACGATTTGCAGACTTTTCGAGTTCATTGTGGCTTCAAGAATTTGATCGAAGATAATACATGTCCTTAGGACTTAAGCAGAATAGGCACTCTAAGAAGCTGCAATTTGGTAGCCTCCTTAGGACTTTAACTTGACGCTGCCCAGACCTCGGATCAGCTGAGTAGCTCCTACAGCTAAATTCTATTTTATTCAGTCTAAGAAGCTGTAATAATATTACAGCTTCTTAGACTGAATAAAATAGAATTACCATATTATGGTAAAACGCCTCAAGCCCAATGTTTACGAATATGGGGTTTTTACGGAACCCCCATATTTTGGACCTGACCCTTTCGACAGTGAAGTCCAAATTTCAAAATTCGAACCGGAAGTGGGGGAAATTCTAACCATAAACCTTCGAAAAATGGTCGATGTTAGGGTACAACGCCTCAATGACACGCTGTTAACGTAAAACCCCTCAACTCGTATGCCTCAAAAAAATGCCTCAAAACGTATTTGTTTTCGCGCTAGTGTTAAAGTAAAACGCCCCAACTCACCAAAATATTGATATGAGGCGTTTTACCTACAAAAATTTTCATTATTTTGGCGTTTTTCCCGACTAAACATCCGTTTGATTGAGTTTATACGTTAGGGTGACTGCCTCACGAGCAAGTTGAGGAATTTTACCTAAACAAACAATCCCGAAACGGAAGCTGGAAATTTTAAAATCGCCTTAACTGCAATTAATCGATTATAAATCGATTAATTTGCGAGTTTTTCTCCGCCGTTGAATTGATTGAAGACATCGATATCTCACCAAAACATGGGGTTTTTATAATGAGTTGCAGTCAACTTACTTCAAAGGTTTCAGTGAAAAACTTTGAGGCGAATTTCTGCAATATTTTGAATTTGAGTTGAGGCATGTAGTGCAGATACTCAAATCTGTTTACTGATTTTATGTGTGAATTACTTCTGTATCAGGTAATCTGAGAAGTTACTGATGAGGATGTACTCTCTTCGTGTGGCTTAGCTCACGGATTCCGTCCACCAGTCTGAAAGTGTAAACCTCTTAAGTCTTAAGAGGTCGAATTACGGCCTCAAGAGAAACTATAAGAGCAGAGGACTATCCCAGACTGGGTTGTGAGGAACATGGTGTTCAGTAGTTCAGTTGAGCAACTACATTCGATACTGCAAAGTTTCAAGTTCCCCTTATCCAGTTTAATGGGGCTCATAAAAACGGTCAATTCCCAACCCCAACCGTTACGTCTTCCTAGTTTCGACTCGAGTAATCAGGAGAGTTATTTACCTACTTCTAGAAACTTTGGCGTGATATTTATGTCTAGCAAAATATATCTACCAGCAGCCAAGCCCAAAGTGAAATAATTCCACAGGATCCAAACCCACCTTACAAAACCACTTAGTCAGTGGATACAGAATAAAACTTGATCTCAATTAGGTAAATTTACCTAATTGAGATCAAGTTTTATACGTGTTATAAATTATAATGTATAACCTAATTAAAAGCAAAATGATTGCAGTCAAATCAATGATTAAATTACTTCTTCAATATGATTTTGGCGAAATTAGACATTAAGCATTTAACTGTTACTAGAAAGCATTTTTGCATTTTTAAAATTTAAGCCGACATTGTGTTTTGTTTTGATTTTGGCTTGCTTTGAATCTCATAACTGAAGATGTACATTTCCTACTGGCTGAGCTAATTTTGCGTTTAATTCTACGTAATGCGTGATTGCAATAAAACCCAAGGTGAAATTTGCTGAGAGGCAAGAAATTGTCATCAAGCAACGAAATTAATTAACACTGTTATTTCAAAGGCAACCCACATCGGAAACACCGCTTTGAAGACATCGCGCTACTCGAGTCTAGAACGTGACGTACCCGATCCAAATGACGGCTGTGTTCCCTGAACCGCGACTGTCGTGATTTGACTATCGAGAGAAAAACATATATTATTTCGCTTTAGTTGGTACCATCGGCAACCGGGCTATAATTTGATACACAGAGGGTTCGCAGGGAAGGGGGTTAACACGGGGATTCTCACGAAGCCATTTTCTGGGGATACCGCCTGGAGGTGGCATTAATGCTCAACGAGATAAAACTCGTTTACGACTTGTACGGACCACGCCTCGAATACAAATACGCTCCCGTACAACTAGAATATACGATACACACAGTCCCATTTGTTTTCAAAGAACTGGAAAATAAATTCATCATATCATTCGTTTTACACTTTTTGGTGGTACGGAAGTGTAAGATTAAGGGAGGTGTCCGATGCGATGGACGATGTAACTAGAATTTGCTACACCCAATTCTATCATCTGACCTACAACTCAACAAGCATTCAAATGTTTTTTTAATTAATAGGTTTTTGTTCTTAAATAACAAACTCGTTTTCGAATCCTATCAAGGTTTAAGCAGTTGCCGGTACCCCTCAATGTTTGACGATCGTAGACAATACCGCAAGTAAATCACAGTTTACGAAAAAGGTCTCTCAAAAAACAGACGGTCAAGTACAAAGTGATTCAAGATCGTCTAGTAATTTTTGCCTTTTTCATTGAAAACTGCTCTTTAGGCTTTCACTCACGCCTATGAAGTGCTGTTTTTGTCAGAAACATGATTGATTCCGGTGTGCCTCCTTACCACCAATCTCGTTGAAATGATGGGAAACTGTTGAAATTGTGTTGACGCTTGGTCTTGAACCTCCTCAAGGGGCCAGCATCCCTAACCCGTTAGCTAATATTGGGTTGACCCCCTTGATATACTATTTCTGCTCATTACGTTTTTAAAAGTGAGCGAAACAGGAACCAGACAATTCTAGAATTCTATCCTTATGGTTCCAGTTCGCCTAAATACACTCAGTCAATCGAAAATATTTGCAGTCATTATTTGTGGTGAGTCGTTGTCGGTCATAAAATCCATTTAATAAATATGCTCGTACATCCTACAACTATTGCCATCTTAATACTGTCACATCTAATTTATTAGAGGCTGATCCCCGGAACTGATAAAGCTCCGCGTTTTGCGTTTATTGGTCCGGAAGCTCCGCCTTATAACAAGCATTCATTATATGAAACACACGAAGACAATGTTCCAGGGCCAAGACAAGCAAAGTCCCCCTCGTACACATGGGAACTACATCCACAAGTAAGACCGTTTAAGGGGAGCCCATCCTGCCAGCGGCGATATTTATCGGGTTTTCTGCTGCAGTTTATGAGAACAATTTTACGTACCATTCCTCTTGTAAGAACACGGGTTTTCATTGAAGGGGACACCAGAAACTGCGCGACGGCCCTCATTTCTCAAAAGGAGCAAGGAACGGGAATATACGGCGTGACAAGGGCACCAACAAAAATTCGTGTAGCGTTCATCCGACGTAGTTTCATCTCAATTTACATAAACCGGGACCCGGTTTTGTTTATTTGAAAATGTGGAGCGCGACGATTTGAATTGCGTATTTACGTGCTTGAAAAAAGCTTGAAATTTTACGAACCTCCTAGAAAATACGGCTTTGAATCAAAACATGTGAAAAAGTATCCCTGGTGTTACCTTCATTATTTGTAGATCACTAACCGTACTTACTCCTTCCGTTCTATGTTTGAGTGTGATGAATGTGAAATTGTTGTATGCTTACCGTATATCGTCTGTCTTGTCTGAAATTGTCTGTATCTCTTATGAACTAACTTGACTCCGTCCACAAAAAAACTCGGATCGCCTCCAAATTATACGAACAGTTTTCAATATCACCACTAGATTACGAACAATAATTATTACCAATCCGGGATTTTAACTGAGTCCACTGGTGATTCCAAACGTGCTGGGTGAGAAACTCAAGGATACAGTCATCAAGTCAATAATGAGCTGGCAATGGGTTACGAAATAACGTTCTGGGATGGGTCCAAAAGTAGCAATCGAGCTAATAAGCTTCCAAAAGGGGGTAAAATCCTTCACAAAGGCAACCCGGTTGAAAGGAAATTCCCAGGTTTGCCCTATATAGGTATACGAGTAGAAGACAAGTTGGTGGAGTGGATAAATTGAAATATGCTTGATTCTTCAAACTACCCTACACTGGAATAATTTCCGCTCAAGGCCAATTTCAAAGTCTATTTTCTCTTGAACACTATTATTGTGCTCAAGATAAAATTGACCTTCTTAACACGTTGACTGCCTATTAGACCCAAAATGGGTCTAGCAAAAACTCTCGTGAGGCCATAAGACCCAGTGTGTGTCCAGGCTGTTACCCACACCTTTATGAGGTTTTAGCGCTCCTTGCGGCCTTTTGTGAGAAAACGCGAAATATATCAGTTCTATGGTATTTAAAGCCTCCATTGCAACTTTTAAGCGTCGAAAATTATGTTCAGAGTTTATTCACAGTTATGGAAGAAGTGGAACCACTTATTCCATGTTTACAGTCCACTTCGAACTGCTAGTTGCTCTGTTTGCTTCAAGAAGGCTCGGTTGTTTGATTATTCTTCTACTGTTTATGTCACCAGTGACATTAAATCCAATAAACAATCATATTTCTTTGTGTTTCTACAAAGGACTTCAATCTTATTAGACCCATTTCGGGTCTAGACCCAAAAATGGGTCTAACCGAAAAACTTATTTTGTTGTTGTTGTAAAATATGGACAAAATTTGTCACATGTTGACAATTTAATTTTAATAGTTGACAATTTTAATAGTTGAATTTAATGCCACATGTTGACGAATACATTCAACTTAAAATAGCTATTTGAACGTTTTAAAGGCAACCAAAATTTTGGCTTGAGGCTAAGGTTCCCTGTATTTTAGGTGTTAACGGGGTGGTCTAGAACCATGCTTATTTAATATTGGAGCGTCTACCACTGTGGTAGTAGGTATACCAGTACTATAGTATTGGAACGTCTACGCAGGTGGTAGTACCACCATATGTACGGCAGATGACTAGGTAGCTCTTGCGGTGGAAGACAAACGTGTTCATACCAACTAACCCCATCATTCATTGTCCGTAGATCTACCTTGTTGGGCACATCGCTCCTGGTTTCGACGAGCGACAAGGCCAACCGCAGAGGATTACGTTAGCTACCAGGCACAACTCCCGATACCACAACATGGTGAGGAAATACGCGGGAGTAGTGGCCGGCCAGTTCTTCGGACATCTGCACTCTGATTCATTTCGAATAATATACGATCAACAAGGTGAGTAAACATTTGTAGTAGTAATCGTACGAACCTCGGCTACTATCGTTTGCATCCAATAGACTTGAAATGTGAGGGTTAAAAAAGTTCGTTCAGCAATTCTAAAAATACGATATCTCCAGTAAAGTTGGTGCTATGCCCTAATTTTGGAATTGAATCATCTAGCTCAAAAGGCACTAATCTCATTCAAACGTCGTCAGACACATACGTACTACAAGAGTTTCAATCCACAAACCGAGCTTGTCATCTTCATTCAAAAACCCCCGCTGTTTGTTTCACTACAATTGCAAATGAGCGTATTTGAATGCGACGCGCATTTTCATCCGAATTGGAATATGGAAATCCCTACAGCAACGTAAAAAGGATTGAATATTAACATTGAATCAGATAAACTGAATGAGCTTTCTTCCAAGAACGAAATTTTTTTTTAGGGCTAAAAAAGCAACATCAGTCCTTGCATGCCCCAGTTAGAAATTATGCCACTAACAGCGAATGGGACTAGGGGGCATTAAATATCATTACCCTTGTGAAATGCTTTCAGACGGAATCAGCTTTGCTCTCACTCATTTCCATTAGTCCTATGAGGAACTGTTTGAACATCCTACTGTATCTCGTACATACTATATTCTATATTGCACCAAGAGTAGTTCTTTTTCAAAGGTTATTGAGATGTAATTGCGTTCTTATATTAATTATGCTGATGGTCCAATCATTGAAATTCCTTGTAGAAATGTTTTTTCAAATATTCCGCCCAATCTCTGCAACAACTCCACGAATTACCAACAGTGGTTTAAAAATTGGGATTTCAATGTGGGTAGCTCTTCTTGAAATGATCAGTTCAATTAGCACCTCCCAAAACCAAAAACATGACCAGGAGAGTTATTTCATGAATAAGATAGTTGGGTGGAAGGAGGGGGTCTAAGAGACCTAAACTTGTGCAGCCCATTCTTGCTATGAAACTGCAATAATCGTATAAAATAAATATTACCAATGAGGGCCACTACGTGCAGACATTTGGTGTGAACCTAGTTTATTGGTAAACTGAAGATCACTTGTTTACCACTGTGGGATCCTGAAGCAGCTGTGAACGTAAAATTTCTACTGAGTCATGGGATCTCCTCAACCATTAATTTTATGGTTTTGATGCTGTGTACTAATAATATTAGTCAAATCATCTGAACGAAACTCACACGAGTCATCTTTTATATGAATATAAATGGTATTACATGAGAACGTCCCATATGGAAAATTCCATAAACTCATGATGCGCATCTTTGGTCTGTGTGTTGTAAAACTGATAGTCACTTGTAGCGTTTATAACTTTTCTCATTGTTTTCAGGAAGCCCTGTATCGACCATTTTCTTGACTCCCGCCATCACCCCCAAGAGAACAAGCAGCGGGACTAACAACCCCGCTCTGAGGCTGTACACGTTCGACACTGACAACGGACAGGTGAGAAGGCGTATTCTTGGCGTATTTTTTTCTTCTTATCTTTCTTTCACCAGCCAACCTCGCCCGCCTTCTTCATTCAACCAGTCGCACACAGGACCGAAGCACGTTGGGTGTAAATGGGGAGCAGGAAACAGCTTAGGGCGTTGGATTCCCACATCAAGATGCCATTCGTAACCCGTTTATACAAGATTCGTAGCTACTACCGATGACAGCTGGGAACGATAATAGCGGAGCTTAGGGCTGGGATATAGGTACGAGAATATAGATGAACATAATAAACCCTAACCTTACGGAATATTCCCTTTCCAACACACATCCCATATTTCTCTAGAATTGCCGTGACAAGAACGCTATGGTCGTACACGTAGCCGTGATAACGCAAAATGAAATCAAGCAAATGAAACCCCGTAGCAATAAATGCCTGGAACAGTAGATTAGTAGTGCGTGTACAGTTTACATCATAATCCTAATCAACCGTTTTTCTCGGTCAGGTCACCATACCATGATCGTAATCGATTTGACTAGGAATATAACAACTAGTCAAATAGATAAGTAATACAAGTAGTCAAATCTGCTACCCACACAAGTAATGTACACGTTAGTTAAGGTGCCTACGCCAGCACATGCTGCGATACGATCGCCTCAAAAGAAAATCCGTTCTTAAGTACTCAAACTACAATAGATGTTTAATCTAAAAGTTTTGAGTTTCTTTTGCAAAGTATTTTTGAATTAGGTACATTAGGATTAAAATTAAATATTGTTAGTTGTAATTGATTGTTTGGCAAAAAGTTGTGTAGCTCATATTTGGACAGACGTACTCTAATATCCTAACCAGTTCCATAGGTAAATAGTGAAAATTAATGGTCGAAAGCTAAATCTCGTACAGAAAGTTTGACAAACGTTGGAAATTAAGCAACTAAGATGGATTATATATGGAACCAATACCTACTGTCCGACACAATATGAGGCATATCCGTCGGAGGCAGTGGCGTAGATGAAGTCCAGATTGTCCTGAAATATTAAGACATATTAAAATTGTGAATTTTAATAATTTTTTCGATTATGGAAAGTGTTAAAATTTAGTACCCTGTTTTTCAAACATTTCTGGCTACGCCACTAGTTGGAGGGTTTATGGTTGGCCTGTTGGATATTAGCCAGTTCGTGCCTTCGGTCAGCTGCGAATGGATTGGTTGTCATTTAACTTTTTCAAAATAGGACGAATGTATTATGAAAAACAATTTTTTTGAAAGCTGAATATAACCCACAGAGTAACTAACTGTACGGTTGGAGTTTGGTTGAGTGAAAAAATAATTTTTGTCATTCATATAAAAATGCGTAGGGAAATTACGATTCTGCATAGTAGGTGTGACGCGATTCTTGACAGATTCCCAGAAAATTCTCTAGTTCAGGAAAGTTATAGTTACAATGGAGGTGAGTTATAAGTGTCGCCATACACGGTTTCTTGAATATTTTATTATCATACGATAGTTATCTCTTGTCAGGTTTGTGTGTTTTGTCGTTGTTGGTTGAGAATCGATGCTGCGCGGTTCAAGGTTACGCTTCAAAGGGATAAATCAGAGGCTATCTCCGATCTCTAAATCCTTGTACCTACCAAGCTCCAATTTTTCAACATCAACCTCCCTCTACCTTTCAATGAACTCAGTCTAATCCGCCTATTTATCAACTTCAACTTCCCAAAGTCTTTTAGGCACAATCCATCCCCCCCCCTCCCCCTACCACTCGCTTAAGTGCGTATTCGGAGTCTCGAAGGTTTTCATAGAGACGAAGAACCAAATAGAGCTATCGAGACCTCATTCTCGGTATCCTGTACCGTTAGGTTGTTTCTCCGCATCGCGAAAAGAAGGAAATCGTTCGAGTAATATAAAGCGGGTAGGAATATAATAGGACATACTGTGAATGTAGCGTAACCTTTTGATATGTGGAAGGTGACTTTGTTTCGACGAGAGCAGGAATTTGTGACCCGGTCGATTTGATAGGAAGAACTTCCTTCATTGAACGTAACCGCGTTTGTATTGACTTTATTTTCCCTCCATCAACCAAACTCTTATCACGCACTTACAGTTGGGAGAAGAAGGTTGTCCACATACTAGAAGGGGACGTGTTGAACTCGGAAGTATTCAACTTGTTCTCGTAACATTCTTCAGAGAGATGTGGCCTTCAGATGTTCTTATTGTATCCACTCCTGTACCTACATCCAACGACAGAAGTTGTTTCTTTATTGTAAATACGTTAATAAAATTCACAATAATGACTTTTCGAAGCTGGTGCTGGTTGAACGAGGTGTTCATTGGGCTCCTTCGATTAAATATGTTCCATACTACTTTACTACTGTGAACATAGTTGTGACTGAAGCATTGAAAACACTCATGTTTTAGTAATCTCTCAATGCAATGAACAATCATGTATAATGTTGGTAGGCGCTCGTCAATCTGATTCGCTATGATCTGGTATCCACATCCGTCTGATACGCATACGGTTGATTATTACTATAATAATTATAGTTGTATAGGAACTGAATTGGTCCACTAATAATTAGCCACTGCCAATTCAGTTCCTGTACACCTAGTTTTCTTCATTTAACTCATGGCTTGAAAATCGTTTTACAGAACCTACTCGTGACCTGACGACTCTAAAATACTATCTATAACTCAGCACTCACCTGAAATTGAAGTTTAAATAGAACTGTCCAACAGTTCTACTGTGGGGTTAGTTAGAACCTCCAAACTAATCTGCTATTTATTCTGCTGTTGTTGTTGTTGCAGATTTTGAACTACATCCAGTACTTCATGAACCTCACCTCCTCCAACATTCAAGGCGAAGCCCTATGGGAGGAAGAATATAATTTCACTAGGTGAGTACCATCAAGCTCATGCTGTAGTTATTGAACGTTGCAACCACTCAATTGTATGAATGAGTGAATTAGTCTAATAACATTTAGTACCAATAACAAGGCTTATCTAATTAAGATTTGACGATGATCAGTCAAAGGTTATTCAAGTATTATATTACAGTGAGGGCTCGTTGGAATGCGATAGGTCATCGAATAGTACTATACATCTTCCTAATCAATATACTGAGACTAGTGTGCAACATGTCAATAAATCAGCAGTTCAGATTTCATCAGGGTTTCGTAATCCATGACAACCTCCCCCCCCCCCCCGAATCCACCACTGGTAGAGATTCAGACTAATTGCCATTTTAAGTAATTATTTGGTGCACCGACTGTAGACCCGACATATCTCATAGGATGTGTTGATCACAGTTGACCATTGTTTAGACAGATGTATTGATCACTAATCTGAATGCTCAAGTACTATTCTGAAAGCCCCTTGATAGCTCGCTAATCTCCAAAGATCCACTTACATGTAGGTATAATTGCATACATCCATACCTACCTGTGTACATGCACGTAGGCCTTTGTCCTACGATCGCTGAGTCCTTTGTGATAGGCTGAGTCGTCCTAAATCGAAGTAGAAGTCGTCCTAATTTAGGTTGTCTGTCAAAAAGTCGAGTATGATTTCTGTTGAAAAATTATGTAGCGTGGAGGGAATACCGCAGAAATTGACGAGTAACAACTCCCACACTCCCCCTTCTCACTTTTTTTCAAGAGCGGTGTCGATTTGTCTCACTTTATAGATTCACGTTTCCAATTATTACTTTTTGGTCACCAGTGTTGGATTTTAGGTGAGTAATGACTAAGAGAAATGACTAAGGAGGGGATGCCCCTTAATAGTTATTATTATATGAGTTCGTTAACTATTAAAAACCCACTGTATGAGGAAAAGGGTGTTATCGTATCTATAGTAAAATAATTTCCTTGCATAGTTCCTAACTCAAATACAAACCGTAAGATAAAATCTTCCAAAGAAACTCTTTATTGAATACTTTCATAATCAAACGTTCCTGATTAACCGTTCCTTGTTTTAGTGGAAAGTTCCATATTAGATGTTGTTATAAAAAGTGACTGGAGAATGGCAGTGTCAAGGAAATTTTCCCCTGAAATTATTTATTTTTTATTAGTTTTTTTTTCTCTTTAAAAAAGCTTCGCTAAGGGGCCTGCCATTTCCTTCGTTTATTTATTCATTATCGCTCGTTTAGGGGAGGGTCCCTCCAGAAAATCAATCGTGTTAAAACAGGTTTCCATTCAACAACTGCTGATTGAATATAAAATCCACAAGGTCATTAGTTTCAGAAGCATGTTCCAAATTAGTTTTGAAGTTGGCGGTTTTTGTGAAATGCACTTTTCAAACCAGGAGTGAAATTGGGAGCTTGGGCTTCGGAGTGAATCAGGAATCCAAAATTCCCTGATTTACTAGAGATTTCCCTGGCAAAATTCAATAAAAACCTAATATGAAGTCTCACAGTTCAACAAAATTAATAATCTTCTCGCTGTAGGTATATTGTCTCCATAGGCAATGTGTGATTTTATTTTATTGGTAGTGATTCTTGAATGGGAGTAATTCGTCTCATTTTCTCATATCTACCGCTCTTTTTACGGAATATGTTTTACGAGTATATAGAAAGGGATGGAGAGAGAAACCACTTTACTGCAAGATCGATAGACTAAACTTGAAAACTTTAAACTTAATGGCTACAATTCCTACGATTTTTCATCTGATTTCGTTTCGTAATGTTGGTCAGCTTTTGAAGCCTATTAAATTCAATTTCTCGTATATTTTTTTGTTCTCTTTTTAATTACCTTTTCTTCCCTGGCACAGCCTATGAAGCACCCCTGGAACTTGGTTTTTCTCTTGCCTCAAGCAAGTTCCAAACCTTTGGATACCTTCACCGTGCGTTTTCAGCGCACGCTACAGAATCATACAGCTATTTACATTGTTTTCTGGGGGTTCCAAACTTGCACATTTACAAGAGCAATAGGGATGAACGGCTGCTTTTCTTGGCGCCGGAAGGCGCGCGAAGTCGAACTTGACCTGAAATGCTCAAAATCTTAATTAGTACCAGGTTTTTGCAACAGGGTGACATTAGATAAAATTGAAATTTCAATGTGTTGTACCATATTCGTCGCCGAGAGTCTATACCTAAATAAGGAGTAATCACTTGTGTATGCCTTTGAGAAATATTCCTAGCCACCCTCAAACAACCCTAGTTAGGTCCCTCTTTACATTCAAAGTCGTCATAACGAACCGCCGTCCGGTTTAACTTCAAACGTTTTCTCGGAACCTGACACTCACCGAGCCAAAACATGTATTAGAACTATCTTAACTTTCCCTCTCCACTCGCGAGTTGGACATAGTTCATTTTCTCGGCCCCCTAAACTACACCACGGTGAATTACTGCCCATTAATTTCACGAGTTGTTATATGAATCCAGCCCCTTTGAAAACTAGACACCTCGGGTTAAGCAATTGACAAGGTACCTACGTAGTTAAGTAAGTAAGTATTATAATACAGATATTTTAATAATAAAGTATTGGTTGGGTGAACTTTACACGATAAGGCCAACAAGGTGGCAACATTTTGTTGTATAATATCGTTGAGTGCCTTAAAGGACACGTCGAAGAACCAAATTTTGAGACGTGAAAAAACTATTTTCTTTATATGACGTTAACTTGAAATTCTGAATAACCCTCAAGACAAGTGCCACTGCTCAATGACAATGCAGTAATACCTACACTCATTACTACCGTATAAAATAAAACTACCAATAAAATGTTTGTAAATTTAAAAAAAAATAAAATTCTTGTAAATTTTTAAACTGAAACACAATGGCGAAATTTACACAGTTCCACAAAATATGGGCATGTTCCTTTCCTTGAATCAAACTTGGAACTTTTGATGGTTACAATAATTGTAATTATTCCTACGATTTTTCATCTGATTTCGTTTCGTAATTTTGGCCGGCTTTCGAAGCCTACTAAATTCAATTTCTCGTATAATTAATTTATCTTTTTAATTAATTTTTCTCCCCTGATGTTCCCCCATTAATGTTAGACGCCATATAACTATCGCTATAATAATGTCCGCCTGCAGGTCGGCGCCAGTTCGCCTTAATAAACCGCATTTCCGCCAACTACGGGAGCGACGAGGGTAACGTGAAATATTTTTCCAACCCCCGCGAGAGAGATATTTCATATTTTATCAGTGTGTGGTCAGACGGTTTGGGGTCGTTACGATTAACGTCTGATATGCAGAAGCGGTTGGGGAGCCCAGAAGAGGCATAATCACATGGAACGGCGGTCTCAATGACTTCACACTTTCAGGTCTGCGGCTAACCGCTCTAAATGGTTATGAGAGTCTACTATAATAAGCATTAAGCACCGCTAATGACGCCTCGATAAAGTGGGAAGGAGGCTATAAAATACAGTGAATATTTGAACATAAACATGAATCCCCCGTCTGTACAAGCTGTTCTTGAAAGATATCTCCAATATTCAAAGATCGAATCTACAATTGAAGACCGCTGCAAATTTTGCCACAACAGTTAATTATATTATGCAAAGATCACCTCCTGTTCACTTTACTGATTCTGTGCGCAATATCATTGTGACTCAAATAACTATACAAAATAATTGTAGGACTGAGCTAAAATATTCGATTCAACCCGTTGAAGAACCGCAAAAAAAAGTTTATTTTGATTCGAACAAATATAATGGTAATGGAAAACTAGGCTCTTTCACACCTGAAATTCAACTCGAAAACGTAGAAAAATTGAGATAAAAACTCTGCAAATTCTTGACACAACGGTTCATTATCTTCTTTGTACAGATCACCCTTCTGTCTAGATCACTAGGTCTAAATGTCTAGATCCTAAATGTTAGATTAATTATTATTATCAATTATCACTAATTACTAACAATTTTGTCAAGTACGTAGTGAAAATTATTAAAATTTATTGTTAGGTATTAATAATTCGTATTTATTATTAATAATAATTATTATTAATTATGATCAATTAATACGATATAATTCTGGGGTTCTTAATACTACGTCGGTAATAATTTTTCTATAAAAGAAGTACCTACCAACAAACATTCGAAATTACCTTCATTTCCGCAGCACGAAACGCACACCAGAACAACAAACTCGACATCACTTAAGCCATATGATGTTCCAAAGAGCTTGTTAGTATGAAAATGGACCTGTATTTCAACAATTTGATTCATGATCGTGTTGTGAGGTACAATCTTTGAGCCGTCATTGTGAACGAACGGCTGGTCGTACAAAGCTGCGGATGGTCTTAAAAAATTCTACGGAACAAACTCTATCTAAATATGAAATAAAAACTCTGCAAATTCTTGACACAACGGTTCATTATCTTCTTTGTACAGATCACCCTTCTGTCTAGATCACTAGGTCTATATGTCTAGATCCTAAATGTTAGATTAATTATTATTATCAATTATCACTAATTATTAATAATTTTATCAAGTACCTAGTGAAAATTATTATAATTTATTGTTAGGTATTAATAATTGGTAATTATTATTAATAATAATTGTCATTCATTATGATTAATTATTACGATATAATTCTGGGGTTTTTAATGCTACCTCGGTAATAATTTTTCTATAAAAGAAGTACCTACCAACAAACATTCGAAATTACCTTCATTTCCGTAGCACGAAACGCACCTCAGAACAACAAACTCGACATCACTTAAGCCATATGATGTTCCAAAGAGCTTGTTAGTATGAAAATGGACCTGTATTTCAACAGTTTGAGTCATGATCGTGTTGTGAGGCACAATCTTTGAGCCGTCATTGTGAACGAACGGCTGGTCGTACAAAGCTGCGGATGGTCTTAAAAAATTCTACGGAACGAACTCTATCTAAATATGAAATAAAAAACATACCGTTCTATATGAATTTTTCGAGATATGGAATTTTCAAAATTTCAAAATTCGTTTTGAACCCCTTCCCCTTGACCTAGGGTTCTGAAAAGTTTCGAGGATCATTGTGGGGCTGGTCCAAACCCAGAAACCAAATTTCGTAATTTTAACTCAACGCTAACTGGGCAAAGTGGCGCGGACGGCGGACGGCGGACGGCGGACGGCGTACGGCGTACGGCGTACGGCGTACGGCGTACGGCGTACGGCGTACGGCGGACGGACGGATTTTTTTTTATTCGATTTTCTGAATCTACGTATCTTGAAACGTAAACCAACAAATTTTGAGGGGGGGTTAAAATTTTTTTTTCTTTGGGCGATTCCAATGGTTCATTATCGAAGATAATAAACCAAAACATACCGTTCTATATGAATTTTTTGAGATATGAGATTCTCAAATTTTCAAAATTCGTTTTGAACCCCTTCCCCTTGACCTAGGGTTATGAAAAGTTTCGAGGATCATTGTGGGGCTGGTCCAAACCCAGAAACCAAATTTCGTAATTTTAGCTCAACGTTAACTGGGCAAAGTGGCGCGTACGGCGGACGGACGGATTTTTTTTATTCGATTTTCTGAATCTACGAAACGTAAACCAACAAATTTTGAGGGGGGGTTAAAATTTTTATTTCTTTGGGCGATTCCAATGGTTCATTATCGAAGATAATAAACCAAAAACTCTGCAAATTCTTGACACAACGGTTCATTATCTTCTTTGTACAGATCACCCTTCTGTCTAGATCACTAGGTCTAAATATCTAGATCCTAAATGTTAGATTAATTATTATTCTCAATTATCACTAATTATTAACAATTTTATCAAGTACCTACCTAGTGAAAATTATTATAATTTATTGTTAGGTATTAATAATTCGTATTTATTATTAATAATAATTATCATTAATTATGATTAATTAATACGATATAATTCTGGGGTTTTTAATATTACGTCGGTAATAATTTTCTATAAAAGAAGTACCTACCAACGAACATTCGAAATTACCTTCATTTCCGTAGCACGAAACGCACCTCAGAACAACAAACTCGACATCACTTAAGCCATATGATGTTCCAAAGAGCTTGTTAGTATGAAAATGGACCTGTATTTCAACAGTTTGAGTCACGATCGTGTTGTGAGGCACAATCTTTGAGCCGTCATTGTGAACGAACGGCTGGTCGTACACAGCTGCGGATGGTCTTAAAAAATTCTACGGAACAAACTCTATCTAAATATGAAATAAAAAACTCTGCAAATTCTTGACACAACGGTTCATTATCTTCTTTGTACAGATCACCCTTCTGTCTAGATCACTAGGTCTATATGTCTAGATCCTAAATGTTAGATTAATTATTATTATCAATTATCACTAATTATTAATAATTTTATCAAGTACCTAGTGAAAATTATTATAATTTATTGTTAGGTATTAATAATTGGTAATTATTATTAATAATAATTGTCATTCATTATGATTAATTATTACGATATAATTCTGGGGTTTTTAATGCTACCTCGGTAATAATTTTTCTATAAAAGAAGTACCTACCAACAAACATTCGAAATTACCTTCATTTCCGTAGCACGAAACGCACCTCAGAACAACAAACTCGACATCACTTAAGCCATATGATGTTCCAAAGAGCTTGTTAGTATGAAAATGGACCTGTATTTCAACAGTTTGAGTCATGATCGTGTTGTGAGGCACAATCTTTGAGCCGTCATTGTGAACGAACGGCTGGTCGTACAAAGCTGCGGATGGTCTTAAAAAATTCTACGGAACGAACTCTATCTAAATATGAAATAAAAAACATACCGTTCTATATGAATTTTTCGAGATATGGAATTTTCAAAATTTCAAAATTCGTTTTGAACCCCTTCCCCTTGACCTAGGGTTCTGAAAAGTTTCGAGGATCATTGTGGGGCTGGTCCAAACCCAGAAACCAAATTTCGTAATTTTAACTCAACGCTAACTGGGCAAAGTGGCGCGGACGGCGGACGGCGGACGGCGGACGGCGTACGGCGTACGGCGTACGGCGTACGGCGTACGGCGTACGGCGTACGGCGGACGGACGGATTTTTTTTTATTCGATTTTCTGAATCTACGTATCTTGAAACGTAAACCAACAAATTTTGAGGGGGGGTTAAAATTTTTTTTTCTTTGGGCGATTCCAATGGTTCATTATCGAAGATAATAAACCAAAACATACCGTTCTATATGAATTTTTCGAGATATGAGATTTTCAAAATTCGTTTTGAACCCCTTCCCCTTGACCTAGGGTTATGAAAAGTTTCGAGGATCATTGTGGGGCTGGTCCAAACCCAGAAACCAAATTTCGTAATTTTAGCTCAACGTTTACTGGGCAAAGTGGCGCGGACGGCGGACGGCGGACGGACGGATTTTTTTTTTATTCGATTTTCTGAATCTACGTATCTTGAAAC
Source organism: Stenodema calcarata (assembly GCA_963920205.1). Classification (NCBI taxonomy): domain Eukaryota; kingdom Metazoa; phylum Arthropoda; class Insecta; order Hemiptera; family Miridae; genus Stenodema; species Stenodema calcarata. The sequence continues at coordinate 23,455,124 of OY986051.1, read as the reverse complement.
GTAAACCAACAAATTTTGAGGGGGGGTTAAAATTTTTTTTTCTTTGGGCGATTCCAATGGTTCATTATCGAAGATAATAAACCAAAAGGGAACTTCTAATCGAACAAATCTGCTCAAAAAAAGACAAGGCTTTTCCACACAACTAATATTCGACTCGTAAACGTCGAAAAACAGTGGAAAAAAGTGGACTTATAATTCAAAAGAGCTCATCAAAATGGAAGAAGAGGCTGTTACGCACAACTAACTCTAACTCTACCACGAAATCTACTTTGAAGATTCATTAACATGGGAGAAACTTACAAATATGAGCGAAACCCCGCGTGAAACTAGATCCAACGATCGTGAAGAAAATTGCATGGCTTTTGTTTGTATACTCGTAATATGCATGACCTGATTCGCGCTAACATTTCTGAACTAGAAATTTCCTCCATTTAAAAATGAAAATCTGATTTCGTGTCTCGGTTTTTGTGTACTCAGGGTACACCATTAAGAGGGAGAAATTAAACAAAAATAATTTCGTTTTCGACCTTTTCTCAAGAGAGACCACAAGATTCTTCATAAGATAAATCTTGATAAATTACAAATTACCCTAATTACGCTAATGGAAATGTGAAAATAACAAAATTTCGAGGTCTCAGTTCCGGTTAAGGAAAATAGCCTTCCTCCTGAAATTAAGAAAATTTTTCTTTTCGTCTTCAATCAAAAGATGGCATCTTAGTGTAATATTATATATAACATTGTGTAATATTATATATAACTACCATGGCAAAGGGAAGTGTCATAAACTGGTTGGAATAAAACCCACAGTAAGTTCCATGAACGTTTTTACAGAAAATGAAGGATTGCTAAGTTTAAATTAAAAGAGAGAAAAAGTTTTATAAGAAGAGAAAATTGAAGTTTTTTTAATGGAAAACTGTTTAAATTAGGTGGAAAATGCTTTAGTATACGTTGGTACCTGAATGGAAAGATATTGAGAAGCGCTACAATAAAACCGAATTGCCGTCTTGGCCAAACACAGCTTGAAGGAATCGCAACCCTTTTTCCGCTCGAGCTGAGGGAACGGAGGTCGAAGTGAGGCCATTTGGGAATATTCAATTTGTTTAATGGAATAGCAGCAGGGGACCCTATTCAGTTAAAATGTACACTCCCACAGATACGCAAATACGAGAGGCTGACAGTGCAGGATCCGTTCATTTTTTAAGCTTTACGGGGCCCCCGTTGCGGTAAGATTAAAATTTCACAAGTACTGTACCAAATTGGACTATGAAATTGGATTAATATTTCAATACTGAAGATGTAACCAGGGCGTTGAAACTCGTAGTTGAGTAATGCATGCAGAGATGTAATTGCTCTGACAAATATTTGGGACAATCCAACTATTTGACTAAGTACAATCTTTTTGAAACACTAATCTATTTTCATTATCAGTCGATATAACCAATGTAGTGGAATTTTGCTCATTCATGGGAGCAAAAAAAAAACGCTGCAAAATCTCCCAGACAAGTGCGTTTCTCACAAAACCTGCTTTTTGTACAAATATAGAAGGAAGTGCGAAACTGGCTCAGTGGTTTTCTGTAAGATGTACTTACCTACTTTTACATCGTATAAATTGTATAATAGGGAAATTAAATACGGAAATATGGCACCTTTCGGGCGCGGTCTAGCGGCGAAACGGGTAGTCTCTTACAAAGAAACGCAACAGTTAGGTACCTACTTAATGTAGAAAGTTTTGTCTTCGTTATTTTTTTATATAGGTTTGTCGGAAAATCGCTTCCTTGTTTTAGATATAGGCAAAAACTGAAAAATTTGCCAAAATTTGTTCAAAACGTGCCCAAAAAACAAGGTTCCAAGATCCGTAAACTTCAAATTCGTGTTCAGCGACCCCAAAAATATGAAAGGGTGAGATCATCAAAACTATAGCACAACGTTCCTTTGAAAATCCTAATATGCCTATCAGTGATACTAGTCGAGAACTTGGACTCCCTGGATTTGTTGAAGTCTGTTGCAAAGTGTTCCCTACACGCAATAATGCTTGGTGCTTATCTTTTGAAATGATATTAAATTAAAAAATCTGGTTGACGGAACAAAACACACAAGTAAAAATATATTTCAAGAGCAATAAATATCAACATGTGGAAACCATGAAGTTTGACAGGTGTTCAACTGGAGTAATTATTCTCAGACCGAAACTTCATATTCCAGTTCGTTCCGTCAAGTGAGTGACTGTAGACCTAACGCTTGGGAACATTATCACTTTTCATGCGTGGAGTAGACTTGGTCAGAAAATTCGCTGGCATACTTTGGTTGACAAGTATTCTTAGGTGGAATTTTTAATTAAGTCAAGAGCTCCTTGATTAACGTTCTTCAGTACCAGCGCCTCCTCAATAAGATGCCCTAGACTGGCAAAGAGTCTTTTCAAGTAAATTGCTTCCTTGCTAGCATCTGTCCGTAGTGGATGCGCCACCGTTTTCTGCTTCGGCGACTCCCATGTGACAGCACCAACAGACATCAAGAAGACCATACCGCTGAACGATCTGCCGGCAGGCTGACAATTCCCCCAGCCAGCATCCACAAATCCAGTTATTGGATGATCGATTTTTCTGTATGTCAAATTCTTATATTCGCTCAAACCTCGTATTATATTCGCTCAAACAGTTGACGGTGAATGCGATATCAGGTCTAGTTTTTACGCCTACCCAGGGTTGTCCGATACTTCAAAAGTATCGATATTTATCGTATGGACACATCTAGAAAGTATCAAAAAGTATCGATTCGATACACTCAAACAGTATCGATACTTTTACCTAAATGGGTTAAAATTTGGTTTTGTTCTCTCTCTGTCAGCGTGACAATGAATATTATATCACTTCTTACATTTTTAATTCGTCTACATTGGTATAAGATAAGATGAACGAAGCAATAAATAGTAAATCACTTCTTTTTTCATTTGAAACTTTTTTGGGGCGCTTGTTTTTCAAAATTATTGACAAGACAAGGCAGCTTACTACTTATGTACTTATAGATTGAATCAAAAATTGTATTTTACGGTATTAAAATTCACGAACAGCTTTCAACAGGGACAAAGGAAAAATTCGAATAAGATAGATAGATAGATAAATCTTTATTGCATCCAAGATAAACATCCATTGCAATATGGGTAGGAATCACAGTGAAATATGACACGCGTCACGATCCCTCATGGTAAACCTAGTTACAAACATAAGGTAAAGTATAACACAAAATATACTTGTGTTACAATCTTCTGCCAGGTGCTAGACTAAATACTGGTGATCAACAATCTAATTTCCACTGCTAAATAAAAGGTCAAACGGTTTGCTAGGTTCCGATCACTTGATCTCAAAATACGCCTAAATTGTTCCTCAAAGGAAAGAGGCAGCTCCAGCACAAGAAGGAGGAATTTCAGTGGAGGGTTTGCCAGCATGGGGCACTGCAAGATGAAGTGAAGCGCTGAGTCACCCACGGATTCGGTCGAAAAAATTTGAATAAGTGAATGTGTACCTACTGAAGGATGAGGTCGAGGATGACAATAAGAGCTGTCACTGGCCACGATTACTTGAATGCTCACTTGCACAGGATTGGACTGAGAGAAAGCCCTGGATGCAGCCTCTGCAGCAGCACTACTCCAATGACGACAAATCATTTATCTGACTGTCCTCGACTCGAGGATACCCGACAAGAATTTCATCCTGACGACACCACCTGGTCAAAAACAGCGAAATTGTATTGGGCTGCAAGAAGTCTTATGGCTCAAGAGCCTAGACAATCGGCGTAGGTAAAAAAAAAAAAAAAAAAAAATGACAATAATTGTTGATCTCCACAATATCAATAACAACAAACAACTTCAGTTAGGTTGTTTGGTTGGATTGACATTTTGATGGTCCTTCCTAAATGGAGGACAGCTGATTCTCACTGAAAGCTGGAGGTGGTGGTCAACTTTCTTTCTCCTTGCAGTGTCCTGTCAACATTACCTACTCCTACACGTCGTAGGTTTTGAAACTGGTGAAATGTGAGGGATAAAAACATGACCGGCTCCGATACTGGGAAAAAAGTATCGATACTACGATATATATATCAGGGGGAAAAGTATCGATACTTTTGGGACATCCCTACGGCTACGTAGAGTAAAGAACCCATCAATGATCTAAAAGGTAGCCGATTCGTTTCCTCGGCATTTGGTGCAACATCCTGAAATTTTGCATTTACTTCAAGAGGCGTAGAAATCGGCTTGCAATCCAAGACATACTTTTTGAGTATTTCTAAAATATATCTCTTCTGGGACAAACGCATTTCAACTTTCTTCTCATACTCAAATTCTATACCGAAACAATAATTGAAATGCCCCACATCTGTTGTCTTGAATTCCTTCTTAATTTAGTCTTTCACCCCTTTCGATTTGTCGGGATTCTTCGACGCCAAAGTGAGGTCAACAACGTACACCGCCATGTACGCCAAGGTAAAATATTTTTGTCGATTTTAATAATCGAATTTATCCACTTTGTTTTGATGGCCGATAGACGGCGGAGTTATTAAAATTCATTCGTTCAGGTGCCATATTGTCTGTTTTGTTCTACCTTGGGTTTTTCATACTGACAAAAGCTGTAAATTATGTACTCGGAATATCAAGGGCGAATCCGATAATTGAGAAACATCTTTAATAAATTCCATATATGTATAACAATTATTGTTCATACGAACTCAATTTCGATTAACAAGTAACAATCTGGAGGTTTTATAAAAGTTGAAACAACATCGAATATGACCAACCGTGAACATACTCGTCGCCCGCAGCTATTATTGGTTTATTATCTTCGATAATGAACCATTGGAATCGCCCAAAGAAAAAAATTTTTTTAACCCCCCCTCAAAATTTGTTGGTTTACGTTTCAAGATACGTAGATTCAGAAAATCGAATAAAAAAAATCCGTCCGTACGCCGTCCGCCGTCCGCGCCACTTTGCCCAGTTAGCGTTGAGTTAAAATTACGAAATTTTTTTTATGGGTTTCGACCAACCCCACAATGGTCCTCGAAACTTTTCATGACCCTAGGTCAAGGGGAAGGGGTTCAAAACGAATTTTGAAAATTTGAGAATCTCATATCTCGAAAAATTCATATAGAACGGTATGTTTTTTATTTCATTTAGATAGAGTTTGTTCCGTAGAATTTTTTAAGACCATCCGCAGCTTTGTACGACCAGCCGTTCGTTCACAATGAGGGCTCAAATATTGTGCCTCACAACACGATCGTGTATCAAACTGTTGAAATACAGGTCCATTTTCATACTAACAAGCTCTTTGGAACATCATATGGCTTAAGTGATGTCGAGTTTGTTGTTCTGAGGTGCGTTTCGTGCTACGGAAATGAAGGTAATTTCGAATGTTTGTTGGTAGGGACTTCTTTTATAGAAAAATTATTACCGACGTAGTATTAAAAACCCCAGAATTATATCGTATTAATTAATCATAATTAATAATAATTATTATTAATAATAAATACGAATTATTAATACCTAACAATAAATTATAATAATTTTCACTAGGTACCTACTTGATAAAATTGTTAATAATTAGCGATAATTGATAATAATAATTAATCTAACATTTAGGATCTAGACATTTAGACCTAGTGATCTAGACAGAAGGGTGATCTGTACAAAGAAGATAATGAACCGTTGTGTCAAGAATTTGCAGAGTTTTTTTGTAATCAGCTCAAAACGTAATTGAACTAAAAAGTGCCAATTGAGCTCAAGAGCGAGATAATCGTGCATGGTCGATCAATCGCCTCGTTTCCAGTTCTACCGCTCCAAAATAAAGAACTGGCATCCATTCGTCGTTGGAATGATTATAAATTCAATCGTTTTTTTATCAAAGAGAATGCGAAGTGGAGGGCTTAAAAATGTCATATAAATCATTCATCGGCGAGTTGAGGTTTATACCACAATAGGTGAAACTCCTTGTGTTGGTTCGTATGTTAATTTGATTAATGCCGCTTCTGTGGGCCGCGTACAATACAGTGTGACACTTTGTATTGGGTGAAAGAGAATACAGTCGATATGTGGAACGAGCTGCGTACTCGGTTCTTCGACCATGTCCTGGAATAAAAAATACCGCAAAAAAACGTAACAATTTCGCTCCCCCGGATCTGAATTATATGACCACTGCTATTCAAGATTTAAATAATTTGAATTATTATTGTTGTCACAAGCATTTATATACTGCGGCATTGAGAGCCCACATAATAACTGAATCGCACCATCTTGAGATTACAAAAACCCCTGAAATACTCAGTTTTACGACAAAAAGCATAATATGATATTTATATTATTCTCCCCCCGCATCACAAACGCCAACGTTTTTCCGTGAGTAGATCGTTGGGAAAATTATATTGTCTACTGATTGAAGTAACAAACTGGATTTCGGGGAAACTCGACAGCTGGTTTTGCCCTATCCTGTACTTATTTTATATTCGTAATGTACTAAAATATATACTGTGGAGAGTTCATTGTAGCGGTAAAACAATTTCGAAGGAGGTTTCCCTTTCTTTGTGTAAATTGGAATTGATAATCCGCAGAAAGGTGTGGGAGGCGGATGACTTCCCTAGAGATGGCGGCTTATATGAGAACCCGGATTGAAAAATTATCTTTTTCGATGCGCGACCGGATTGAAAAAAAAATCGATTTGCCTTCAATCGAGTTGATACTCCCGTGCCGCGTCTTTGGTGGAAATGCGATTGAAGGAATATACTTCCACTTGGGGTGCGTTCTGCCGATTTTCCGCATCCCGTCCGCACGGGTACCAGACGGCGGAATGGGGATTGGGAAAATTTGCCGTGGGGCTTGCGGCGGAGATAAGGGGGAAAAGTTGGACAGTTTTCCGGTTGAAAATTTTCTTTTTACTCTGCCCCACTTTATTCGTTGGGTCCTTCGGAACTGTTGCGATAAAAAATTTTAAAAGGGAAAGAGAGGTTTAGAGATTTAGTGGCAAATGAAAGAGGCACAAAAACAGATAATCTAAAGGGATGATGACCTTTTTTAGGTCGGGAAGGGGAAACTGCCATTGAACTTCTAAAGTTCTTTCCCAGATTTTTATAGTCACACTTACTTTTACAAGATATATTAGGCAGCAGCCATAGATACATGAATGTTTTTTTTTTTTATTCCAACCTCTCTACATTATTCGCAGCCATAAACCTCTTCTTAAACCGGTTTCGAGGTTCATTCGAGAGCTCTCCAGTTATCCTCAACTCATCTTTCATAGTCAAAGTTTCTCACACCACGTTCTAACGGGCAGTTTTAAAAATAACAATACTCACAACTCAAATAATGATATCTCAAAGAAAATGAAGTTTAATGATCATAATAATATTATATTGAGGACGAAGTGGCAACATGACCTAACTCATTTTCCCTGATTTTACAGGGGACACAAAAAATAACGATTTCTTACCTTATAAATACAACCTAAGGCACTTTTATTGCTTTAATAACTAACTAAACATTAAACGTGTCATCTAGGACCAAAATTCTGCAAAAATGACATAACGTCCAATTTTTGGCTGAGATAGGGTATTGCTTCGTTCGTAATCATCCCTCATGCATGAATCTGAAAATAAAATGAAACTAACGTCGCCATTCGATTTGGTGGGAAATGAACCAACTCAATTAGGCCAAAAACTGAGTTAGGTCATGTTGCCACTTCACCCTCGATATTATACTGTGGCGACTAGCAAGGTTTCCCATATTGTCATAAGAAATTTACATATATTTTCTACATTTCTGAGAAAATTGCTAAATCTACCTAAGCAGGTACTAAATCTATTTTTATATTAATCAACACTATAATTATTGTTTTCCTTTGCCGCATTCGAGTATACTCATTTTTCAAAACGCACATCGTGTCCTCACATTTTGCCTCGGCGTCTAATTTTTGCCAACCTCCTTCGTTTTCTCTTTTATATTGAACCCTACGAAATAGAATGTCATTCTCAAGAATGGAACAAGATATATCACGCCCTTGGCCTCCGAGAGCTTACCCACTGTTCATCATTTTCAGGTACTACGGGATAGAGGAAGTGACACCTCACGAGATGAACGAGCTTGCCCAGTCTTTTGTGACTCAGGAAGGAATAAAATCATTTGGCAGGTGAGCAAAAAATAGTTTGGCGAATGCACTGAAATTGAATGGTGTTGTGAAAAATTGTTATCTTCACCGACGTTTCGTATAATTTAGGTGTCATAATACCTAACGGTCAATCTCATACCCTGATATAAATTGTTTAAAGAAATTCTCAAACAGGTACAATAACGCTTCGTCACGTTTTTCCCCGGTACTGGAGAATCTCCCATTCTCTTGTCAACATTTTTGAAATGTTTCCTGTGTACCTTTCAATAGACAAGTTTAGACGCGAATACTTTGTAAAACGTCGAGAAACGAGAAATTGATGCACCCTTCATTGCACATTGGTTTAATAAACACATATTTGGTTATAGCAGTGTGACATCTAACGTCACTAATCTCAAGTTAAGTCCTTGTACTGTGTCCTCACGCTTTATTCTGTAAACGTTTCCAGGTACTGGATGGCCAATTCTGTTCATAGCAACGTCATTCCGACTAGCACGAGAACGGCATGGACCAACTCACATTTCTGCGCGATCACTCAGCTGGACCAGGCCGACTATCAGGACTGTTTAGTGACACGAGCCAGTGCTTTGGCAGCAGCCAACAGTCAGCCGACAGAACCTAGTTCAGTGGCAACTTCACTTTTTCACAATGGAACTTTTGCGGTCCTACTACTCGTATTAGGTGAGCTGATTACTAACTATTTACTTACTCCATTTTAGCGAATTTTCGAATTTTTTTCGTTCTCGGTCCAAAATGTTTAAAACTCGAATTTCCGAAAACATTTAATACCACACTCCTCCAGAATACCAGAGGCCATCCTTAATTCACTGCCAAAAGACACCAAAAATATTAATATTAAGTGTATATATATTTAACGAATGTAGGAATTAGTTTTCTTGAGGTTCGGTCTGGTGAATAAAAAACGATTTCTTAGGCCGACGTTTCGTTGTATTTGTACAACATCTTCAGGGCTTAAGTTCTATTGGCCATGTGCTAATCTCAGTTCATGATGGTGGTAGGTGCTAGGTGGTATGGACAATGGTATGGACAGGTGGTATGGCATTATACACTGTTACAATACCATGTCAATGATAAAAACTAGCGATGTAGTGACAGAATGACAGTGTATAATGCCATACCACCTGTCCATACCATTGTCCATACCACCTAGCACCTACCACCATCATGAACTGAGATTAGCACATGGCCAATAGAACTTAAGCCCTGAAGATGTTGTACAAATACAACGAAACGTCGGCCTAAGAAATCGTTTTTTATTCACCAGACCGAACCTCAAGAAAACTAATTCCTACATTCGTTATAAACAACGGTCAAGATACTCCTAACCTCCTGTATATATATTTATGTATGTCATTCCAGACGATAACTCCAGATAGAATTGAGACAAAGCGTTCATATTTGTACAAAAAATCTGTCATAGCAATCGAAAGGTCAAGTTTAGATGGGCACAATCGGGCCACTCTAAGGGGGGCTTAGGAGAATTGTAAGGAGGTTACCCATAAATTCCAAAAATGAAACAGGCTTACGTGTGACACCTCATTTGAAAGATTTCAACGCTAAACACGTTGGTAAAGTCAAAATTGCGATACGAACTCAACTGAACGTTCTCAAACTGAAGCAATTCGAAGATGAATAAACGTGATTGTTAATTGAAACGTTCTTCATGGTTCATCTAGTCTAATAAGATATCGCTATTCTGACTTCACAATCATGTTCAGCGCGGTAAGATCTATAAACTGATGTGTTATTTGGCGAACAAGGAGACAAAATAAAACAAGTTTAATACAGACATTTTACATAAAACCTGTTATTTCTTCGAAAATTCGCTCTAATAGCCATGCTGCACGAATGTTTTACATTACAATAATACTGATGTAGACGTTGAAAAAGTTGATGATAAATATTTTTGTGGGTACCGTGAATTTTCATCACGAGGTCGCCAAAACCTATTAAATTCGCGTTTTTCGAGAAAGGCTGTGAAAAAGACGAAAAAGGGTAATGTTCTGTAAGTACCTCCAAAAACGTATAAACTTGTTATTTCCACCATCCTAGAGTGACATAGCTAGGTAGGTACCTAATGAGAAACAAGAAATTAATTCGGAAGAATTAATTTGTGTTTGAACAAGAGACGTCAACAATCCACCTTGAGGAGTTGCGGGTTAGATGAGGAGTTTGGGCAAACCACTTCCACTCTCCTTCGCAATCAGCGAGAAGCCGTTTTCAAGCCTGTCAGCATAACTTCTTAACCGCAAGCCAAACTAAAATACTTCTAATTTAAAGTACGTTAGTTAGAGACGCTAAAGTTTACTTCCTTCCTCTTTTTACATAAATGATTGTTGAAACAATTTGCTTCCACTGGTAATATATAGAATATTACTTCCTGAACTGAACAAGCTTTGCGTTGTATAGATTGATTATAAATACAATGCACTCCCTCCCTTATGAAATTTCCAATTGTTGTGTTTTCGAACATTTGCCGGTACGTTTAGGGTTAGCAGCAACCCTCGTTGGGCCTAATCAAGTTGAACGGTTTTAAACCAAACATATTTGCTCTAGGTCGTGATTAGTGCGTTAATCACATTCGGTAGAGTTATGAAGGCCTCTGATTTTATCTGGTCGTTCATATAACACCCCACATTCCATGAATATCCAAACTAACTTGATGTCGGTCACCAAACAGAAATGACGAAAATTGTAGTTGTTTGTAGCATCAAGAATCAAACTAAACCAATGATTCAGAATTAGTTTCTACGTCCGTGTAGAGCGTACATTTTCGGTGAATACACATAATTTTAAGCAAGAAACTGTTTTCCTCTGTTGTAGACGGTGGGTTTTTGTGGGCTTGATAAAACGATTGTAGTCTGGCTACCGCTTTTCATGGTGGGCTAAAATAAGGGCTTTTGCTCAATTGTAATTCTGGAAATTTCAGAAGACCCCCAACGGTCGCGCGAATGAAGCTTTTGGCGGACTTCACCGCACTAATACGCTTTTTGGTGGACTTTACGATGGACTTTTTTTTATTTATGTTTATGGACTTTACGGTTATACTTTATTTGGACTCCAACGAAGAAAACCAGTAGGTCGGTACTGTTTGGAATACGACGGCTTGAAACCAACGCACAGTGGGCTATTCTGCGAAATTGGTGCGAAAAAATGTAATTTTCATCTCAGCTTTAAAGCAGTGGGACGTATCCCGCGCGATAGTAAACATCTTTGGGACCTTGACGTGATTACTACTTCCCTCAAATATTAAATATCAAACATTAATATAAACAAATTTTGTTTCAAATTCTTAAGGCTAGAGTTCAAACGTTCGAGCAAATAAAAGCCAATAAAACTGAACTTTTTCTCCAAGCCGGAAGTGAAATGGCGGACTCACATCTAGGTAAGATGATGGATAAGATGATGTGGATTCACTTCATTTTGAGCAAAATTTATTTCGGGACGTAAGGCAGTGCTAATCTAACCATAGAGGGAGAAATAGCTCTTACTCCCTTGTCGTCACTGAGCTCTAAAAAAATGACCCCACTTCCCACTCTGCAGTGGGAATGCGACTAAAAAGTAATCACGATTAAGATTTTGAAACCATCAAGTGCCCGTTTAGTAGGTATATTTTGGTTTTGGTTTCAGGAACATCAGGAATGCTTAAAAATTCCAGTTTATTTCAAGAGTAGTTGAAAATGAGCATCGAAGTCACGTAGAAACCGTGAATCATTTGAATAGTTTTTTCCGTGTCTTGGGGAAAGATAAAAGGTTTTAAAAAGAAAATAGTGATCAACTTCACCAAAAATGTTTATAAACGTTGGAAAACGTGTTGGCGAAATGCGGAAAATTTTAAACGGCAAAACCCTGCCTGGCTACAAAGCGATATTGTCGTCTCACTCGTGACTTAACCCTCCTGTACTGTACAGCGTCCTAAAAAGAGGTTTGTTGATTGTGTTGACCGCGCTAAGCTTCTAAAAACAAAAGCTTTGTGTTACAGTGTTTCTTTGGAGGAACTATCTTTTACGACTAAAACTAAACATTATTAAACATTAAACATTATGGGCGAGCGCTCGGCTGCTTCAGTTGTCGCTGATGTGACAGATTTGTCACCCAAACGAGCCAAAAAAAGAAAATATCTTTCAACACTTCGCCAAAGAAGTTGGGCCCGGCTAGCCCTTTGTCCGGTGAGTCCCAGTCCAAAAAAAGTTTGGAATACAGGATGGAGTAAAATTTTAATAAAAATGTGCGTTTGTAATCTAAAATATCTAATTCACCTCAGAACATGGCATTTTTCACGATTCCATCTCATTTTGGTTACCTACGTTGCATTTTTTAGCAAAATGCAAAAGAGCCCACTGTGCAACGGTTTGAAAACCAACTGTTTGAAATACGACAGCCAAATGCACAATTCAAGCGAGAAAACACAATAGGTCACGGCATTGCCGCTTTTCTGTGTTGGAAAAACCACGACAGCTTTTCGTTGTTGAAAACCAATGGAAAATTTAAACACCGATACGAGTATTTTTCCTGAATAACTCCGTAGGCAGCATTTTCCGAGTTTGTTCACTGAAGTACCGAACGGAAGAAAAAAATACGGCTTTTCTACTTTGGACGGCAGTATAATATAGCTGGCCATCGTCAGTACTGCGGTCTAAGCGAACGATCTATAGTGACTATAATCACTAATGCCACAAATCGTCCGCTCCACGCTTGATGTTTGAATTTTCCTTCATGAAAACTGCTTTGAACGAACGACTACTTTGTGTCATTATAATTAAGTTATTGCTTTCTACTGATGTTCGAATTAGTTTTAAAATTTTTCATTTTCAGGATCATTAGTCTTCAGGTGATCAGCACAAATCAGCGAGTGAATTGTAAGTAATTAAGTAAGGCTGGCTCCAAGGGTTTGGGCCCTAGAGACTGTCTACCCACCCAACTCGTCAACCTACTTGAACGTTGTCATCTCCATGTTCGAATCGGCACATTCATTGATATAATTCAGTGGCATTTTTAACGATATTTCACAAATTTTTTTCTCCCTCCCTCTTTGAATGTAAGATTTCGAAACAAACTTAACCGATCTTATTGTTCAACAGATGAACGGGTTGTTAGGAGAGATCGAATGAGTAAAACGAAAATGCTAGTTGTGGTGATGAATTTTCCCTCGAGCCGACCAAATGATTTGGGCTAATTGTTTCGATTGTAAGACGCACTTTTTAGCTGATTTACCTTCTTATAGAGTGAGGTGTGTCTTCCAATAGCGCCTTAAATTCGGAACTGAGAGTGATACATGCAAATATCAAGTAAGAACTTCTACATGCAGAGTGATGCTGGTGCAAATAAAGCTAGAATCAAAATAACAAAATAGCGAGGCGAATTTTTGCCTTGGTTGCATTATTTCTTCTACGTACATACTGTTATAAAATTATATACTAAAATATAAGTGAGGTCAGAGTGAAATATTTTCCTACCTCGCTCTTTTGGTGCATTGAAAACGCCCTCCTCCGAAAGTATGATGGCGTCTTGGAATCGAAGCAACACTTGAAAAATTTTGTGCAAATAGTGGTTTTTTCTTGAATATTGTTGAATACGTTGTCCCAAAAAAAAAACAAAAAAAAACTAAGTACTACATGGCACTTATATTATAAGTTGTACTCGCGGAATGACTTGAAGTCAATGTATAAATTAATGGAATACCGTAATATGCGTGGCGATTCACTCTCACATGCTCGATCGGAATTTCAAACGCGAATATAACGAGAAACCACAAACCGCTGAATCTCATTGTGAGTCATTTGTGGAATACACAGTCACTTGTCCGCCCGATATTCGCCACATCATTATATTAGTACGCGAAGTACTCACGCAGCGTTTGCCTCACAATTTTAACCTGGACCGAATTTATATACCTAATAAATATTATTAAAAATATCATTTTTTCGTAAAATCACACCACCATCGGGGCAAAAGTGTATTAAAATTCCAAACATTTGTTATTGTTTCGTTATTGACCGTTATTTATTTGGAGGGTTTTAGGAGGTTTGTTGTAAAAAGACAGAGAATGTTTTCCAAGCTTTCGGCTTTAATAAGCCATCTTCAGGGCTGTAACACAGAACGACAACCTGCTGTGAGATCTGACCATTTTTTAAAATTCTTTTAAAAATTAAAGACCTTTTAAATTTGAAATTTGAAAACGGATGAATTTGAGACTGAAGGTGTTTTTACAAGGTGTTTACAATATGTTCGTTTTTTGGGAAGGAAGTATAATTGCTGTGGACGTCTTAGTGTCTAAGTTCCTCCGGCAAAATGTTACAGGAGACGAATTTCCAAATTTGAATTAAAATAGCATTGAAGGAATATAACTCGGGCGGATAAAAACATTTCCAAGTTCACCCAAGGACCATAATACTCGTACTTCATCATCAATACTGTACAGCATCACCCATAGAAACGATGAATACGAATGATATCGTACAAATTAGCCCACTAATGGAGCGAAATCTTCGTCTCTGAGTGGTCGGTAAAGAAAAGAATTTGGATAATAGGTGGAGGTTTTCACATTTAATTTTGGTTGATTTTATTTATTCGATTTTGTAAGTCCTTACGCTAAGGAGCTCCTCTTAACCAATTGCCTTCGAGCAAAAACAAAAGATGAAGAGAATTCTTCTTATGAATACGAGTACAAATAAAATGGGAATCTCGTTGAATATCGAAAAGAGAAAGGAATCTTCTGTCCGGGAAAAGATGATCGTTGATAGTGTAGTGGTTACTACAGTCTCTGGAAAAGTTTGAAAGGTGCTTCTGTTGACAGCTTGGGATTTGATATATTCTTATGTGTTTTTTGGACGAGAAGTGAATAAACTTGTTGCTTATTGAACTTAGTTGTTTCCTTCAACATTCTGGGGCCTGTCTGGGCGTATGTCGCAGCGCCAACAACCATTGAAACGAACGATTTCTACTCACTGACATCCCGTTATCGATGAACAAGAGACAGACGGTCCCCATTGATATGGAGCACAGTGCAAGGCAGTCAAAAGGTTCAAAAAGGAAACTAACAAGTTTGAACCAAAAACCTCTCGCGAAGGGGAATGATTTCCACTCTTCAATTTACCAATGCGAGGGTGATGAGAGGACTTACCTGTCTATGGAAAAAAAGTAGGGATTAAACCCAAGCAGTACAATCGACTCAAGTTATCCTATTGCAATCAATCGCGAGTCAAACTTATGCCAGGAAAAAATTATTCTTGACTAAACCATTCGACAACAGTTTACACGGGTAAAGGACACAATCTCCACAAGTTAGACTGCATCCAGTAATTTATCAATGTGACGATTTTTATATTGTTTAATAGGCAATGTCACATCTGATTTTGATGCTTCCCTAAGATGCTGTTACAGCACGAAGAAAAGAAACGACCAAGGACCGTGTACATTTCTCTTCACAGACCCAACTTTGTTCAGAACTTTCAAGAAACACCGAATGAAATCTTTTACTCGGAGAACCGACTTGAAAAGATTTTCTCTTCCTCCTGTAAGCGCTGTAGCAAAAATAACGGATCTTTAAAAACGCTGTTCTCCGGTGTTCTCGGTGTCCTCTTTATGTTGTCAACTCGGGTTTTTTTTCTCGCTAGTTAACGAACCTTTTTTCTACCGCTAATTAGTGAATGTGCAGGCTAAAGAATGATGAAGAGCCGTTGCGGGGGAATCTCTTTAGCGCACTAGTGAAACGACTTTCGTTTACCTCGTTAGTTGCGTTTGAAAAAGAGAAAAAAAGGGGGGAGGAAATGCAGAAAGTGAGGAGCGTCTGGGAACAAGAACGAGATGAAATTACGGAAATGAATGACGGAAAAACAAAAAATAATTCAACTCGTTTAGCTCGGGAGCTGATAGTGCAGCGAGAAAGTGGTTTTTCGATTTAGAGCTTCATTTTTCCGGCTATAACCAACATTACCAGGCTCTCATAAACATTACACTTACTCGAACGTAGTGAGCGCATGTGCCTCCTGAGTAGCAACGAGGGGGAGGTGACAGGATCGACGAAAATTCGATGCTTGGGTTCTTAGGGGTTAAATTCTCACGGTTTTTCTCCTCTAGATCCACAGCGGCTGGGAGTTCATAAAACCACGTGTTACACTGATGATAACTTGTACCATACAGAGACTACTCAGCAAGAAATTACTCAGATAGGCCTGTTGACATCTAACCTGGGAAGTCACCCATAGTTGCCTTCGAGCCTTCGATTTAACATTGTTTCGCTGTTATGCAGTTAGATGAATATAATTGATGTCGGTTCGTTGTCGAAATGAGCGAGTTAGACTCCACTCATACAACTCACGACAACCTTTTATTCTTTTCAATGATGATGGCATGAACCTCCTTCTTATCAACACCAAACTACAGCAATATTTTCCAAATGCTAGTAACCGCAGTTAGAGATTCATCATTACGTCCATTGGGAAGAAGAGTGACACAATCCGAAAATTTTGATTTTTTCAAGAATCCCAGTCAGTAGAATACCCAAATCTACAGAGGTTTTTCAAGGTCCTCATGCTGAGCTAAAATCACTTTACTTCAATTTTGTCTGACTTTTAGAAGAGCTTGGACAGCGGAGAATGTAACGAAAAAAAACTTTGATGACGATTTCCTGCAAATCAGATTTTTCGAATTTAATTTATGGTAAACACGAGGTCATGTTTTCACTCCACTTCTTCTCGTAGATCCAACAGACATTACTACTCCAACTGTCGGAATGCTGATACTAGTAAACACCGCACGAATTTGACAGTGATATCAACAAAACAAAATGGAGGGAAATAAAACTTGAAAGAATACTCGAAGGGGGCGTTAACTCAAAATGAATGAAATCGGCAAGCGAGCAGGAGTGGGACCGTTTATTGAACATTCTTCATTAAAGCTGCGTGTCTGTCAGACTTTGCGAACTCCGAATTCGCAAAACCAGATTTCATTTAAATATTTTCCTTTATGAACAAAATAAAAGTTTTGCGTGTATTTTTAGCCTTCTAACTTAAGCGAGCAACCAATTTTTATTCACATCGAAAGCTTAATTTCCACGACTGACTCTTTCATACTCTTCATCGGTGAATCTTGCGACTTGAAGGCGGTGGCAGACAGTTTTACCAACTTCTTGTCAGTTTAGGGACTTCCATTTGACGTGTATATAGCACAATAGAAAGTTGGCATCATACACAGCTGAACGGTTTGTGAAGCGAGTGGGTCGCGATACTCAGCAGGCTACGAAAAATATTCTTTATTTGAAT
Organism: Stenodema calcarata; assembly: GCA_963920205.1. NCBI lineage: Eukaryota > Metazoa > Arthropoda > Insecta > Hemiptera > Miridae > Stenodema > Stenodema calcarata. The sequence goes on along the minus strand of OY986051.1, from coordinate 23,437,702 downwards.
AGGCTTGGACTAAGTAAGTGAGATAATGTGAATCACAATGAGGAACAGACTTGCATTATATTTATTTATACAAATGATCTCAGGGTAGGTGTCCCGAAAGGTTAAAAATGTGGAGGTCTCACACTATAGAAAGACTGATGAAGGTTTTACATTGCCACTTGAAGGCTAAACTCATGGCCATGAGAAACCCGGGTTATGAGCACTCGGGGGGCTGAGTTCGTTCAAGTAAACCAAGTGTGAATTCCTGGGCGATTCTGCCTGTTCCTCGTCTGGTTGTGGCCTAGATGAGAAGGATAATAGTCGATTCAAAACAAGATGTTCCGATGTCTCTCAATTTTGACACATAACTCCTAAAGGGGCTCTCACAAAAAAAAGTTCAATATTTTGAGCTAAAATACCGTACAAACTATTGAATGGTCGAGTGCCCTTAGACTACACGAAAATATTGCACAATATTTCTGTGCCGATTCAACTTACGATGGAAACTCCTCACACGGCGCTCCCCACCTACAAAATATTTACGGGTCCTCTAATTTTCAAATTTTCCAGAAAAATATTGAACACCATTTTGTGTACAATATTTACAATACTTCTCCTCAATCTCTCAATATTTTTGCACAAACAAGACAATGTCAAAATATTGTGCAAAATGTTTGCCCCTTAAGATTCAAACGTAACGTCTGAAGCGCTAGATTGAAAAAATAATTCGAGGATACCCGAACCCTCCTATCATATTTCCAATCATATATTCACTCCGATGTACTCATTTCTTCTGTTCTTTCATGTGTTGTTCATTCTACATCGTGTTGGCCTGGATTCTCATCAGGTCACGAGTGATCGTTTCATGTGTTTTATTTTTTGGACCTCTTGATGAGATGATATTTATGGAAGTACCAGGCTAAACTTTAGATTGAATAACACAACCCTAAAGGCTTTGGTTTCGGAATTTAAAACTGTATTAACAACGCCTAGGTTAAACCTAGTAGGTTTGGTAACGAAATTTTATATAAATTACTCGCCTGGGGAAGTAATGAATTTTTTTATATCCTCAAAAACCTATTCAGAACACGTTTTTAATTAAGGGTGATGTTGTTACGTGAATGATGAAGGAAAGGTTGGAAAGCGCCTCTTTTGTGTCAGGGAATAATATTAATCTTTTCCGACCTCCCTGAGTGGAGAGGCATTAGACACAGTCTATTACCCTCGTGATGGGATGTTTTCAATGCCTCTTTCGATGGGTACTCGTGGCATCCACTAAAAAATCCACGTTAGATCATCATTAGTGAATATCCATAAGCCATCAGTAAAACTACGTTCAAGACGATCTAACAATCGGACTTCAATGTCTTGCGGTAAAATCAACCGTTTGACGTCACAGTCAAATCCCAATCAGAGTTGAAGGTACCTTGTAATTAATTCGTATGTACATAGGTAATTAATTCTATTTACTAACCGCATTTAGCCCACTTGTTGCTGTGGAGAATCCACTCCCTCCTCCTCCTCTTCGAATTGATTCGGCTGTCTCTCTTGGCCGATTGCACACAGAGCCAGCTGTTCCTAGATGCATTATGTACATTAACCACCCACCCTTCCCTTGCTTTGTTGACGATCGTAATCTTGAGAGGTTATTGAATATTGGTTTAAATTAAGAAGACTGCATTTGAGGCGTCAAGGAACAGAGTGGTTTCAGAACCACCCATTTCCTCTCACTAGCCAACAAAAAAGAGCTGTTGTTTAGTGCAGAGGAGATGAGGGTTGGGAATTTTCAGTGTGAATCCAAATCTGAAACTCGTTTTGCGCCATCATGTCTAATTTTCAAATATGCTCGTATACCTATTTTACTTACTACCTATTCTCTAGCTACAGTGTTAAAAATAGCAATTCAAAAAATCCGAATTAATTTTTCAATTTCAACCACTCTTTCTGTGTTTTTTTGAGGTGCCGAATCTGAATTTGAAACCCGATTTTAGCTATCTTCTCTCATTCCACGGGAAACGGCTTTTTGTTACAAAGTACGTACACAAAAAAAACTTTTGTCAACTTTTGAAATCGGGTTTCAAATTCGGATTGTGCACCTCAACAAACATAGAAAGAGTGGTTGAAAGTTAAACATTAATTGGGATTTTTTAAATGCTATTTTCAACACTCAACGTAGCTAGAAAATATGTAGTGGTATGGGTATCGACATAGTTTTAAGAAAACTTACTTCGTTAAATGGAGGTAGGTATCACTCTTGCTGGCATTTCTTCGATCTGTTAACAAATTTGTAGTAAACTATTTATAGTAAACTATTTATGTTTATGTTTACTATTTATAGTAAAAGCCGTGATAAATCTAACCGAAACAGAAAACACGTACAGAACTCGAAAAATTTCCCCTTACCAACCCTGAAGCAGCCAACCATGTTTTTCAAATCCAATCTCAGTTCTTTTGACTATGTTCTTTTCTTCAGTAAAGGATCAGCTATGTGACTCGGAAAATCAAAGAAACAAGGGATCGTATTTTTACGAAGCAAACCCGGTTTTACGTAAGCTCCTTTGGAAAATGTTTGCTACATATCCGAGTGCTGTTGTTTGGGATGAACATTTTTTCGTTTCGTAGCCTTATCCTTTCTTCCCCGTGTTCAAATCCAATGAAAAACCTGAGAACAAAAAATTGAATAATAGTGTGGGTAGGTATAAAAGTAGGTGATACATGAATTGATCCATATTAGGACCCCTACCTACAAAATTCATTAAATAAATCAGATGAAACTTGAAAGCATTTTTTTTCTGTGATTATTAGGTATATTATTGATTTGTTGTTATTCAATCATTATGATTGAATAAATAGGTAATACATTTTATTATTGATTAACTTACCGGTGAAATGACATTCCATTTCCTTCGGCAGGACGATTTGGGCAGTTTGACAAGAGTTAACCATGATGTTAAAAGTACAGTGCCACGGGGCTGCGGATTCCAAAAGTTGGGCATGCCTTCCACTATACCTACTACCCTGCTAAGGTGAATTGCCGTAACTCCAGAAACGTCAAACCAAAGCACAATCGTTTGTTCTACTTTGAGCCTTGCCGACTATGAAAAACCTTCTTTTCTCTATAACAGAAAGACATTGAAGCATATTGAAAAGGTCCAAAATATAATAATTGGGAGTCAATCTTCTGTATATCTGAGAAGGTTAGGTCTGAATCTTTGGGAAATACTGCAGTCAAGCGTAGTATTGGAGGGTACTGCATTATACCTTAGCATTTCAACACGGAGGTGGCGTTTACTGTAAAAATCGTAACCGAATTGAGCGGAAAATATGATATATTGCCTACCTACAAACCTCCAGAGCGTTCTAACACAAAACCGTCAAAATGTGGAGTTACTGCACTCTTGCTTATCACAGCAGTATAGGTTCCCAGCGATCCAGGTGTATAAATAATAGTATCTGTGATTCCAGAAGGGTCTTACGCGTTAATGCCAAAGCTTTTGTGGCCACACATCGTAGTCAGTTCATTAATAATTTGGGGATAATGTGTATTAGCGGCTGAGTTTCACGTAAAGCCTCTCGGAATAATATAATCCTTCCAATATCCAACTCCCGTGGAGAAACTTTTGCTGGACGAAACGCAAACATTATGTAGATTCAAAGAACATCCGAGCACGCATATAACGTATATTCCTTGGGAAAGTTTTCCATCTGTGTAACTTTTTATCGTTCATCATTTGCGTTGTGTGTTCGTTTTTATTATAATATAATAAAAACGAACACACAACGCAAATGATATATTGTAGAATTCATCTCAATGCCAAATAGATTTGTACCCCCATCAAGAAAAGACGGTTGTGCCCCATCCTATATATTTTAACATGCTGGCATTGAGTTGGGAATGGGAATTATCCCAACGTTACTCAAAACTGCATACATCTAGCACGCCTACTAAATAAATTATGCGAACTAAATCACACAAATTATATTAAATACAAATTTTGTTCATTCAGAAGAAATCGTAAATGTGTACAATTTATTGGGTGCTATCATTCAGAACCACGAAGTTTTGTGCTGTCAAAGGGTGTTGCAGATATCATTGGGAATTCCAGGTGCACCCTCAGTAGGACTATCCATATCAATGTAAACAAGTCTGAAGTTGAATATATGGCGTGAAAGAGCCAATTCGTAAAAATATTTGAGATGTACATTTGGGCAAAGAATCCATAACGGATGCTGGCAAAACTGATCCACTGAGACAAATCCTCACTCCGTTGGGAAGAGAAAATAAAGATAAATTTCAAAGAAAATAATTCTCGTACTACATACGTACGTACACTTACTTCTGGTGCTACCTTACAGGTGAAAGTCACTCGTTTGACCACATACAGTGTGTCGTTATTGGCCTCTTGGTTATACCTAATACATAAATGTACATACTATTTGTAACTATATTATTTTAATGGCAGAGGATGTTTACAAAAATCATTATTAAAATCGAACCTCAATCAAAAGACGTGAATGTTCATATCTGGTGTAAGTGACACTGGACTCCTCCTGTCTTGTAGGGAGTGAAAGCTCACTTTTACTCTTTAATCGTCCCTTAAATTGTCTCGTCTTTAGTGCCCACTCTGCACTCAACCCACTTAACGATGAATACAATATATTCATATAACCCTAACGAATATCGAAACCTGAATTACAAATCAGTGAAATATTTTTGCATCTTCAGGATATTTTAGAGTTTCCTAAAACCCAGGAAGTGAGCCAAATATCGTTCGAATCAATTGGTGGCCCTTCAATGATTTTGATAGCCGAACCGACAGCAACGTGGTGTGAACTCAGTTGGGTTGATCGAACCCCAAGTCTCACACGCTGTAAATAACTTCACGACATAATACCATTTTTTATCACTCCTATTGATGTGTAGGTGTTAAGGAGATTGAGAAGTGTAGCTTCAATTTACTATCATTTCCATTACTGATACTTTTTAAGTGGGTTTTGTTTTGATGACGTATGGACAGTTACCATTCGCAATGTTCGTGTTGTACGTTTGTACATAAAGAAAATAAGATGAAAAAGCTGCAGCATACAACTGCACAGAAACATTTTGTTTTAAAATCCATTTCCATCCCAAAGCACTTTCGACGTTTTTCATGTGAAAGATTAGCGTCATTATTAATATTGATGTTCGTTGTAATTCTATATTTTTCTTTGACGTTGGATGAGATATATCGTATTTTGTAATATATGTAAGTTGACATACCGTTTCGAGGCTCGAATGATCGAGAGACGTTTGAATGAGCTTCTTACTGTTGAATATTTATATTGTATTTATTGTAGGTTGAATAAACTGTATTTTATAAATTTGTTACCTTAATAATTATTGTTCTCCTCGTTCCCCTGTTAATTATCAGTGTTGGCCAATTTTAATAACCGGCCATCGTTCGATTTTGAAAATGTACATACTAAGTATAATGCACAGATTCAAAATCGTCTTGTAGATTCCTACTGCAAACTGTACATTTATATCTACTACCTACCAACTTCCCTACTGATTCCCACCTACTACAAACGGATACCTCCATATCTATATTATAAGTATTACTGGTGGTCACGAGTAATCAATGGTGGTACACCTATAATGAAGTAATGCTTCGATTCAGGCTTGTTCATCTGGCAAAAAGCTCCCGCCAACAGCATTGAAAGAAGCGTAAAGCTCCCTGCTGGTGTAACAGAGGAAACATATTAGGTGAAACCGAGGGTGACTAAGGGTGAGAGGGGGTTGTGGGAAGGAGACAGGGAACAGGAAAACATTGACGGTGGAGGTTAGGGGTAGGAGGATCAGGTTTCTATATGCACACTCAACAGCGAGGTGCGAAGCACCGAGCATCCTATATACGTTGCTGGCGGGCAAAATGGATATCATTCCTTTTTGCGGCTGACGTTTTTTGGCGGGCCAGTTTTTACAACGGAGTTGTTTTTGGGGGGATATCTACTACTGACTTCCCTACTGACTCCTTCCTACTAAAATCTAATATCTCTTAAGCAATCAACGCTTGAAATTAAACTTGTTTATATTATCCCAACTTATCCCATTTCAATTAACTTTCATCTCGGTGTTGTTTCACAGAGGGGAAACAAAAATGGCCCTCTTGTCTGAAGGGCAAACAGGTTATCTCGTTTTTCAGTTTAGAGAGGGAAAGAATTGGGGAAGAATATCTGGTGAATAAATTAGTTGCCGGTCCCTCGAGGAAAAGAGGATAGACACAATCTCGAGGGGCTACAATGAAAGGACACGGGAACAGAAAGTTGTTTGTTGAAATATCTGAATAATGCCTAAGCCTAATAATGTATTCCTGATAAGCAGCTAGAAGTGGATGGAGTCGAGGTTTAATAATCCGGAAAAATGAACACGAGAATTGCGGCAGAATCTTGATGAAGTTCAGAGGATGTGATCGTCCTCTAGAGTCAGCTTGGCCTCCTCAGTCGGTAAGTAAACTTGACTTATTCCCAACGTTATTGATATCAAAGAAGCAAACGAGAATATTCATTACGCTTGAGTACTTAGTTGCCCAGTCAATAGTGACATCAAACTTTGCATAGGCTCAAGTGTCTACGATGTTTTTAATATGTTGTTCGGACCCCTGCGGGTACAGTGTACCTAGTGCACTATTTTTAGTTTTTGCCAAAAAAGCGGTTACGCAGTCTCTTGATGAAAACGTTATTCGTTCTTTTTCCGAGTAGGTATATATACTCGTATATTTTTCTATTTTATATATACCTATACATGTATATATATCAAATTGCCTACATTTTTAGTGGAAGTAGAACTCCGTAGACGAAGTAGAACCCGACCCATTTTTCCAACAGGCCATTTTTTCTGAACAGTGCAAATTTTATAATATGGTCATTTTACTCTTAGCGGCCAAACTATTGGTCCAACAAAAAGGTCATGCGAGAAGAATTCGGCGGGAAGGGAAGCTTGTCAGCGCCCTCAACCAAGAGATGGCGCTGACAATCACCATATCTAGATAGTTTGCCGCCTGAGCGCTCGGTCAACCTGTTATCTGCACAGTTTCTGTTTCGTGATCTGTATGTACCCAAGAGCATGTCTTCTCAAAAATCAAAACGCGGGAAACGGATTTTTTCGTTCTATTATTGGTTTTTGCTTACCTATATCTCAAAAACCACCACACGGAATATTTTATGTTCCACTTTCAAAGATCGTTAAATTCTGCACCCCATACAACATTAAATTTGGCCCAGCAGTTTGGCCATCACACGCGTTCAAAGATTGGCTAACCTGGGGTAAGTAGCACTGCTCTGCGAAAACACGTTTGTACGTCTCTTTTGGACATAGTTAATTAAAATGCTCATGCCAGCTCAGATTTTTCAGTGCTGAACAGCTGGTCGAAGTCAGTATTGCTATTAGAGCAGATGAACCCTGAAGAACATCTTAAATAACAACCAGGTTTCTTCACCTTCAAAGTGCTCCAGTTTGGGAACGGAAGGATTATGTCAAATCTAAGTGGAGAGGGTTAAGGGATATGTCGTAAGAGAAATGAAGAAAGTTCTGAAGGGAAATTCAGGTGACGGAGGCAGTCCATCCATCACAAACTATTTACACTTCTATTGCCTTTTACCTTTCTTACTAATCATCTTTAAAGTCACCTATCATATTTTTTCAAGAGACGAGAAGGGTGAGAACTGTTATTTGGAGCCACTAAAAATGGTAATTACTATTGTAATGATAATATACCCAATTTTCTTAAATTTTCCGTATTTAATTTGCAAAGAAAATCACCAAAACCACCATTCTTTGATGAATTTTAATGAAAACAGAAACTTGAGGCCTGGTATATTATTATGATATTGAGAATGAGTGCGTATTCTGAAGACAAATTCACTGAGTCAGGAGGTCCAATTTAATTACCAATTTCGAAGCCGTTTCACCATATTTCGCTAAAATCAATTCCATTTGTCAAGCGTTAAAAAATCGTAACGTCGCTAATTAAAACTTTTGAGAGTTCCGGTTGGTCTAATTTGACGCAGGAGAGTGTAAACTTTCAAACGACATTTTTTGGCAGGTCCATTGGAGTCATCAAAAACGAAAATGTAAGTAAAGAATAGGCAAAAAAACTGTATTTTTACAGTTTTTCAGTAGGTTTTTGGGAGATTTGGATCAATGTGAAAACGAAATCGGGGTCATACTTGGATTCAGCATGAAATTTCCTATAAATCTAGCCCCATTGTAATTTTTTGGACGAAGTTCTTGATGGCCAGTAAATAATCTTAAAAAATCGCCCAATCGAAAAAAACCGATTCGGGTTCAGCACCCTTGAACCCCCCCCCCCCCCCCTTCCATCATGATAAAATGAGGCCGGCAACTTTCAGGCCACTTTTTCTTTGTAGAGCAGTGTTATGAAAGAACGGAATTTTCTGTCACCAAGTAGTGTAATTTAATCAACGACATCTTACCTGAATGTGAAAAACTGAGTTGCCTCCAACGTACTTGATATATTACAAAGCCAAAGGGAAAATAAAGGCCTCTTTTAATTCAGTTCGCCGCTACGACAAAGAAAACGGGCCTCTTTTTGGTTTGTTCACCTTTCATGCGTTCTGTTGTGAATCCTCTTGTAGAGTAATTTTAATTTCACGGGAGTCAACAGCAATATTCATTACTCATAACGACCTCATTTGTTTAGGGCTCATGAAGTTATATTGAAACACGGAGGAGGGGGTGGTAGTGGGGGGGGGGGGGTGTCTACTGAATTATCATCACAGGAACCCAATCTGAGCGCGGAAATTAGTTGCTCGGACAGGCCAAAGGCGACCCAATCAATGTTTGAATACATAACAAACTTTATAGGTATTTGAAAGTGGCAAGCAGACTATTCTACTGACTATGCAGTGAAACGGGTTACCAATTACAAACGTTAATTCGCCCGAGCCAAATTATGGATGATTGACTATTTTCTTAGAGTAAATATTTGAAGGCGTAAGCAGGAATTAGCAGTGAAGTCAAACTGTGAAGTTGAAATATCTCAATTTCAATTGCTGCCGTTTCCTTCAGTGGCATACAGTGGACATGAGAGAGTTGTGGAAGTAGAGCAGTTGAAATTTACTTGATACTGAGCCCTGCTGTACATGGCCATGAATGCTTGTTGGATAAGTGTTCACATGATGCATGGAGCTCACCAGAAGTGTTCTCATGGCATGAAGCTCAGTGGTGTTCCCAAGGCATAGAGCTCATCATCAGTGTTCTCATGGCATGAAGCTCAGTGGTGTTCCCAAGATGCATGGAGCTCATCAGAAATGTTCTCATGACATAAAGCTCTGTGGTGTTCCCAAGGCATGGATCTGATCAGCAGTGTTCCCAAGATGCATGGAACCCTTCTGATCATCAGAAGTGTTCTCATGGCATGAGAACACTTTTCTACTATGGGCTTTAGAAAGAGGGTTGGAAATGGGAGGAGCGTCCAGTAAGGTCGTTTCACTGTAGCAAAAATCAGTCCGGAAATAGGTATCAGTGTTTAAAGGAAACCACCTTGAATTTCGAAAAATCTAAATACACAAAACGTTTGAACAGCGTACCGATCAAAAAGGTGTGATTTTCTCGTGTTAGGACTTCTCAAGGAAGCGCTGGGAGGAGAACGTTTCGCCGAAGGTGAACTGGTCGAACAGATTGTGCGCAATTTGACATTCTTCGAAAATGGAAAACAAAAACTATCCACTCGATGGGAAAAGTTTATTACTAAGTGGGAACCTATGTTGAAAAACAGATATAAGTTGGAGTTTTTTTCAGAAATTTAAAAATATTTTGTTTCTTGCAAAAGGCAGTTTATGTTTGAATGACCGTGGTACAACAAAGGACGTGTCAGTGTCTGGATATAACGTAGATTGAGGTGAATTGGAACTACAGTGTTTCCAACTTGAAGGTAGCTGTAGGTATCAGGTTCTAAGGGAATTCTTTCAGATCCTGCATACCGAAAATGAAGTAGATGGGTTTTGTTAATTTCGTCATTAATTACATTCCTGTTTCAATACGTAAATACTTTGTTCCAACTTGCCGTGTGATCCGAACGATTACAGAAATCCGACCTCGTTTGACGTACTGGTCTACCAATTGCTTTTCGTTGTGCCTTCGCATGCTTGACTCTATGACGCGAGTGATCAAGTTTCCCATTTATAGGTGAAACTAAACAATTGTAGGCACGTGGACTAACTGATTAGTGGTGTTGCGGTTTGACGCTGCTACGGGATATTACAAGCCTCGGCCTCCAAACTGTCCATCAGTAGGCATGTGAACTCCTACAACCTCCACCTACGAGAGCCCACTCATTTCCAATCAGCTCAGACAATTACTGAAGCTTCTCTCTACCGTTCATCTACAGATTTACGCTATCCGAATCACACATTTTGAATTGTAGGGCGAAGTGGGGTAATTCCGTTTCTAAACGTCAGTATTTCAACAGTTACTGAAAATCCAACTTGCATCTGCCACAGTTACAGCTCACGTAATAATTTTCTCTCTCATAATTTAGGCATTTCAGGCAGATTAGACTGACGCGTTGAATTGATATTCCGATTTTCCAAGTTCTACAGCGCTGCTGGATCTATTTTCTTAACGGCCTCATGAATACACGTTTTCCCACTAAAACGGGGCAAATCAGCGCTACTGATTTCTCACTGCGGTCAACTCAGATTGTTAAACGGACTCTCACCACCAACGAGTTGGTCGCTCATTCGTTTTAGCAAACTTTTGTGTTGAGACGTATCAAGTGTCAACACGACCATACCGAAGACATTTGAAAATCGAGTGTTCTGTTCATAAAATAACGCCACTTCACCCTACATATCTTCTAAATGGTATTTTTGCTCCGAAAATGTCGAAGTAGGAATAATGTCAAAAATAGAACTCAAATAGATCAGTAAAGGGAGAGAAAAGCTTGGGTTACGACACCGTTAATAAACTCATATGCTGCCCTAAAAAACATGCCTGCTTCACACGAGGGCGTCATCTATGAGAAATCGGCATAAGAAAAGACGTATCAGGTGTCACACAACCCACAGAGGAGAAATGACAACCCAGTCTTTCTTAGCGCTGTTTTTTGAACCGCTTGCTTATCGCCCTCGTTTATACAATAGGTAACCCTACTTCAGAGCATCCAACACAAAATTAGATGTGTAAGAAGCGCATTGAGAATGGGGATAATGTTGGTAACCAGGGTGGTGGAAGGACGTAAGTGGAATATCGTGTGTTCAAAAACGACTAGCCACAGATTGCCCTGGTATAAAATTCATAGTTCACTGGTAATAACCTACTAGTTACCTATACCTATTGACAATGACAGAGCACAAAATTATGCTAAAGAAGAGATTTCGTAAACGTGTTACTGATTCTGGCTATAACGTCGTCAGTGACATAAGATGTGGGCCAAATTTGTATGGACTTAAGTTCATTCAGTAAATTCCATCCTAATTAAACAACTACTCAGCTGAAGTACTTTCAGGACGAAAGCAACTACGTATCTTCAACTAATCTTACTGACACCATTGAGAGAAATTGTACAATAAATTCTACAATTCGAACTCGATACGTATTTTGTCGTATACGTTTACGACCATGTGGAGACACTCAACTTGGTGTGGTTGGTTGACATTTACTCATTATGTTGCCTTCAGAGGCGATAAAATTATTCATAAATTTACTGAATAATACGGATTATTCAATAGGTAGGATTCAAAGACTACATACTCGTAGTTGAATACAAAGTGGTGAAATGTTGAGTTTGTAATATCCAAATACTAAAACACCAATCAAAGTAATACAAATTTAATATGACAACTATTACACGATGTTATGAAACTTTGTTTCCACCTTCCATTACAGAATGTCGCACACACACGATACGCAATCTGTAGTTTTAAATTGTTACATTGAATCACACTGATACTCTCAATTTACTTACAAAAATATTACACGTGAATTAAACTTACGGACTACATGAATCACTGAAATACTGAATATTAGGTACATTACTCCACACAAATTTCCAAAAAAACATGACCAAAAATCGCCGGAAACTCAATATTTACCTACCTCGTTTTCTCTACTGGCTATCGATCGTATATCGATATCTAAGAGGTGCAATTTTACGCACTGGTCCCTATTAATCACATTAATAGTCAACTCGAGTTAAATGAATATTATTGATTTACAGTTAGAATCAATTTATAAATAAATAGGTAAATAAAAACATAAAAATGTTCTGAACAGTAAGGAGTAGTACGATTAACACACGTAGAACACAGAATTGGATTAGAGGCGATTGAGAGGAATCCATAATTAAAATACATCGAGGCTCAAAATAAATAAGTTGTTGAAATAGTTGATAGTACTAAGCCACTTTTGACATTTTTTCCCCCCAAAAAACGGAATTTCAACTTTAGGAACTATAAACAAGGCCATAATAAGAGTTTTGAATGACGATTCTTGTCAAATATACAAGTTTTAAAAACAAACAAACAAAAAGATATCACAAGAGGTTTTTTTAAAGATCATGAGATCTTCTGCCCAAGGTAGGCCTTAGCGGGATGCAATTTTCAACCCAAAATTTCGGCCTTTCTATCATCCGTTGCCAGAGAGTTACTTCGTTTCCGCTGCTGTCCATCCATTCGACCGGTTTTCCACCGCACTTTCCTGGAATTGGAAACAAAGAGCGATTCAATCAATAGGTGGGCGAATAGTCAGAATTATTCAAATATTTGTATGGAATAGAGTGTTTACAGTTTAATCAAGACAGTTTAATCAAGTCCATTTAAAACGCTGCAACACAGTGGACAGTTTAATCAAGTCCATTTAAAACGCTGCAACACAGTGGACAGTTTAATCAAGTCCATTTAAAACGCTGCAACACAGTGGACAGTTTAATCAAGTCCATTTAAAACGCTGCAAAATTGACCGCTATTTCGTTATTTTCCGTATAGATCACCGTTGGGTATGCAATTTTATCGAGGGGCGTAGAATTCAAAATAATTGGAGTGATAACTTCAAATCATATCATATGCGTTCGATATTTGCACGGTTCTACCTTTGAGCCTTCGTTGTGAACGACGGCTGGTCGTACAACGCTCCGCATGAACCAAAATCTAATCAAATTAGTCACCTACCAAGAATGCTGCGCGGTTCCATTTAAAATTCCAATATGAGGGCTTTTTGAGAATTTCAAAGTCTACTTTGCATCCTTTTCAATTGGGTATGAAACGTTCCACGTACCATCCCTCGTCCAGGTCCGAGCCGGTTACGGTGAAAGTTAGGAAAGGAAAAAATAATTTTTTAACCCGGACATTGATAATTAGTAAACGGGACCTTTTGCAATATGTTCGGATACCCTTCAGAATTACGAGAAGAAAAGTTCCACTCGCCCAGGTGGCTTTTCCAGGGATATCCTCGAAAAACTGCGAAAGTTTTAGTTACTGGCCGAAAAAGCAGTTACGCAGCCTCTTGGCAAAAAAGTTATTTGATCCTCTTTTAAAGTACTTTAAAACAGGAACGAATAACGTTTTTATGGAATTCCTTATAAATTCAGTAGACCCCGAGATAGAGCTCTGCAAAACCAGGTCATTTTTCCAAAAAGTGCAAATTTGATGTTCCGGTCTCAAAGTGTAAATTTTATTTTTTAGTCTCGTACTGGCCAAAATAATGGTTCTACAAAAATACCATCGGAGATGAATTTTGAGACAATTTGACAAGACAAGAATGGTGTTTCTAGACCGGATGGTTTTCCCCAAAACCAACAAAAACCGATAGGTAAGCGGGAAATCGGTTTCTGGACCCAACTGAGTTGAAATGTGCACGGCGTCATGAAGAGGTTTTATATCACAGTGTTATGATTCACTTTCTTATAAGAGCATTCAATTCCGCGTCGTGAACCCCAGAAACATTAAATTCGGCTCAGCAGTTTGGCTACCACACGCATTTCATGTATGGGGGGGGGGGGGGGCTGAAAATAAAATTAACAAGCTTTCGGAGGAAAAATTTGTTTGGATCGGACGAATAGTTTCGGAGCGTTAGCCAATCTTTGAACGCTGTTTCGGCCAAACTGCTGGACCCAATTTAATGTTATATAATATATAACCATATTATGGTGCATCGACCCAGAATTTGACGCTCTTTAAGAAAGTACAGCACAAGACTATGATAATACCTCTTCATGACGCCGGCCACATTTCAGCTCAGTTGGATCTAGAAGTACCGGTTTTTGTTCGTTTTTGAGGAAAACATTCTGTCTAGAAGCACAATTCTGGTCTTAAATAAAGCGTAAGAAATCGTCTTCAAATTCATCTCTTATGGACTTTTGTAGGACCAGTAGATGGCCGATACGAGACAAAGTACCGTAACGTAAAATTAGCACTTTTTGGAAAAAATTGCCTGTTATTGCAGGGCCCTATCTCGAGTTCAACTCGTTCGACGGAGTTGTATTACCACTGAAACCCTGCTATCCCACCTGGCCGCCAGTGAGACTTTTTTCTCGTGATCCTAAAGGGTATCCAAACTTATTGCAAAAGATCCCGTTTAGTAATTATCAATGTACGGGTTAGGCCATTATTTGGCCTATTTTTCCAGGACTGAAGACATGACATGAACCTCCACGGGAGTGGCTCAATATCAGCCTATTTGAGCTACCCAGGAGACACTGCGAGGAGGTTTCAAGTGTAGTCCTTGAAGTCAATTACAAAGGTTTACATTTTAATTAACGGCTGTCACTGATCCAGCCGCAATTGTCAGTCGTCTGCCCGAGCCCGACGAGTTTCATTGTTCTCAGAGCCGCGGATTTTATTTGTAATTCGATGTATTCTAAGAATCTTGAAACCCTGAGAAGTTGTTGAAATACTGTTTTCTTGGGCCAATCCAATGGTTCATTATTGAAAATGATTTTGACTTAGACAATTATTTATCCTTAATTATCATTAATCGCAGCTGTGCTTAAATCAAGTACCTAGTTTGCATCGCGTGAAGCCAATTACCCACCTGATGAGATTAGTGGTGAAGGAAGACGAAAAGTTACATTAAAAAATTAAAATTACACTAACAACTCTTCTCCATTCTACAAAAACTTACAGAGCTTTGTTGGCAAACTGCAAGAGCTAGTCAGGTCACTGATTAAAGAAATGTAATTTAGAATGCTAAAATAAGAAATTAAAGTAAAATGAGGGCGTTTTAGGCCGACGATATACAGGATACCCAAAACCTAGAACCCCAATCAATGCGTGACTGATCGAAGTTGAACACCTCGACTGAGAAATTCCAGTAGCACCTCGCACGAGAGCAATATCAAGCCAACTTGTCCCATTCTTTACTAATGTTCCGAGTCCAAAATGTCCTGCCTGTCGAGGGTTTCTGTACCAAAAATAGCCTGCTAGAACTCAGCTTGGGCCAGGAAGTGGAACGGTGACTAAAATACATACTTAAATTTCATTGTTCGTCGTTTACAGTTCGATTCTCAGTGCTCAGAGACTACCATAAGCAGGTATAGCTTGATGTCCAGGAAACGGTTGATCCATTTATTCGAAGCGGCGTCCGCTTTCGAATCCTCTCTGTATCGCGAAACGACAAAAAGGGATATAATCGCTATCAGGGGGTATATTATACGTACGCTAACGCCGCACATACTAAGTAGGGAATAACGGCGAGATTTCGTAAGCAGTTCACGGACACCTGGATCATTGATATCCTAACGATGACAGTCGGAATTTCCTTCCCTAAACTTTTCCTGCCCCGAACACCTGTCACATTTCCACCTTCAGTTGCAATAGGGTAGAAACTCAATGTAATGTATATATGGATGACAAGGGAGAAGGGAGGACCTAGGGGCGAGGGCTGTTGGCCTAGATACCAATGCTGTCGCCGTGTCTTTCCTCGGAATGTCGAACAGGGGGTCGACAGTGGCTTGGGCAAGGTAAGATACAGTTTGCTGTCGAGAAACTCTCAGAGCATTCATGACAATGACATTCCTGAAACTTGGGAGTTGATGATCACACCGTTAAATTATTTAGATCGGACTCTCCGCCAGCCCCCAATCCTTCATAAGGGTCGCCCTTGTAGCCTTGAGGACATTCTCAAATCCTTCTATATAAAGACCTTAGCCCCTCGTAATCGATTTTGAAGGGGAATTTACGACACCAGCAACCGATTCTTGTTTGTTTCGAAAAATCAAAAACGTAAGGTGTAGGACAGTAAGCAATTTCCGCGGCCGTGTGACACCAATTCTCGCCATTCGAGTTGCAGGCCCACGAATTTGGAACGCCCTTCCTTCGGCAGCAGATTTGACCACTTTTGAGACATGGGTTGATATGGAATAATTGACTTAGCCTTAACAACTTCCCTTCTTGGGGACTATTCGTCTAGTTAGTTAAATGTTTGAGTTTTGTTTAAATTTTAGAGGATGGTTGAGAAAAAATTGTCATTTTTCAAAAAATGGTTATTTTGTTATTATCTCACGTTATAAACTAAGAGCCTAATGCGGTTCAAGTGCAACCTGTTGCCAATAACATTATCGTTTTATGAGGGGCTACTGTTGCACAAAATCAAATGCCAATCGGAAAGTTGTCAGTTCAAAATTTTGCCATATTTGTATGAACCACATTCAGTGGGATTTCGTTGCGAAGTTAAACATCAGTTGTTATTAATATTTACAAGTGAAGAGGTCAGTATATCAATTATCAAAGGAGTTATCATTAGTGGGTATACACCCATTCTGTATTGAGTATTTTTTTTCTACAAAGACCATGAATAATAATCGTAAGTACTCTCGCTGGATGTTTCAAGGCTCCACAACGCCTCTCATAATCAACCTCGTAATTAGCATAACTACGCTATTTCAGGAGTAGTACCAACCGCGATAATGGAATGGGGTAAACGAGCCTGGTTTCTGAAATGAGATCGAATAGTTCGCTTTTAACTTCTAGCGGCGATGAAGTTGAGTTAACTTCGGAATCGATTTAACGCTAGGAGTTTGAGAGCCGTGTTGACCGGCTTGCTCCGAGGCAAATATTACGTTCGTCTCGACAAAAGGCAATGAGGGATCTGGAAACCGACACAGACACCGGATTGTGTATTTGAGACGCAGTCATTGAAGGGAACAACGATTAACATTATGTCATCTTATCATAACAGTGTCAGGGCCACTAAGACTCAGTTAAAAGTTAGTAAATTGAAAAAGTGGATTCACAGGCAGAAATCAGGTATAGTTTAACGTATATGTTGTCGTCCTGTTTTCGAAGCTTTTCCTGGAGACGTCCACAATTCTGATAATATCCCTCTGTAGAGTTATTTTCGGTTTCTAGGGAACTCAAGATAATCGAGAACATTCAAGAAAAGATAAGTGAAACGACCTGTAGGGAAACGAATTCCACGATTTTTTAAAACAATTTGACGAAATAAACCTCAGGAGGTTTCCAAAATACCATTAATTTGGAGCGGACGTTTCGTTTAATTCTACATATTGAATAGGTAACTACCGCAACAACAATTTATATACCAAAGTTATATCTAATAAAGCTAACTCGCTGTTTAGGAATTGGTAAAGATCTTTAGTTTCGCCTGGTTGTGTTGCTTGTAGTGAGTCATTTTTGAAAATGGCGCTGTGATTTAATATTGAAAATCTGTTCATTGATCAAGTAGAAATAAGCACACATCATTCAAAGGCATCAAATCGGTAAGTGGCAAAGAAAGTTAAATAAGTAATTCTAACCAATAAAATTGAATGATTTGGAGGGAGTTTCAGTCCTGAGACTCATTCGAGTTCGAGAATCGATCTGATTTTGACAGAAATAGAGAGCACCTTTAGGAACAACTAGTTACCCACGCTAACCCGATGGCAGGAAGCTCTAAAGCTAATGATTCAGTTTTTAAAAAAATTTTAAATAGGGACAAAAGAGTACCTGAAAACTAGTCCGATGTTTTCTACGAGTATGTTTAAGGAAGAGAGTCGGTGACAGACAGTGGAATCGCAATTGAGAGTAGGATAAAACGTAAGTTAGAAGTTCCTGCTTCAGATGGCAACTTTTGTGCGAAGCATCGATAGAAGATTGATTACCCGTGTGTATTCAGACCAAGAAGGGAGCAACATGGACCAAATATTTACAATACGGCAGAAATTGAAGAAGTCCCATAAACATGGAATTGGCCTGAATAAATACTTTTTGTGGAGGTTTCCCTCACACCGACGCCAATAAATTGAGAATACTGGAAAGGAAGATTGCCAGGAGAATAAACTGCGCGGAAGGGATGATGGCGAATCCTGAATATAGACTTGAACAGTGGCGGCTCGTCCATAAGGCCACCTTGGCCCTCGCCCCACCCAAAAATTTGCAAAGGAAAACAGAAAAAACATAGAACAAGGAGAAAAAAAATCTTACCTACTACTACCCACCATGGAAGAAGGGAGATCTCCCTTCCTCCATGACTACCCACTTCCACTGAGTCGCATTTTGTTTCGATTTATCGATTAAAAAAGTCGATTATCGGATCGACCAGAAGTGCCCCAGTCTCAATGTTGAAGGTATAGGCGCTTCCTGGGGTGGGGGAAGGCACTCTGTGTTGCGAGATAGGAGGCGTTCCGGGCGGTGGCCAAAATATCGTATCAAGTTGAACGCCGAAAACAATCGATCGTTGAATCGTTCCTTGTCAAGGAAGAACGAGTTTCATTCTTCCATGCTTTCTTCCATGTTTGATAAGAATGATATCAAAACGTTGCCTGACGTTATAATATTATTTTGAATGCATTGACTGGTGGTTTTTAGCTTCGTATTTACTCATCATAGTAAAAGTGAGTTATTGTCTCCATAATATTAATCAACTAAACATTGAAATTTAATATCTCACGTGCAACGCGTGAACGCTTTGCTAGTCGTCAAGACTGAAGTGGATCCACAGAAAACCCTACTATACTACGTGGATCACTATTCGCCCAAGGGAATCTCATTTGTTGATTTCTACATTCTGTAAGTTAATAACAGTTAATAACCGTTAATAACAGTAATATACATAATATTATTATGTAGCTCAGCCAACCGTTGAGAATACTGTTTTATTTGTTATCCCTGAAACTGATGGTGACTTCGTTGACTCGAGCTTTGTTTGAGCTAACCAACGAACTCTAAAAGCTAGTTGAAATCAATCTTGCTGTTCTGTGATCGCTCAAAATGTTTTGATACGATTGGATAAGAAAACGTATGTGCAATCTGGGCATAAGAGGACATTTTTAGAGGGGGTTTTCAAGGTACCACTCGGCTAGGAAGCAGATGGTCGCGATTGCTAATTTTTAAAAACCCCAGTAATAGAAACTCCAATAATATACTTTTGACTACCTTTATAATGTACTCTTTGAATAGTACTCGTACAGTCACAATTTCTCTTTTATTCTTCCTATAATTTTGAAGATAATTATTTTGGTGGGTAGGTGGGATTGCCTTGCAGCCACCTCCTCGTCGGTAATCCTGGATACTGGTCAGTAACCGACCCTCTCCTCAAGAGAACTCTTTGGAGAACGATGTTTCCTGACTTGCTAAGAGCTGCATACCACTAATTATGAAGCAGTTTAGCTGTAAGGGTAGTTTGAGTTTAGTTCCTATAGTGAGTACCTAATAGGTAGGTATGCACCTAAATATTGCCCTGGTGCCCCACCAGTTTCTGAGCCCACGAGCCGCCCCTGGACTTGAATATAGATACATTGTTCGATTCATTGAAGCAAACCGGAGAATGAGGCCTTGGAGGAGGGATCGGGGTTATAAAGGGATGATCTAGAGCGAATAGGCACAACTCGGGATAGGACTCAGGAATGAAAGACGCACGTTGCAACGGCTAGGAGTTAGTTCGTCCAAACACGTGATTGATAAACGCTTATGTGAGAGATCAGTGAGATACATCTGCCTCAACGGCCAGTTTGATGAAATTACCGATCTATGTAAATAGATGAATTAGACACATCGAAACGTACCACTCCCGAGATTAAGGCGAACGCCTCCCAGGAACTCGTTGCTCGCCAATCTGTCGTGATCCCAAAGGGTGAGTTCCAAGCTTCGATCAGCCAGTTCATCCATAGAGACATTGTTGTAGGTGAACGTGTGGTTCCAGGCGGGATTGCACGTCTTTTTCACGACTGGAGCCTTTTGCTTCGTGCTCCGTCCTTTGTCCGGCAAAAGGTAGCTGAAATGTAGAAGGTACAAACGTGAACACGGGAGCAAATATCAATCTAAATTTCAAACGACGGTGTTAACTTCAATCTCGCTTTCAAGGCTAACACACCCCTGAGCCATCCGCTACAGCTACGCGGATTCGTTTGATTAAACTTTCCGCCTCGTGCACATTCCTCCCATATGAAAATCACTACATCATTCTCACAACTCCTAATAATTAGGAATAATAATAATTCAAACAATATTCTTCTTATTATGATCAACTATGATCAATTATTACTGAACCTTATTATGATCAAGAAAGAAGATTATTGTTTGAAAATACAGCACATCCTTTGCAGCCAATAGTTTGTACAGTTGTTTCAATCAGAATCCATATCCAAATGTCACTATCCACATCCGAATAGAAATTAAAAGAAAAAGCCACAGTCATGCAACATGGCTATAAGAGCCAATTTTCGAAGAAATAAGTTGTTTTATGGAAACTGTCTCCAATTTACTGTTTTTTTTTTTTAACATTTTGTCTCCTATTTTTGCCGAGTTTATAGATTTTTCAACGAAGAACACGATGGTGATCAAAGCAGATGCACCGTGAAGAAAATCTCAATAACTCTCGATATATTTGAGATAAAAAGTTCAAAATTGCACAAAAAATCTGTCTTGGTAATCAAAAGGCTATGTTCGTAGATGGTCAGCATCGAGCCACTCTAAGGGGGTTTTGGGGAGTGTTAGGAGAAGGAAAATACCCATAAATTCAAAAAAGGAAACAATCTGACCAGTGACATCTCATTTCAAAGCTTTCTTTTACTCTAAAGACGATGGTGAAGTCAGAATTGCGATATCTTATTCCGTTCTCAAACGGAAGCACTTTGAAGATAAAGAAACGTGGTTGTTACTTGTGATGTTATTCATGGTTCATCAATTCTAATCTAACAACGGAATGGGAATTCGCAATTCTGACTTCACCATCGTGTTCAGCGTTGAAAAATCTATAAACTGAGGTGTTACTCCACAAAAAAGGAGACTAAATGTGTTTAAAAAACCAGTAAAATGGAGACATTTTCCATAAAACCAGTTATTTAATCGAAAATTCTCACTTATAGCCATGCTGCATGACGAGGACTTTTTCCCCTCCTTTTTGAATACTCAAGTAACTGAAATGAAAGTCAGATACGCTTGCAATGAGCGACAACGTGAAGCTGGAAACAATATCGTAGAGCGCTTTTAGTGAAGTTTGGCGTTCCAGAGTCTCAGTAATTCAGTACATACACTGAACTGGTGCACGAACTCTTAGCTGGGCTGGAACGAGCATACTAGATACTACATACTAGATACATCGCTTGATACTAGAGTTACGCATATCTTCACCTCTTGCAAAACGGATCGGAAGTTCCGTTGGTCTTGACTGCAGGTAAGTTCTTGGCTTCTTTCACAAGAACGTACAAGGTGCCCTTGGAGGGCCTCTTCTTGCTGCTGCTCGTGTCTTCTGGCGGTTCGAACTTCAAGCCGACGATCAGTTCACCTTTAGAACTTAGTTCCTCCAAGGTTTCAGACTGGAGAGCAGATGAGCAGGAGTTAGCGTTGGTTATTTGATGGATCTAGCCAATTTATAGTGGGGCAATTCTAATGTGAATGAGTAGTATATCGAAATCAGGAGTACGGTAGCTCTGAAAGGAGGCGTGACGTGACGCTTTCATTCCTCTCTAATTAAGAACGTTATAATTCGATGATTAATCAATGTTAAGATCTTTGAGGATTGTAGAAGTCAAGTTCGTCCAAGAAGATGCTCATAGTGATACATATTATACTATACATAAATCGGTGGAGGACGATTATATCATAGGCCAAATTGACCTTGTGGTGGTGGGGGATTAACGGCAACAATTAACTTCGTGATCGAACGAACGACTCATTTCGACTTACTCGCTCTTGAAGCGTGTAGTACTTGGGGTGGGGGTCATCGAAGACTTTGTTTTCAAGTGGCATCAAAACTTCTCCCAAGAAGTCGTTCCTCCCGAACATATCTGAATGCCAAACCGTCAACCACAATGTTCGATGCTCCAGTTCCTTTATATCCACTTGAAACTGAAAAAAAAAAAAAACGTACATTTATTATTATTATTTACAGCGTAGAAATCGAAACGTACCAGTCCCCAATGAACAAAAGTTTTTGAGCTGTCGTTCAAAAACAATAACTTCGAAAACAAGTCACCAATATTTCGAGCTTCTTACAATCTACATAATTCATTGAGAACTCACTCTCAGGATATCGTCGAACACAGGGTTCAACGTGTGTTTTTTAACTTTAGTTTTCCTCTTGCCAGTTTTCGACTTGTCCGGCAGTAAGTAGACTTTTACGTATCTGCAAAAAAGTGGAAGAGCTATAACAACAAAGTAGGTGCTTTACATCTTCAAATATCAACTTGATTAGTCCTAAAGGTACAGTAGGCTTCTCATTCTTATAATTACAAGACTTGCACTTAGTAATATGGTAATTGCAATTATCAATATTCTCGATATACCTAATAAAATTAAGTAAAACTGGTATGATAACTTGTGTCACTTGAGTGAACTATGTGCGAAAACCGGCATATACAAAGAGTTTTGTACATGCCCTTATGCAACAATAGATACTTAACTACCAAGTTTTGGGAATCACGGTTTGAAGTTTCGGATCCTCTAATAATTAGAGGATCCGAAACTTCTGTTCGGTTACCCTACAAAGTACTAATTTGATGAATTAAAACCTATATGTTAAGTTTGGTTTTGATTTTAACGTCAACAATTTTGTTAAACAACTCGTAAGTGGCACTTAATATTCGAAATGGCCAAAACACGTAATGCCATTTGTGCAACAAAGGACTGTTTCATGAACCATCGACTTAGCAAAATACGGTTTTGATCTCACAATGTCGTAAATTTGCGCCCTGAGCAGTTCAATAGGATATAATTTTATAATGAAGTATCACAAACAGGCTCACTAGAGCTGAACCATAGTTTCTTAAAGCTCCGCTAAAACCTACTCTGTATACTTCACTTGTAATACAGTTGTAATATATCACTTTATACTTCCTTATAACAATAATACTATGCCACTACTGGACTAGTAGTGTCACGCATCGAAAAGCAACATGTATAACCACAAGAATGGTTGGTGATTATGTGCCCTCAGTGATAACACGCTATGGCGGAGCTCAGAGAACCTACCATACAGCACCGGTGAGCATCTCATTGAGCTTTGTAACATTAATTTTATACTTTTAATACCAGTTCAAATTTCATCCAGCTTATAATCATTGTACATACATTATTTGTCTTATTAAGCTAAGGATGAAATAAAAACCTCACCAAAGGCTTTGTTTACGTTTAGATTACTTAGTTTAGATTATTATTTCTTAGATATAGGTACTATATTGAATGATATAAGGTTCAGCTGTTAGTCGAATAGTTATTTAGATACTGGGTTTAGTTCCATTCAGCACAGGTTATCTATTTTGTTTGCATGCACGACATCGATTTATAATTTGAGCTGAATGGAACTAAACTGAATATCTAAATGACTGTTCGACTTACAGCTGGACCTTATATTCGTTTATAAACGAAGGCTCCAGTGAGAGCAATGGGAGATTGGTAGCTACGAATCATAATAAGGAGTTCTGGGCCAATCCGTAGTAAGGCCGTAATGTTAATAATCCGCGGAAATTCCCCACTTACGCATTTGTTCTTCCGTCTACTCGATGACTACTCTTCGTAATCAGCTTTCCTTAGAATTCCCCCGGTGTTTCAATTGTTTTGAGCTTAATCCAAACATCATTATACCTACTTTGAATCGATTTGATAACCCCATTGAAAATTGAAAACGATTCATCTGCCTGGAAGTCTGTGCCAACGGTGGATGATAACTACAAATTTAGGCTTTTAATTTAGGCTGATGATAATTGATGAACTGAAGAAGACATTAGGTGAAAATACTTTGAAGCAAATAGATCCAATCGATGAAAAGATCGTTGAAATTACTATCTGAGAAAAAGTACCTAACTAGGTATGTAAAAGTAACTGTATCATTTGTGATATCAAGCGATAATCGATTAATCGATGCTTCCGATATTTACTCACATCGATATTTTTTCGATTTTCTCCCGAATCGTATTGCTTTTATTCAGGTATCGTACTACCATAATATGGTAGGTAATATATTACATCATATTAATAAGATAATTCTTATTATAGACACGGTTTCTGTATTAATCGCGTCATCAGTAATTATTTCAGCCGCAAACCCCCATCAATGTCTCCTGTATGATGACTAATCGAACGGCCCATGACCACATCTCTTCTCCGTGGGCAGTTAGAGACTGATAACGAATCAACACAGTTCCTTCCAGATGAAATGAAAAGAATTGGTACTGTCGTCGAAACGGTTACCAGTAGTTGTTACATTCTAATGGCTTATGTTGAATAAGATCGCTTGGAATTTGATATCAACATGAGTATTAAACTCCCTGCGTGGTCAGAACCGTATAAGTCTTCGGTATCGAAATCTACTAACGGTGAGTATATACTGTGCAATAGTGTTAGGCTAAAGCTTATCTATAATAATCATGATTTCTATAGTGCCAATGTAAGCCATTGGATGTAGGTATGTATGAGCCGCAGGACATATGTGTGTATGCAACCATCTGATTCTTAGTCGTTATTACTCAAGTGAGCAGCAAGTTCCGTGCCCGAGAAAAGAATATAAGTAGTGATTGAAATACAGACTATGCTCAATTGCTATTACACACTGCTGTGGCATTTTACAACCAACTAACCTGGTCGTTTGAATAACTGTAATTAACTATATGAGCGTTAACTGCAATGAGCTAGTGAGGTAGTTAGATACTCATACGTTGTTTTTTCATTACCCAAGTAAGATCGTGCCATATGAAAGTGACGTGAAGTTATACGCGAATCGTGGGATCGGGGGCAGTGGCTCCTTCCAAAGGCTAATAACGCGTTTTCTACCACCAGCGGGATTTCTCACTGCCCTCATGACCACTTCTGTGGGAGAGCCAAGCGAGACGAGGAGAAAATAACTCCATCCTCATTTCGGATCATTACTTATTCATTTTAATTAGTTTCTTCTTCACTGCTATAGGACTGCAGCGGAATCCGAGAAACTTTCCCTGTCGTTCAGCCAGTATGCGGCTGGAAAACCACTGAGAGTATTGAATTGTGTCAATTCGACGTGTGGACTTCAAAGTCGCCAAACATTGGATTCGCTACCCCTAAAACTGGGTGTGCGTGACTAGAGAAAATGCCTCAAATATCGGATATCGCCAATTCTTGGTGGTTTATTTGGAATTATCGAACGTTTGTACGACTAGAACTGTGATGTACTACTATCAGAAGGATGTACCTATGTATGATACTACTACAAGAAATTTACGTCTGCATTAAGATATTTGTACTGATCATAGGTAGCTCTCTGGTGCAGTGAGACCTTTGTTCTACCTCTAACTTTTACAAAAAAAATTGAAGGGAGAACACCAGAATAATTAGGCATTCAAATAATTATTTTGATTTCTCACTCATGGATAAGTATACTATACTACTTCTTTTAAACAAAGTATCTACTTCAATTACGATGCTAGAATACATATAACTTGAATAACATATAACTTGAATAATCTCACTTTTTATTATAGTATTTTCTTCCCTGAAGCATTTCGTTCAGGTACGATAAAGTTTAAAATTAACATAGTATCCAAAATCTGAATGATGATATAAACGTTTTACAGTGGGTCACAGAATGATTAGCAGAGGAGCGTCAAAAAGGCATTCCACTCCCAGTTTCATGGTGGTCACCGAAACCGAACGGAGTCAGCCGCATGTGAGATGTCTAACTGTACTCTTCGCTTGCTAAGCCGAAAAGGCAGGACCTAAACAACGGAGTCCGAGCTCATTCGCACACAACAGCCGTAGCTGGGGCTACAACAATGAAAACTAGACTAGAGAAATTCTACCATAAAACTGTTTTCAATAGGTCCCACGACGTGTTGTCCAGTATAAGGCGGTGCATGTGAATAGAATGAGATGGTGTGGGCTAAGTGGAAGTGGAACTATACAAGCTTTAAAAGTGCATGAACAACTCACAATATAAATATAGACACCCGTAACATGATGAGTACTCGGTTGATTAGGGAAAGGAGACCACATAGATCAGGGAATCTAGAATAGAGCAGAGAGTCGGGAATATACAGGAAATGAAAGGTATCAGTTTAGGGTGTTTGAGGATTTCATGGTGAATAGAGAAGTGAGATGTGTCAAAAGGGAGCTTTGGGAATTTCGGAATCCCTTGATCCCAACTTCGACCTTTCAAACTTTTCATCAATGGCTGAAAACAACTGATAGCAGAATTGAGGTTAGATTCGCTTCATAGAATTGAGGAGCGATCATAGGAAAATACCACCGAAGGATGAACTCTGACTTCTGTGGAGTGATTGGAAACTATAGGAATGATAATGCAAAGTTTCCCAGCCTTTGCAACGTATCCCGGTTTACAGCACCTAACGACAGGAGGAGGACTTGAGATATCGAATATTAGGACGAGAAAATGAGGTAGCACAGGTGTATAATATACATATCATAGAAATTAAGGAACTTCGAAGAGTAGTTGAGTATGTTCAATAACACGAAATATTCCTTGACCGTCACAGCCATCGAGACGTCGAGGTTAAAGAGTTTTTAAACTTTAAGCATTTTTGTTGTTGTAGAAAACCTAAGTTCAATTCAGTAAGTAAAAAAAAAATTTAAGCTGACGTTTTTTTATAGTAAAAGACTTACGGGTCCGAACGATTTCTCTTGGCATCTACAGCAGCGAGGTCTCGGCAGCACTGAACGCGGATTTCCAGTGATGAGAGTTTGTAATTGTACTGGAGCCCAAATTGGACTTCTCCCTTGACGGCGACCCGCCCGTGCCGCCCTTCACCTGCACCGGAGTACACGCTGGCCATGGAGTCGCTTCGCGCCTGCGGATTGAAGGAACAAGGTAAAGAATCAGAATCCAAATAACCAAATAAGTACATACAATATTTTATGTGGCGGTGGTTTCTATTTTCCTTCGTGTAGTGAGGGTTACGAAGCCCTCAGTACAAAGCTTTTCAAGATGTGAGAAAATCGACGATATTTTGTTGGTCAGTCTATAAAATTAAAGCTACTAACACACTCAGTTGGGCGACAATAGAAAAGAGATTTGAATACGAGAGCTGTATTCATTCCGTCGTATTCAAGTTCGTTCGTTCTAACCCAGTAAATATGGCTCGCATTCACCTATAAAATTCGTCTTGACTGTGAAGTCATCAGTCACAATTGGTGTGGGCAATTAAGTATTGGCAATTGGTATGGGCTTTCAGACGAATCATCTCGATGTAAAACAGTGTATTTAACGAAATACTAGAATAATCTACATTTAAGGGAGGTATCATATACGTGTGATGATGACATTAAATCTAAAATTCACAGTACAGTTATTAATACCGAAATATCCAAACGAATCTATGAATTTCTGAATTATTGAAGTTTCGTGTGATCTAACGAGGAAACTTGGAAGTCTCTATGAGTGAGAAATTCACATCATTTCCCAAGATATAATATATATTATTTTGTTCGATTCTGTGTAATGATTCGAAATGCAACTCTCCAGATAATAAGTTTGCACTAGTTTTATCGGAAACATTGATATTGATTCAACTCTATTGTTCTGTTTGCACCCAATCGTCATCGGCAAACTCCAAACTAAATAACCGTGACACCTCCGCCCGCCGATGGACTGCCTTCGTAATTAAGAGACAGTTGATACAACTGGAGGAAAGTGCCAGGTGACGGAAGCGCTTTAGGGAGGGGATTAAACACCCATTAAGAGCGAGGCTGCGTCTGCTTACTCAAGAAAGGGTTAAAAAGGAGTCGGCCGTTCGGGAAAGCACGAAAGTACCGTGGCAAAACGCGTGGCAAGTGCAAAGAACCCAATACTAACAGCAAGTGAACACAGTCGAGAATCGGCACAGCTCTAGAACGATTTATGGTACCAAAAGAAATTAAAAACTTTTTCCAGAAAGATAATTTTAACTCAACATAAAATTGAATATCAATTGAATATGATTGTCGTAAGGTGGGCGAAATTACCTGTCCATAATCACCACTGGACTAGATTTCTTACAAGTTGAGAGGGAAATATTCATAATATTATCGTTAAGTGTATTTTGGAATTTTCTTCAAAGTACGAGTTTGTAAAAAATAGTATGATCAATCAGACTTGCTTAATAATACTTGTAGTGTTTTGAATTCATAGTCAGAAGATTTAATATTAGAACAAGGTTTGAAAAGAATCAAATTTTCATTTATCGAGGCCTTGGATGTTCGAATATTATCATAATCAGGAAAAGAGTCATAGACAGCACCACATTAGTGAATTCATCTTTTCGTACGTTGATTTCCTGCAAGCGGACTGGTGTCTATGATTTTTATTCCAGTTTTCAAATATTTCCAGTTTCACTGATGTGGTCCTGAATATTGTAGAAGGTCGAATAAAAGATGTTGGTGGGGGCTATTTCTAACCCTACAGTTGGGTGAAGTAGTCGAGGGGTGCCGGAGTAGATAACGGAATTCTACTATGAAAATTGGTTTCGGTCCTCGGAATCTCAGATCGTAGATTTTATGTAAAGAATTCGCGGGCGCGGGTATAACGCAAAATACAACGGGGAGCAGAATAAAAATCCAATCATCCTCCCGGGTTACAAGGGGAAAGGAGATATGTCGGAGAACTCACCCCGAGAGAAGCCCTATGAGTCAGCAGGTCATCCCCGACTTCCTCGTCCGTCCCTCTCACGACCGGGTCTGAGCAGATGCTTGCGTCATCGCAACCTGAAACAGTTCAACAGCGTTATAAATATTCACTCTGGTCCCGCAATCAAAATAAAATCACAGCTCAGAAAAAGTCAAGGTGAAACCATTGAGGACACGGAGATTGTACCATTACGCAGTCACTTGATGAAAACCATTAAATAAACGTACAAAAACGAAGGACAAATGACAGACAAGACGAATGCAACTGACGGGGAATTTGCGTATGGGCCTTGGCGACCTGTGCTCTTATCAGCTCACTCGAGTATGGAAAAACACCCAAGAAAAATCCCATTACAACCAACTCATTACTTATTGTATGTTTATGAAAGACATTCCATTCATTTAAGTGACCAACGAGGCACACAGGCTCCACTTCATGTTTGAGGGCCCGAACCGGCAAATAAATGTCATCCAAGGCATAAATTGAGCTCAAATCAGTCTTTTTGGACACACCACGTTGTATTTCCAAGACGCCAGCCAATAACCCCAAAGAAATGATCGAGAATCTCACGGTGATTTTGTATATGTCCTTGGATTTTTTTGCTGAACCTTATCAGTTTTTTTGCCTAAAATGAAATGTCGAGGGGTTGAGAGAGTGAGAGAATGACAGCTCCTTGAACGGCTCCCCTTATTTTCGGTGGTTCCTGACAATTCAAATACTCGTACGTCGTAGCTTGAAACTCCATTCCCACCCAACGATTCATTTTTCCATCACAAGATTCCAACACTTCAGCAAATGCTGAAATCTGTAAATGGGTTTAGAAAGCTCTGAAACGGATTGGTATCGAAAAATATTTCCGTGCCATTTTGAACCCACTGCAAAGGCGTCTTTTTATCGTTAAGAAACTTTGTTGTTCGTGACACTATCACGATACAACCAAGGCATACCTTATATCGTTTTCAATTGTGGTCGAGTGAAATTTATATGTACCGGATGATCAATCAAACGATGCCACGAAAGAAGTCTTAGCGGATAATCAAGGACGGGACTACAGGCCATGAACAAGACGGGCAGGGTTACGTAACGTCAAGTTCTCATCACAATGGACAATCACTTCGTGACCCAAAACTTCCAACTTTTCCGATAAATGGGCAAGAACATGAATATTGAAAAGGTAAGAACTCGGCAACAATACCTTCTGAATGATACTATTTTCGAACACTGCTTCGGTCGAGGTCATTTGTAGAAATTAAATAAAATTAAAAATGCAATGCTTAATTTTATATGGTGACTAAAACAGAGACCGACTAATGTCCTTCAAGTGTGCAATTAGTTATCAATAGGGATGGGTCGGTTGCACTTTTTACCGGTTCGGTTTCGGTTCGGTTTTTTTAAAAATCGGTTCCCGGTTCTCGGTTTTTTCGGTTTTTTTTACAGTTGCGCTTAGAACCAGTTTTTGGGCCAAAGCAACTCTAATTGGAACTTCAATTAGTATACAATTAATAAAATAAAATACAAAAAATTACTAAGTCAAGTAGATAATAAAAAATCACAAAATGTATTGAATATTGTTTACTATAAAATACATCCAACAGCATACATTTAATAAGATAAATCATGATCCTCTTCTTTCATTGTGTTGTAATCGTAATGCAACACTCGATGCTGATGCCGAGTATTTGTAAAAACAAAAATTATTACTGTTAAAAACCTGAGAATCTCATAAATTGAACTGTAAATGTTAAAAGCAGAAAGGAATAACATCTGAAACCGTTAGTTATAACTAATTGTGTGCTTTGATTTACAACGTAGACGATCAATAAAGATAAATTTATTAATGTCGATCGGACAAAAAACCGAAAACCGAAAAAACCGACTTTGGACGATCGGTTCTCGGTTTCGGTTTTTTCCCAAAAACCGGTAAAACCGACAACCGAAACCGACCCATCCCTAGTTATCAATGATATGGATGGGGGGCGCTTTTTAAAACTACCTACAGCTTTAATCAGGCGTAATTAGTGAGTGTACACGACAACAGCTGATTAACTTCCAATTATTTCTCAACAAAATATGGCTACTACAGAAATTGAGCTTCGAAATCAGAACTTGTATACAATGTTAGACTGTAATCTTAGATTAGTTGGATGCGTGCACTAGTTTCATTTTAGTAGATCTTGTGTCAGATTTAGTGGACCCAAATCTTGGGTTGAGTTTATAGATACCATTTAAATTTTCTTTTTGGTGATTTCAGTACATTCCTGTATCCCTTCGGTAAGGAAAGTAGACAAGAAAACAAGATAAAGAATCATTCCTTACAATCTTCCATAGATGACAGAAGGCGGTTTAAATCACCAAGAAGAATTACACCCATTTGTACCGAGGACCCATTTGATACAGATTTGACCATAGACAGTGAAATACCACACGAAGTGTTCGGAGGTTGTGTTTTTTCCCAGTAAATATTATCATCCTGAGGTCCAATTGAATCAAGAAATATTTCTTCGACTTATTCATGAATATTCGTCAACTTATCTCAAATTACCATGGTTACAACTTGAGGGAGAATAGATAAACAGGACTTATGAGGAACAGCACAGTACCAACGTGACAGACAAATAATAGAGAACAGGAGTCTACTTATAATATGACCATCATATGATTGCATTCGTTAGACTGAGGAATATTAAGACTAGAGGGAGAAGACCAGCTGGTTTTCCCTTTTGTAGGAATGAAGTATCTTTAGAATCAAGTAAAGGTACCAAATGAAGGTCAAGTTGGCAATAATTCGTACCAGCATTTTTAGTTTTAAGGCTAACAACGACACATGTGACTACAATCCAAAAGCCATAGCAAGAAAAAACCGAGATAACCAAAAAATCAATCAACATGAAAATATGAGCCCAATATAACGAAATTTCACAGATGTGACGTGACACAAGAGCTCAAACGCTTGATGATCCCAAACTGACTTACTAAGGTACTGGCGGCTTAGTTTGCGAAGGCCTGGACGCTTTCGGCGCCTGTACGATTGAATGGCGTCCTTCAGCATTTCTAATAGCCTCAAAGGTCCTATGAAGAGTGTTAACAGTGATTTATTCGTGAATAAAACATTATTTTCTTGAAATGAAAACAGCAACACGGTGTTTACAGGTTTATAGCTGTAATGAAAGTTCAATAATGGAGTAGTCAACCCGATTAGTGTTGAACTGGAACATTTGCGGTGCTAGTGGAATGTTGCGGTCGCGCGGCCCACTTTTGCGAACTGCTTTTCTACTCTAACACTCCAGGAGTTCTGGTGTTGCCTCGTCCAGGGTGCAAATGACATCATTTTTGAATGTTTGATCCAATAAAGAGGTATAAGGATAGGGAACCATTCAGTGACAGCGACCTCTTAAGTAATAGTAAGCTATCACCAGAGTACAGTGCGAATGTACTCTGGTGTTGCCCAAGTGGCCTCATGGGACATTATATAGCATTTTCAAGTCAAATTCACCCTTTCACAAATCAGATTCACCCTTTTACAAATCAAATTCACCCTCTTGAAAAGTAAATAGGCAAATGGAGTCCCGTAAAACAAAACGAAAAACCAATGGTCGGTTCGGAGCAGCTGTACATAGGAGGTTTAAAATGTATTTCAACAATATAACTGTTGTAACGCCACGAGAAATGACTTCCGTAAGATGATACTGACGATTGAAGTTCTTGCATTGCTTAAATTTGATTTGTAAAAGGATGAAATTGGTTGGTACAAGGGTGAATTTGACTCGTAAAAGGGCGAATTTGATTCAGAAATGATTTATCAGGGCAGCACTAAAAGAGGAGGTGTTGTTTGGAAAAGTGGTCATCTATCTCTTTTCCACTGGGTTGTTCCCACTTCGCCTATATTATTCTTATATTGTATATTCTTTGAATATATTAATTAATAGCTAAGAACAGGAGAAACGTGAAGAACATGATGAAAGCCATCACAAAATGTTTCACAGCTTAACGGTAAGTGTGGTGTTTGACTTCATATGGAGAAATGACACCGCTTCTCATTGCGCCAAACAGAGCTAACCATTCGATAACTTCGATATTTTGAACTCAAATTTGTCTTTAATGGGCGAACAGAGGAAAAAATTGAATAAGGTACCAAATTAATCAATTACAAATTAGATCGTCCCAAATGTTGAATATCGTCCACCCAAGTTGCAATATCTGTTGAATAGCGCAGGAGGAAGTCGTGAGCGGTGGATGGCACACCTGGTTTTATTTCCAAAATGTGTGATTTTATTTCACTTTACTCCAGAATATAATTGGTCGTTGAATCGAAAGAAGAAAAAAAAACACAAATCGCACACCATCGATCGCAATGATTCTTAAATCGTGATTGTGAGGATGATCGCTAATAGTAGGCAAAATGAGGTAATTTATGGGTTGAGCGGCCCCACCGAGATCGGATCTCCGG
Organism: Stenodema calcarata; assembly: GCA_963920205.1. Classification (NCBI taxonomy): domain Eukaryota; kingdom Metazoa; phylum Arthropoda; class Insecta; order Hemiptera; family Miridae; genus Stenodema; species Stenodema calcarata. Next base: position 23,404,253 of record OY986051.1, on the reverse strand, counting down.
TGAAACTGTCGGCACGTTTGTAAAATAACCAAACCGGTTTGAGGATAATGAAGGAAGGTAAATTGGAGAAGTTTACTGGCGCCGTTTGATTATTATCTGCAAGGCGAGGGATTCGGCGTCTGTTTTCTGAAACTTATTTTCTGTTTTTCTATTTCCTTATAGTATCCACCTGATTACAACCAATATCAGACTTTCTACCATTCTGAATGACTCGATTAATACACGGTGCCTCAACCGGACGTCGGGTGCCACATGAATCGTACGTTTCCAAACAGCAAAGACGGTCCTAGGTAAAATAATTATGGAAGCCCACAAATCCGTTCCAAAATGCTCTCACTAATAATTGTGAATCTTCTGTAAATTGATGTAGTAAGTTATGTTATGACCATTCATACGGACGTAAAAACGAAAGCGCAGGGGGAGAAGTGAAAACGCAATCAATGGAGGAGGGATTGGCTCAAGGCCGAAACGGCATTGACATAACGACCAGCGCCTATTCCCCAGCTGGAAATGACCGAAAACAGTATTCGATCGGCAGAAGTATCTATAACCTTAATTCTACGGACTTTCTACTTTAGCGATAAAACCCCACTAGGCTCAAGTCCGGTCTAGACGAGAGAGTAAGAAAGTTGCAGCTGAACCGGATGTGACCGCTGAAGGCCCCTTCGCCGTCGCGCACCGAGTGCTCGGCAAGTCCTGTGACAATGGGCTCCGTTTCTTCATACGATCCCTCCACCGTAATCATACCGCCGCTTCCGGAAGGCGGGAAAAACTCACAACGAACCCAACCGTGTGTTGATACGGCAGCTAAGGGCAATTGAACCGTTTATTTGGAGTAGGTAGTTATTCGGAGAAAGCTAGGAGTTCCCAGCTTTTTTATTCTGCCTTGAATTCCAAGCTTATGGAGCTTCATGAACGTGGGTTAATAGTGTCGATCAATCACCAGTTGAATCCAAGTTTATATCAGCATTAAAGCTCAAGCTACAAAGACTTCCATGTTATCAAAACCTCCGGTTCACTTCTAGACGCTGCAATGTTTTTAAATCTCCAAAACTAAAATTTTTGTTGTTGTGGCATTCTATGGCGGTCTGAACCCATTTAATTATATGCCCGATTATTCGACCGTACGATTTCCTCGCCGACCAATCGTTGATTATTTTTTATATGACTTTCAATAATTGAGACCTTGAAAGTCATATAAAAAATAACAGGAAAATCGTCTCTAAATTTAGTTATATAGATGCAGATGCTCCAATTGTGTTGAAATTAGCGAATAACCAGAAGTGTGTAAAGGTTGATAATTATTATCAACCTTTACACACTTCTGGTTATTCGCTAATTTCAACACAATTGGAGCATCTGCATCTATATAACTAAATTTAGAGACGATTTTCCTGTTCCTTGGGTATTTTCGAAAACTTTAGCTACAGTTATTCGTTTCGCGTGAATGGGGTCGAACCATGCCGATTTAGAATTTGGTGTCCATTTGTCTGTCCTTCAATCACGCAAAAACGACTGAATGGATCGAACCCTTCTCCCGTATTTAAGTTTTTCCGTTATCGGGGAAGGACATAGGAGTATTCACTTCCGGATCCGAAGCACAGGGGGAGGGGGGGGGGGAGTTTATAGGGAAGCCGAAATATACAAATCTTAAATTCTTCCTTCCCGTGAGACAGATGAAATTTATATTTGGTACCTATTTAAGATTATAAGGGTTTGTAAAGGGACATGTAAGAGGTATAATCCGTAAAGCGACAGGAAAGAGTGGCAGATGGATCCATCCCGAGTTCTGCCCGTCAGCGATGGGACGGACAGCTAGTACAACAATGAAAGTACTAAACCGTGGTGTTTCCAAAATGTTGTGAATAGTCAAGGAACTATTTGCGGCGAACTTTATCTCAATCTTTCGGCAAGATCTGATAAGCGGGTCTACTTAGTAACACACCCATGCCTTAACGGTTGCCCAATCGATTTCACTCAAATGTTGATATCGGATAAAGTACCTACGTTATAACTTCAATCTTGTCATGTTCAAACGGGACATCCTACTTACGCCTCATGCTCATGAACTACAGGACAAATTCAAGGGTAGGTCATAACGAATTAAAGTCAGCAGAGAGTAGACATTAATGAGAAGGCGGATATAAATATTTGTACATCGTCAATCGGATCGTCACAATAGTCTACTTTTTGTTGAATAGTCGAATCGAGGTTAGAGCCCAGAACTGGAAATTCTATCTAGAACGGGAACTAGATTCTATTTGCATTGATTGCCAGTTGCTTATAAATATGAATATTTTCAATTTGAGGATTGTTGAGATTTTGATAGAATGAAAAAAAAAAATGAAAAAAGTCGCCTCCAGGTCATTTTCCTCTTCCTTAAATAGGGTTCATATCAAAACTCATCAACTTCGTGCAGCGGCCGTAGGAAGTTCAAACATATTAACCGAAACTAATGGACTGACTCAGCCCTCAGGTTTCTTCTCAAATTACTGTGATGGGGCGTAAAAGTTGAAGGATGGCGGTGTAGAAATTGAAGGCAATTAAACAGCAGCACGAGATGGGAAAAGAATATAATACTCATACCAGGGACCCGTGTGTGGATAGAAGTGGAGCGAGCGGGAACGTTGACTCCAAGTTCAAGAAATTGAAAACGATTTTGTTGCGTTGGTAGGAGATGGGTCAAATTAATTTCCACTGCAGTTCACCCAAGATCCGAGACTGAAGTGGAATATTATATCGGTTGTTCATGTTCATGATTTTCGTAACACATTTTGGATATATGAGTATGATATTTTGCATCATATGAGTACAGTTCGTTTGATATTTTTGTTTCTGCAATGAATGACTCTTGTGAAAAAATTATTATTGTTGCTAGAATAAGATTTATCCCTCCCACACATTCTCCTCCAGCCACATATTCACAGAAACTATGATTGCTTTGCACATTTTTAACATCGGAAACGTAATGAAAATTTACCAACTATAGGTACCTACTTGACTGTGGGAATAATATGAGGATTTAGAGGCGATGTATTCTCGGGGACAGGAGATGACAGAAACCATAAATGGCAATGGCGAAATTTAGTTTCGGTGTTGGATGTGCATCATATTTCCACGGTCGATGAAATTGAGATTGTGAGCAATAAGTAGGTAATTCTTCCTGACACCGTCATCAGTCCAGGAGGCGAGAAGCTGCTAATCGACGCATGATCGAAATCGCCCCACTTAGAAGTGATATCGTGGGAGTTGATGCGGGCTTTGAGACCGCCTACAAATTGGTGAAGATGAAGAATTCCAGAACGGTAAATGGTCCTCAACTAACGCCTCAGACGTGACTTTCCACTTACGCTACGACACCTCCATTATCAGAACATGATCACTTTCGAGTTTCTACTTCTAACTTAGGATACAATCAACTTCCGGAGGGTTTCTTCGATGAGATATTCTTATCAAGGGGATCAGGAGTGAATCTACGCTTGCATACTCACGTACAATGATACTGCAGCGCCCCGACAACTCAATCAGAACATTCCACTCGCACTACTTTAACCAACAAAAGCAGAGCAGCACCCGAGAATTTAAATGAGATTTTCTCATGCACGAGCTCGCCTCCTTGGAATCAACTCACCACTAGCTTCAAATGAACATGTACAAAGGAGGAGAATGGTTAATTAATTTTAAGGACTGTGAGAAAACAAAGATCAGGTCCACAATAATATTTACCAACCCATGACACTTTATACCATTAAAATGAGGTATTAAGTTCGTATGTGATGGAAACAAAGGAGGAAAGATAATGTAGGTACATTTTAAAACCGCACATCAACCCATGACGTCACCGAGCCCAGGCTCTACAGAGGGGCCCTTAGCAACCAGTGACGTCACACTCAACCTTTCCCAATTTTACGGTCAAAGTATTAAATATATTAACTTTATTGAAGATGAAACTAAAATTGTATCGTGGTTGTATTTTAAAAGCGAATTCAATCTCTATTTTTAAGGTTGCTGTATGGAATGAAAAGTGTTCATAAAGTAAAAGTATTCATAAATAATAATATTTCATGAGTGAATTCAATGATTATTTTCAAGATTCCCGTAAATATGATAAGTTGATAGGTATCAGATTCATTGCACCATTTCTTTCTATTACTTATTATATGTGAATAGAATCGCTTGGAGTAGATGGTACGAGCCAGAAAAAGTTGCGTTTCTGTCATCGGAAGTCGTCAAATCTACAGGTTTTTTCCACATCTGGAAATAGGTTCGTAGCAAGATTTCTAAAGTCCCTGCAGGACGTCGAGCTTTCTCTGTTTTAGGCACGAACTGAGGAAAAAGGTTCGAGAGAGGATTATGCAGGATTGTCGGTGAAACTGCCAATTAAGTGCCCTACTGTCGCAGGATACGATTTCCAGAGAGGTATCAAAGAATGTGATTGATCGCTCATTCGGAATCACCAGCTATATAGTCATAATCGTATTGTGGCTTTATGGAGCCAAGAGGTCGTACGCCCTTTGATCTCCATCTCTTGAATACTTTAACCGAACTTTCTCCATCCAATCGTGCTCTAGAGATACCTCGTCGAAAAAACCTCAGTTCACGAGGTGATATCGATCGGTGAAAAACGTCAGAGAACTAAGTAGAAGCGCACCTTGTGTTTGATGGATCCTTCAGCTACGGCTCCAAAAATTCAAAGCCTACATCAATCTTTGGTCATTGATACGTTTTGAAATATGAGGTGAAAAAGTTGTCAATCCCAAACACTTCTATTTGAGTAGGTCTTTCTCACTCTTAGATGTTTAAAACGATACTCCGTGTGAAAGAGAGAAGAGGTTTCTGGTGTTTCGTCCCCCACCCGACCCTGTCATGCAATGGGTGATAGCCCTCCGGAAATGTGGATAATAATATGCTTAGGATCGTAAAATGGATCCCCAGTCCTCCAGCCTGTCGGCACTTCAATAATTCGGAAATCGAAATGACGAGGTACTCCGTTAGAAGCCTGTAACTGTTTGTATAGCTGTTTCAGAGTTTATGATCCGTGTCTACCTGTGTATAGTCGAGTTGTTGCCATAAACATGGATTAAATTGGTATGGTACGACCTGCACGAGTTCAATAATTATCAAAGTGATATATGCATGCGTCGAACCCATGTAATCCGCATAGCTGTGGTTTTACACAACTAAATTCGCGGAGTTGCTGAGTACTGAAATCCCACTAATCCTTTCAGCTGATCCAGCTCCATTTACTGGTTGCCTTCAACCGACTTCGATGTAATTCCTAATGACGAGGGGGTGGGGGGGATTATTTTATCTCAATGCCTCTACACATGCCCAATTGTTAAAAAAAAAAATGTGTATCGTTTGTATACTTTTGTCAGTCAATATGAAATCAGCGGGTCCTAAGATGACTATAATGACCCTCAATGGCAGATGGCTAATGGGTCCATGGCCAATAGCCATAGCCCATATCTTGAGTTATTTTTTTAAATCTATTTTTATTGTATTATTCTAGTCACAACAAATCAAGAAACCCTACAGAAAATCGGATGAATTCCAAATGTTACAAAAAATACGTAAAACAGAAAATAAGATGACGTCAGCAGACCCCACACAATTGATCATTTGCAAACATCATCAACGTACAGGTGATGAAGGGAACGAGTAAATACCTAGCGATTTCCACTGAGTCAAGTTTGAGTTTTTTACGTGTTCCAAACGCAAAATCGATTCGGGAAGATAATTTGTAATATACCCTTCAGGGTATTGACAACGCGCAGAATATCAATGTTTTACGTAGGTATGCTACAAATAATTTTACAGGTACAATTACTGTAATTTGTGAAGTATTTCATACCCTACAATGTCATATTTCATTCCTTTAGAAGCTGTGGTTGAACAAATCGTTGCTTAAGAATAGTAATGGCGTATCTCAAAGACCATCATTTTTCAGGAGCAAATAAATGGGTTTCCCTCTCCATTTGCCACGTTAAATTCATTGTTCATTTATAAATTTCACTAACGAAGCTACTATAGAAAAACCATAGAGATAGGCCTTAATTATTTAAAATTGCGTGGTATGCTTAACCTTATTGAACTATTGAAAAATATTTCGCTATATGGCCCATCTCAACTACCCATTGGAAAAACATGCATGAAATCAATTAAGACAGATACTTTTCATTGTTTTAATGATCCCTATAGGTAGAACTAAATTCCTATTATAATATATTTCATTCATATTATGTACCTATAACTCCAACATTATTGATTAATGTTTTTGCAACACAGCAAAAAATGTCTACATGTTATGAAAACACTGATAATTCGGGCCTTTCTGCAGCTACGACAGACCAATTTCAGGGATACTAACGCGTAGGGAATGAAAAAACAGTATCACAGTAATACACTTTTAGCTTAAAACCCATTTTTTGAGATAGGCCATCATTGTTCTTAAGCGACGAAATACTCTTTATTGGGTGAACTATCACAAATGAATTTGAAAATGATTCGTCCGATTTGGCTCAAATATTGGAAGGTGGTTGGAAATGAAAATATTAGATATGTTACATAATCTCGATAGGGTCACTCTTCCCTAAGCGTTAGAATCAACAACTTCGTGAAATGTCAAATATTCTTCTTCCCACCGTTCGGAGAAGCAAGCTTTCCCATTTGAAAATGAATATTACAATAATTATTTAAATGATTTAAATCATGCAGTATCTAGATCTGTGTTAAATGGTATACACGGCCTTTCTTGACGCCTAAGTAAGGAAACAGAACAACCAATAATGTTAAGTGTTGAAGTTATCAAGATTAAACTCTGGTTCGCTCAAACTAAACCACGTCCGATTCCACCTTCTGCTGAACGAAGACATGCAATGTGTCTGGTCTAAGGGATAATTCTCGGTTAAAGCTCTCTTATCTACCTCCCTTTATTGACCACTAACACCTTCTTCGCAGTTAGGGTTTAGACGATACCACGGAGCCACAACATGGAACAGCACTACTGCTCTTTAATGGGCTACAAAACTGTATAGAGATTTCAACACAAACAAATGAAACGGAACATTCGTTTGTGTTATGTAGATTCTCCATCTTCTTGTGATCTGTGTGAGCTAGTACAAACCAACCCGATAAGCAATGGACACTCAACCCAGTTATTTTGCAGATTTTTTTAGGGCTAATTTTACGGATACAAGAATTAATATCGGCAAGACCAAATCAGTACTGCGTCTTGCCGATGATAATCAATTGTCATAACATAATAATCAATTGTAATGATCAATTTTCGGAAATAGTGCCAACCGACTCAACGAGTACAATTGATCATTACTGTATTGCTGTATATTCAACTCTATCTTGTCCCATGTAATCCCAAATATTTCAATCATTCTGTTCAGTAATAATTATTCATCATATAAGGGTATTTATACCGGAGATCTGGGCCGATGGGAAGTCTATACAGAAAATAATAAACCGTTGCGGAAAAATATTCGGCGTTGTTCAATCCTAAACTTGAGACAGCTCTTCGTCCGTTTGTTACAGCTTGCGGGCCTTTACCCGACGACATGCCACATGAAAAACGGTTGGCTATCTTTCCTTTGAAAAAGGTCCTTTCACCTCTCAGAAGGGTTCTTCCGTTTTCTTGTCATGAATGAGCATCCGATGTTGGCTGGACTTGCGATCGACCGCGTCCCGCCCTGTCTGCCATTCTCCGACAAATGTCCCACGGGTTTTTAAACTACTTATAAATATTTGATCGTCGATTTCTTTCCCCCGGTTCTTTCAAACGCCTCCGCGTCATCCTTTTGCCGTAAACGCTACATCACCCTTCACCCGTACGAGATGTGGTCGCGTCATCCTCGCTAATCGTCCCTACGGCTTGTCCTTGGGATTAGATCATAAGTACTCAAACCCTTTCAAATCTAATACATGTCCATTAGATAAGCGGATTACCATAATTTATTATACACACTCAATAGCACTCCAACTCGACATCCTGATTCTGTGTTGGTGTGGTTTTATTTCAGACAATGAGTAAGGTTTGACACTTATTGCCAAAGCTACACTATGCAGCACCATTACAATGTAATTAACAACCGTCGTTATACTCTCCATCTGATAACCACCAGTTTTTCATTGACTCCACAAGTTCGTCGATCTGAGGCTTTGGTATTACATATTAATATTAATTACTGCTTAAGCACTGCTACCATTCCAATAAGCGTACGATACTTCTCTCACCTCTCACTGGAGAAGTGAAACTCAATTATATCTCTCAACCGGAGTATGACTAATAAGTGAAAAGAAAAGTATATTTCACCCACGTAAATCTCCACTTAACCCATTAGAGCCAGTAGCCTTGCCACGGTCCGTTGGCTATTCAGATCTGCTGATGAAAACTTCATTTACGAGTTGGTTTATTTGTTACCTGAACCAGATTAGAGCCAGGAGTAGAACAATCAGGTTGTAATTAATGTTTTTATTACCCAGAAATACTCAAGTACTTTTGCACGTGTGGATGCCAGAATCTTGTAACAACATGACTCCGCTAATCCGAAACTTGAAAATCGTCTAGGACTGAAATAGTGCTATCTTGAGTCTACCCCTCTAAATTTGCTGGTTTACGTTTCAAGATAAGTAGATGCAGAAAATCGAATTAAAAAACATCCGTCCATCCGCCGTACGCGCCACTTGTCCCAGTTACTGTCGTGCTAAAATTACGAAATTTCGTTTACGAGTCCGGACCGCACCGATGATTATGCTTGAAAATTTTCATAACCCTGTGTCAACGGGAAGGGGTTCAAAATGAATTTTGAAATTTTGTATCTCATATCTCGAAAAATTCAAATGGAACGGTATAGTTGTTAGATCACATTTAAATAGAGTTTAATTTTTAGAATATTTCAAGTCCATCCGTTCGTTCACAACGAGGGCTCAATGTTGGAGCAGATCAAAATTCGTCAACATGAGGGTGAATCATGCGGCAGTCTATCGGGTCAACGTTCATTCAGCTGATTCTAACAGCATTTCAGCAGATTTTTAGTTCAGCATTTCTGTGTCCAATTATTTTCATTTACAACTACGAATTAGATTGTGCTTATAAAGTAACGTTGACCATATTATGAACCATGAAACTAAATCTGACAACTGTGAGTGGCAATAATTGAATTTCGGAGGGTACTGTAGTTTTTATAAATATTATATTTTGTCGAGTTTGATCTATGAAAATCTGGCGAACCTATTTCAGAGGGATGTGTTTCGATACCTCTGCGCAAAAAGGGCGAATCCGAATTTTCGCTCAAGGGCGAATCTGTTTTAGCGATTGACAACCTCGCGAATCTGCAAGTCGTTATGAATGGAAAACGGCGAATATGAACCCAGTCAATTTTACAAAAAGACAAAGGGCGAAACTGCTCGTGCTTTGGGCCGAATCTGCTGCGATCTAAAGAATACATTTGAATTTTATTTGTGCAATTTTATCTGCAATAAAGTTGTATCTTCCAGTTTTCAAAAGTACCGTTTTAAGAGGGAAGATCACTATTTCTCTTTTTAAATTGACTTTGGCCTCAAGAAAGAGTTACAAAGGTGCTTAGCAATAAAGAGTAAAAACAAAAGGAAGTAATGCTAAAAACGGGTTTAAAACAGATGCTAAGAAACAATGATAAAAAATAAGACTATTAATAGGCACGATGCTAAATTTTGTTCAAATATCACTGAAAAATAATATTTAGGCATTCTTTACTTCCCTATAGGTAAGTATATAATATATACTTATAGGAAAGTAAAGAATGGAATTAGAAAACTACATACAAAATGAGGCCATTGCAATAGTGTCTTTTCACTAACAAAAATTCGCTGAAAGGGCGAATCTGACAGTTTCGCCCTTTTTACGCTCAAACTTTTCCAACAAAGTATAGATCGTTGGGGCGAATCTGCATCACACTGAACTAAAGCTTATTAATAATTTTACTGGAGTATCCCAAAGGAATTAACTTTTGAGGAATTCGTAGTAAGATAGTGTAGGTACCCACTGAAAGTAGAGAAAACTGAACAGGAGGTTATAATAACTAGCGACGCCGTTAGGGGTTTTAGAAACACAGTGCTCGATTACAGATTCGCCCTTTTTGCGCAGAGGTATCGGTTTATAATGAGTTAAAACACGGTATCAAAAGTTTCAAGGATTATCTTCGGGGCCACGTCCTGAACTTCCAAATTTTAGGGCAATTCAGGGGAATACGATTTGTTTTTATTCGATTTTCTGATTTTACGAATCTTGGAGCGTCAACCAACCAATTTTAAGGGAGTTTCAACTTTTTTGTCGATTCAAATGGTTCATTATTAAATATGATGAACCAAAAAGCCGCTAGTTTATTATGGACGACCCATATTGCTTTGGATATCAGTTCTGAAATCTCGAATGTTGGAGAGAAAAAAAAACCATCATAACTTCGGACAAATCTTATTTTGCAGGGAAATTCTGGAGAACGTCGCTTCGATGTGAAACGAAGACGTGGGAATTCGTACGTTACCTAATTTATTGAGGACGAGATTCCCGTGTTCCAAAAGGCAACGATAACATTTTGCAAGCTGGACTTCTCCGAATCATGTGGAGGTAGCTGAACTCGAAACATCTCGCGGAGATCGAAACGGGAAAAAAGTCACGTTCGCCGTTCGGAAAGCGACCGAAAAAGTCAAAACCCGCCAGCAGACAATCGTCGCACGTTCGGGAGTTTGGAACCCACAGATCGCGATGCTTTGGGAACGAATCACTACAAGATTCTTCGGACGATTATCCCAGTTGAAGGAAGGTTTTCCGGTTACGATGCATGTTTTCTGTATTCATCGCAGAGATCAGAAGAGTATTCGATAATAACGTACCTAGTTTGTCAAAACCTCGTTAACTTCGAATGAGGTTTTCCGCATTATGATCGGATGGATGACAGGTTATTTGGTCATTATAATGGAACACACCTACCAACAGACTTTTGATCGAAAACGACTTTGCTTTGATCGAAAACAAGATTATTGGACATATTTGCGACGCGTTTGTAAGAAATGAGGTACCTCACAACGACTTAGGAATTGAGACGGCACTGGAGAGGATCAGTGCGAGTTACAGACTCTTGAAAGCAAAAGCTACCGTTCCTGAAGTTGAGGCTATCGCTTTACGTTGATCGTAGGTGGAAGAGGAGGATCCTGAGCGACAGCGTTCTCCAGCGTTCTCCGCCCACAACTGATACAAAATCAAAATTATCGTTGGACTGGCGCTCAACGCTGGTCTATGACAAATGTCAATAACCTCTCATCGCTGGACCGTGCTGTGAGGTCCCAACAGCGCACTGACGTTGTTTGAATCGCAAGATCCAAAGGACCTTGAAAAGACGTCAAGCATGGTGGGACCGGGTCCGGTGGAAAACGCTCCTGCCACTAATTTTTGGGGCACACGGGTCCTCTTCCCTTTAAGGACCTAGGTAAGAAAGTTTTGAAGGCTGTGATTGACTTAGACTTTTGAAATAAATTTCTAAATTCACTATATTAATTTAAAAAATGCCCCCACGAGTCGTCCGAGTTTTGAAATTCATAAAATACATTTTTTGTGAGGACTTCTACTGAGCAGTGACCTCACCACGCGTCTCAGGTAAATAGTGTCAATAGACGCTAATTTACAAAATTAGCACAACTGTATTGCACCATAGTTTGCAAATAAAGTTAAATATTTTTTAAAAATCCGAGCTAATAGACCGCAAATTGCACGTAACCTTCTTCTTATTGGATATCTTGGCGATTCTACAGTGACCCCCCCCCCCTCCCCTGGATTTCGAAACTTTAAGTCAATCACGGCCTGAGATATCCTTCAAAAACCGTCCAACCCAAGTCCTGCAGGTCCTTGAAACAACGTCAATCTCCTACACCTTCTCTCAACAATTGTGAAGCTTCACAACCCTATCCCCACAATTACCACAGAGGCAAAATTGAGTAAATAGATTATTTGCATTTGAAAACGACTGAACGGGAACCCTGAAAAATACACCGAAGTATGGATTTATACTTGGATGAGAGTGAGCTTTGCAAATGTTATAACCTAAAATAACCGTGTAGGTAGTGTGTTCAGGGAAGCGCCAGACATGAGGCAATGATGTATTCATTTCCATACTGGAAACTCTTCGAATAATTGAATCACATTATTAGTTGGTGTAACAAGTAACAACCACCTCTCTCCTAAACTTATACGCTATTCACCTCCACTCTATTCATTTTCAAAACGGAAGAAGTAATTTTCAGATCAATTCAAAACTACTACGGTTATCTTGAAATGGTTGACGAGTACAAGGTTGCTGACACGCAAGCACCTCTAATGGGCAATTCCATTGTGTCCGAAAATTTACAATAGGACAGTATTTTTCGGTCAAGGGACGTGTGAAGATTACGAAAATAGCATGAGTTGATCAGTTTTTTCGTTAAGTTTGGTAGGAAATGCAATCAAACTAGTACTTGTTCGTACTACGCGCGCTCAAACCTTGACGTCATCGGACACCTCAAACGAGGATGGATAGTTAGTTTTAGTATCCACGATGTTTCAAGAAAAATGATCCATTCGCGTCACTCCATCTTTGCGTCACTCCAGCATTCTCTATTCTGCATTATCGCTTGATTATCGCCGTTCGCCATAACAAATTGATTTTCATCTCTTTCATCTCTCTTTTTTTATTTTTCATCCGAGTGCCCTGTGTTAAGAAATTAAATGGCATCCAGCTCTAGTGTGAAAAAGCCGAGGCAAAATACTATCGAAGACGGATTTGAACCTGGTAACACAACCTTCGCTGGTAGGCGCTCTGGTAACAAGGATTGAACCTTCCGCACGCCACAGGAATCCGTGGATGCTTTATGCAGGGATTGCTTCATAATCTAGTATCCATAATGGTGAAGTTTTTGACGTCACACCCCGGTCACTCGCCCGCCTGTTTTTCAAACTACCAATTTTCTTTTATTTTCCTAAATTTTTGTGAACAATTTCTTGGCAAATGGACCCGATTTTCGCTAACATTAGACAAGGTACTTTGGAAAAAAAAAATAATAAAAAAAATTGACTGGAATTGCCCATTCAAATTGACTTTATCCATGGTAACTATTAATAAACTACCTCGCCAAAGTATCAACTCCAACCAATAACATTAAAATTACAATATCAAAACAATAAACGATTCGAACAACGGTATAGACCTATATCGTTGTTCGAATCGATTATTGTATATAGCTCTATATACAATTAAAAAGTGTAACCCTTAAACCCCTATTAGCGAATCCAACGTCCATCCAATATGTATTCTGCGACGAATATATTTGTGGGGACTTTAAATGTTACATTTGTTTTTATCTAAAGGCTGGCGTACTCCACCCTATTGTGGCCTATTGTCCAAGGTGTTGTGTGCTCATGAATCCCTTGTATATACTTTATTCAAGAAACCTTGGTAACATGCAGTTGTTATGAAGTTATGAAAAACAATACAGCACGTTTCAATGCAATTCAATTCATCTGATAATCGTGATTCTCTTAGGTTGGTATTACAGGCAACGTACGAGGTATCTACCCATTCGGATAGTTGTACATGTGATATGCAAATGAGGTTTGCTCACTAACTTCAGCGGATACGTATTCAATTTGGATGTCTATTCAGTGCAATTAGGTCTATAGGTTAGTTATTCCACCTATTAGGTTGGTTGGTTATTCCTCATTACGTCATTCAATCAATTAGTGGATTTAGTCAAGTTAATCGGTAGGTGATCGGGCAATCTCTGTTTATAGTACCTAATCTCGTATCATATCAGCTCGGAAGAGAGTTCAAGCTGCCAATCGAAGGGGTGTGAGAACCCCCTCCTTGAGGAGGGTTAAGGATGTAAATATGTACACTACACCTCTAAACGGACATCAAATTTTAAATACCTTTAGTAATAAATGCCTTTAGTAATAATACTAATTATTCGATGTAGAACAAGAACTCATGGGAAAAAGTTCCTACGATAGTTCCTATATTCAGTGAAACTTTACGTTACGATCTGTCCTCAGGTTCTGCCCAGAACAGTGGAATCCTCCTAAGCGGAACAGGAACAGTCGAGTTTACAAGACAACGCCAGAAGAATTCCTCAAAACGTTCCAAAATTCAAGAGTATCAAAGATGAGACAGGTTAATTGTTTATAATTCAGTCTATCGCTCTAGGATCGTTATATAAATGCAAGAACTGAAGACAGATGTCCTTCAGTCGGTTTGGGCAGCGCATTCTCAAACAGCAGGCACTTCTCTGCGAAAACACGTTAAAACACAATAAAGTGGACACAATATAGTTAGTGTGATTCTGGGATAAGAGATGGCGTTACTGACGCATCAAAAGTATTCACCGTCTCATTTTGGAACCATCCAATTTATAACAATTTGGGAAACGCAGTTTGCCTTCATACGCCCCGACAAGTTGCTGCAACAATTCATTAATCTTTATACAAATTTAAAATTGGAAAATTTGAAAATTTTGAGGTGTAAAGGTTGAAATTTGGAAAAAGCCGGTTCAAGCCCCCTTCCCATTATGACTGGATGGGTTTTGAGAGCATCATGGCAATGATTGAGCAAATAAACAAGACGTAAAACGAAAAATGGTAATGTTGGTGCGACGTTTTAAGGAAAACAGAATGGCTAAAGACCCCAGTTCGGCTTTCAAGGTCACTACGCTCGCTTTCCTCGGTAGCCATTCTGTCAATCCGTTCTCTTGAACCACCCCCCTCTCCATCCGTCTTTCTCCATGGCAACGAAAACCCTACAATAGAATCAAATGGGCAAAGTCCTCGCGGATGTACACAAAGTCGCCCCCCTTCGCGGTCTCGAACCTCTCATCTACGATCATCCGTAGTTCGCACATTTTTCGCTTATCTAAGAAAAATACTCCAAGAATATAAATATCATACAATAATATAAATATAAATACAAATTTGTGCGATTCAAACCACACCCACTATAAGCTGTTTGAATTAACTATCAGACAGCATATAAGAAATTTCGGATAAATCCCGATAAACACCCACGCCAGCACACTAATGTGTATATTTTGGCCATATAAGACGATTTTTACATGTCGTGGGTATTTTCCGGGATTTAATCAACATTTCATATATGAGATGTGATAGTAAATTCAACCAGCTTTCAGTTGAGAAAAATAAATTTTGAATCGGACAAATATTTCTAGAGTTATAGCGAAATATGGCCAACAAAAAATTTGGTTTCACAACAGTACGGGTTTTTTTAGCGTGCTGGCATGGGCATTTTGATCTACATTTCATTTTTGTGTGGGCTATTTTATGTGGGCCTTTCTAAGGCGTCAGTTCTGTTTGAAAAACGCCGTACGGGAATTACTGGTTTGAATGCCCTTTTGACCATCGGAAGTAGGGTTCCAGCCTCTCGTACGCACAACCCATAACAGTTCATTGATTAGGTTGATTGGGAGGGGCGGGCAGGTGTTACTGTTATACTGTCAGAGTGTGTATGGCTTGACGACTACCTCAGACCGTACCTGCACCAGCTGTTCGCCTCCCGGAACGCGAGCCGTTTTCTAGCCCACGCTCGTCACTTGGCAACGCCGCTCTCCCCCTCAGTCCCGACAACTATCCACCTTATTTACACACTTTCATAACAGTGTTTTCGAAGGAAACGGCACCTCTGGCTTCCACCTGGAAGTGATGCTCTCCCTCGCCCGTTATCACCCGCTGATTGCTATAAGTTTCGCAATTTTTCAAAGATGCTCTTCTACCTCATCATGATCTCACATTCGACCGAAGGCGAGCGTACCCGAGACTGCCCACAGACCTCCCAGCCGACAAAGTCAACCTTGAACTTTCCATGCCGTTCTCAGTTTGACATTTGAGGTTCTCTTTTCACATTATCAAGCTTTTCAACACGCTCCAGAAGAGACGGCCTAAACATAATAAGTGATACAATTCGTCCGCTTGACGGCACGAGTAACCGATAAAATTATCAAGTCTGAAGTCAAAACGAAACTACCTCGATCAAAGATTAGCTGCAACTCCCATAAATATAGATAGATAATCAAGCGTCCCTAGTGAAGTATCATCGTCATTAATGAGCCGAGTAGTGTACCAACATAAATTTACAGCACAATACGTATCACATCAAAATGGCATAGCATCGTGTTATTGAATGGTTCACAAAATGTGCCAGACTCTTAAAACTCTGGGGATCTGGCATCAAGTTTTTCGATTCGTAAAATAATATTGAATAGTTGCATGATTATGCAACTCACGTTTTTGATCTTCAATTATGAAATACACTATCAAATAATAAGCCTAATTAATTGTGAACATATCGTTACCAACACGCCACAAGTGCCAACCAGCTTTTTAGGACATTTTTGTTTTAGCACAGTTTCGGGTTCTGGGTATACCATGCCAGAGCTGGCATACGTAATTCCCAGTGGACTTTTTGGCCCATTTTTTTGTGGACGAAAATGAGCAAAAAAGCAGATTGGCGCTTTTGACGTGGTGGTAACGATATAACAAGTACGATTATACGTGAGTCGTTATACTATTCAATCATAACCACCAAGTCCACACAACTCGTTACCTCAAGCTCACCATGTTCACGAACAATGGCGGGAAACGTCTCAAGGGTGCGATGATGCAACCTGTATCAGGGATGAGTTACGAGTTAAGGACTTAAATCTCCTTACATCACACCGGCATTGTGTGATTTGAGGTTCGCCTAATGAATTAGGATTGAATAAGATGATATTGATTATCAAGACTCAAGTGTCAACAGGTCTTGAGCAATACTGTGGATTTAACAAGATATCATCTTTATCTGTCAAGTAGTCATTATGACACTATGATATCATTATCATTGCTTTAATTTAACGAGGGATTTACACTTTCCCTTATAGATCAAGCAAGATGCGGTCTTCCAATCTCACCATAATCTCGAGTAATAAGACTTATTAATAGTTAATTGATAAACTTCGAAATTGTTTCAGGAAAGTGGTATTTACGAAGCCGTGCAATCCACTAAGGGATGCTGGCGTGGACTTTTGTAAGACCCAGGGACCTCTCATCAAGATAGTTTAACAGGCAACTATCAGCAGCTTCTCGAGCCAAGAGGATCAATGAGAGGATGAAGCTACAAATCGCGAGAAACACACAGAGCCAGCATGGATAATAATATTATATTATCATTCACGCCGTTTTTAGTATATTCTCAGGCGTCAGGAGAGCTTGACATGGAAACTGGTAACATGCGCTTTAGGGTGTCGTTATAGATAACACTGGCCAACAAAAAAGGTGTTGTTTGGTGCAGATGGAGATAAGGGATGGTTAGGGATGGTTTTTCTGAAGCCCTTTATTCGCAATCAGGTCTAGTTTTTGAGATTGAAAGCTCATATACTCATATACTCGTACCTCTTTTCTAGCTACTGTGTGTTGAAAACTGTGCTTCGATAAATCCTAGTTAATGTATTACTTGCAATCACTCTTTCTACGTGTTTTGAGTGCAGAATCTGAATTTCAACTCCGATTTTAGTTATCTTCTTCCATTCCACGGTAAAGTTGACAAAGTACTCACAAAAATCCCCAAAAACACTCTTTTATACTTTTTAAAATACATTTTTGAAAAGACTACGGCAGGTAGAACAAATCTAGTTTCAAATTAGGATTCAGTATGAAAAATCCTGAAAGAAGTTCTTTCTTATATTAAATATAAGATTTTATAAGATATATAAGATTTTATAAATTTTATCAAATCTATAGAATAAGTCAGGGTAAATTTTCATCTGACACCTCATTTCATTTGGGTGAGGATTGATGAACACAAAAGTTGGTTATTGGTTCCACATGTTGTAATACATGGTGTAATTAAATCAGCATGTTAGAATTAACTGGGATTTTTAGAAGTACCTACAATTTTTAACACAAAGACGTAGCTAGAAAAAGGGATATGAGCTATATCTCAAAAACTAGATCTGATGGCGAAAAACGGGTTTCAGATTTGGATTCATCCCACTGAAAACCCCCAACGTTTACCCTTATCTCCTGTGAACAAACAACACCTTTTATTTTGTTGGGCTGTGTAATCGTAGTTGATATCGAGGTTTGGTGAAGCAACATCGTCACCATCCACCAAAACAATTTGTTGCCGTCCACAAATAGCAACATCCTGTTATGCAAATGGACGTAAACAGCGGGATATCGCTCAAATCAATGCAGTCTGACTTTCCTTCAAGAAAAAACAAGCAATTGAGGAGTTGACTCAAATTAAGATGGATCGAGCAGAGCTGTTCCAGCCGGAAAAAGACTGCAAGTAACCCAGGTTGATTCTTTTCACAATGGACTGAAAACAAAGGTCCAAAGGGGTCTCCAGCCTTGGAACGGTAATGGTCTTTTCATTCGGCCTACCGGAGGTAAACCGTTCTTTTATAAATAGTTCCAATGTCATCGGGAGTTCCCGAGCCATCCGCCAGAAGGAGGTAATTGTTTCCATTCATCTGGGAACCAATCCGTTCGTCCTTCTGCTTCCACGTTCACCATCTTCCGCTTTTGCGAAGATGTGTTTTTTTAATCGTGGCCACTTTCGAGGCAACGCCGATTCCCAAGTATTTTGAATGTACTCGTAATTTTACATTCATTATGCACTAGGGTTTGCCAACTGCAACATTTCCTCGAGGAATCAGCAACACCACCAAGCTCGTTTTTCACAACTTTTCAGGAGAGAGAAAAAAACCGATTTTTTCGTCCATCAAGGCCTAATTGGCTGAAGTTTTTCTCGATATCTATGATGAATAGATATCATTCATCATAGATATCGAGAAAAACTTCAGTCAATTAGGCCTTGATGGGCGAAAAAATCGGGTTTTTCTCTCTCCTGAAAAGTTGTGAAAAACGAGCTTGGTGGTGTTGCTGATTCCTCGACGATTTATCCCGAGCTGTCAGGCGAAGACTCGTCAACTTAGGGAAGTATAACTTTAACGTGGGTTAAAACACCACAAAATTGCTTAATTTACTCGTTTAATACATGTAAGGGCCGATCTTGGCGGGGAGGAAATGAGTAAAATTATGACATTGCAACTCAATCGTGCTTTTCCAAGTTTATAACTTGCATTTTCTCAATTGTCAGTCTTGAGAATATTTCTATTCTTGAATATCAAAAGGTCGTATGACCTACTCATGTCTTGCTATTTGTTGTAATAACGATGTGAACGTGTTTCTGGAACAATAATAATGATGAATAAACAATACAACTTTCATTAACTCTCCCTTTTACTACTCCACGGAGGAAATCTAAGAGAAAAGATCAAAGCTCAAGCGAAGCAAGTCCGAATACGAGGCATTTCGAGGAAAGGAATCTTGGAATGCCAGGGAAATAAAGTCAGTTTTACGTTCCTAATTGAATAGAAGGAGGGTTGGAGATCCTTAGGTGTCTGAAACTTAAACTTGATTTGAATGAAAATAGAGCAGGATCGAGTTTTTGAAACAATGAAGACCGTCAAGAAACCTCTCAATATTAATTTGTATGTTAACCCTGATGTGCCTAACAGTTAAAGGAGATAATTACACTTAAGCATAATATCACACTTGAGCAAGCGACCGTTAAATTCATTAATCTTCACACCATAGATGAGCCCAAAAAGATAAAAAAAACATGGGTAATTATGTTTTGAATAATAATTATTCAAGGAAATTATTCATTATTATATTATATCAAGGGAGCTAATAGCAAGGTATCTCAACATAAATCCGAAGGACTCTAGGGGTCATTTCTACAACTAATTTGCTCTCAGACTTTTTTTAAAATCCACCCAAAATGCATCTTTTTCCAATTTTAAGATTTTTTTGTGGTTTCGACCTCAAGTCAATGGCCATACCTTCATTAATCCGCCAAATAAATTTAAATGTAATTTAGCCGTTGGAAAAAGTGTTAAATTTCCTATTTCTATAATGCACAATCAAAATTCGTTGAGCGGGTTCAATGCGTACAAAACGAGTCCAAAGTGCAAATTTTGGGATTTTCCGAAAATTTGGCGTTTTTCTGTCGGTTGTCTCTCTTTCAGTAACTTTTCTTTCGGATCGTCTATGGGAAAAACTTGCTTGAATTCAAATTAATCAAATTAAATTAGCAACTGAGTTCAATGGAGTAAAATTTACCCCATTTACTTCATTCAATGACGTTTTAATGCAAAAAGCGGGAGATGTTTCAGCAAAACCGATGTTTACCATCAAGATAGGATTTCATAATTTTGACTCGTTATCCATTTTCATAATTTGACTCGTCAAATGTCTTGGAATGAAAACTAAAACAAAGACAACTGATACAAAAACGTCAACATTTCGGAAAATCTCAAAATTTGCACTTTTTGATTGTGCTTTGTAGTGAGGGAAAATTTAACGCTCTTTCCATTGGTATAATTACATGTGAATTTATTTTACGTATTAAGGAAATTATGGTTCTTTTAATGAATTAACTTCAAAACCCCTAAAAACATCTTAAAAGTTGAAAAAGTTAGATTTCGGTTGGATTAAAAACAAAGTCTATGACACCCTTTTTGTTGCAAATTAGTTGTAGAATTAGAGTTGGGATTTGTTAACTTAAATTCCATCAAATATTTGATTTTTTATGTTTAAAGTGTAATTTTATGATGAATAAATTGTTCAATCTAAACGTTGATGAAATCCTTTTAAAGCGGATAAAGTTATTCAAACTGAACATAGTTGAATGGTCAATAATTTAATTGGCTCCTCGAACCGGTTGCTATTCCGTTTGAAACGTTCATGTTCCATTTCGATACGCGGACAAAATACGAGTAGCATCAAAGATGATGTCTTCAGAACATAACGTTACCACCACTCCAAAAGCGCCAGTTTTCTTTTTTTGGTCATTTTTGTTTTAGTGAACGAATTTCTTATTTTTCAAAAAACCCACTTGTGTTCTGAACAGCACTTTTGGCGTGGTGGTAACGATATTATACTAGAAAATACCACGTTCATTTTTTGATCAGAACAGTTTTGAAAATGGAAACAAAAACACAAACTAATCTATCCACAGATACCACAGAAAGTCGTCGATTAACATGTCCCATTTTCCCTCTTTTATTCGAGTTGTTGAGTCAGTTTCGTTAATAAATAAACCACGTAACTTGTAGTTTGGGCCGTTTATTGCTTCTTGAAGAAGTGAGACCATCTCGGATTATTACTCGTACGACAGCCTTATACGATAAACGAGGATTGTCTTTAGGTCATTCCCCGATCGCCTCTACCGATATTTTTGTCGACACCGACATAACTGTGCTTTTGTCCTGAGCTCGTTAGAATTTATCTACGTCTCAACCGAGTTAAACATGATTTAAATTGGGTCAGTGAAAATGTGAGGTACCTTTTGGATTTTCCTTAGCGTCGCGGCCCACTGCTGTTATAATCATGAGCTCCTTGAAGGAATGCTCGATTTAACATGCCCTCATTGAACTTTCTTTAAATTAAACATGACCAACTTCTCCTTTCTAATCGTCTAAGTGGCGAAAGTTTTTCAATAAAGCGTTGTGGTTCAACTTGCCATAAATTTAGACACATTGAGTACGACATTGATTATGGAATATATGATGAGGAACTTGAAGCTTTTTATTCCTTACTTGGATTCTTCACAATTATTAAGAAATACTTTTTTGTAACACGAAAAACATTATGTTTTCCCTACCCAAAAAACTGGTTTCAGCTTTTGAACCTGAAAATGTCATAGTTCACTGGAGCACCAATGATCCGTTGAGGGTTTCACAAATGTGTTGTGCATTTTCTTCCAGAATTGCAAAGAAGAAAATCAGATCATGAATCCGTATTCATATATTAGACTTCACCAAGTACTTTTTCACTCATTTTTAACATACCTAATCCTAGTTCGAACTAGAAAAGAGTTCAGTAAGTGCAGGGAAAGCGTGTTTTTCGATTATCTGTGGACAATGCATTATTAGTTAATGCAGTAGTATTCTCAGTAGAACAATTTGAATGGCATTCGGATAGGCAGCAATGATTTGTATGGGATTCAGATGGGTTAAGGCTAGTGGCCAGAGCAATGCGATAATAGCTGGTGAATATTCCTGACCGATTAGGCATCCTCTCTCTCGAGTTTGTAAGCCCTGAACCAATTATGGGGAGCCGTACTGATTCGAATCCTAAAATTAGTAAAACCTGAACTGAACGGTACTATTTCCTCCAAGCAGTTGTTATATACGAACGGAAATAGTAATTTACTCAGGGATAACAGGATTGACATGGAATGGTCGAAGGTCGCAAGTGGCTACAAGTTACGTATTTGTTATTAGTCACGGCACAGGACCCGTTTTAATTGCGGTAACTTCGACTTGTGTTTATTTGTTCTCACGGGGCTCCGGAGTTTCGCTTCTCCGCGAAGTTGTGACAAACTTTATTCTCGCAAAACCTCGTTATGCGGAGGAACATAAGGGCGGTGGTGGACGCCACCAATAATAATTCAGGGCCGGGAAAATTACAGGACAACGGAGCTTCTGGGAAACTGCTCAAAATACCAATCATCTGTCAATCCATCAATCAGGGCTTGTTTGTGATAGTAAGGGCGACGACACCCCAAATCGATTTCATGTTAAGGTAAGTATAATATGCATAATCTATGCAGATAAATATTATTCTATCCACGACTTTTCCTGTTCTTTTTCAATCTCGGCGACTGTTCCGACTGTAGTAAAAATAGTAAAGAAGTGCCTATGAAATGTAGCACTAGTTGCTCAATTGTCTGCAGGAGGAAATGCAGCAAAGTACCCAACCATTCTTTAAGTCATTTCTCATTCAAGTCATTTCTTTTATGATGGGCATAATTCATCAAAGTCTCATCAATAGTATGTGCACCTAATTTCATGGACTTAAAGAATAGCTGGATACTTTGCTGCATGTACCTAGACATAGCCGAATTACCTACATCGTTCAGCCCTAATGTCGTTCTAATGGACGACGAATATCGTCTTCCATTGCCTCTCGTGTTGGTATGATTGGTTCTCAAACCAATCCCTGTGTCCAGAACTATCTTTTGAATATTTTCTAATAACTCGTTACGGGCTTACACGCCGAGTTTAGGTTTTGCAATCATGTTGTTAGGCAGAAACCTTCTCATGGACTGAAACATGAATATCAAGATTGCGGATTTCGGGTTCAGCAACTACTATTATAGTATAATACGCCTGGGGAGCAGCTGGCCACTTGAGCAAGTAAAATTCGTGGAAAATGAAGGAGTTTGGAGAATTAAGCCAAAAAAATCCACAGTCGTGCAGCATGGCTCATGTAAAATGTCTCAATTTTACTGGTTTTTTAACGAATTTTGTCTCAATTGTTTGCCAAGTAACACCTCAGTTTACAGATTTTTCAACGCTGAACATGATGTGAAGTCAGAATTGCGATATCTTATTCGGTTATCAGATTAGAGTAAAGGAAACGTGAAGAATATCTCAAGTAACAACCACGATTCTTCACCTTCTAAGTGCTCCAGTTTGAGAGCGGCTTAAGATATCACAATTCTGACTTCACCGTCGTATTCAGCGTGGAAAAATCTTTAAAATGAGGTTTCACTTGACTGTTTCATTTTTTGAATTTATGGGTAATTTTTTCCCCCGATTCTGCCCATCTACAAACTCAGCCTTTCGGTTAACAAGACAGGTTTTTGGGCAAATTTGAACTTTTTATGTCAATTCTATCGCGAGTTATCGTCTGGAGTGACGCATTGATGTATAAATATATGACGTTTTACATAATTTGGTAGTGAATTCAGGATGGTCTAAACGGATATACCTAGGTATAACAAAATTTCGGAAATTCGAGTTTTACATATTTTGGACCGAGAACAATAGCTTCTTTCTCTTCGAAAATTCGCTAAAAGTGAGCTCGAAATGATTCCCCAAAATCCACCAAATCGATGTTCCTCAAGTGTTATGGTTCGTTGTAATGTATAACTGATACAACAGGGCATTGTGGTGATGCTGCAACATCTTGATTAGTTCTTCAGAAGTGAAACTTGTCACAAGAATCAATGTAGGTCGAAAAATTAATCGTTAAGTGGAATGATTGATTTCGAGGTAAATTGCTTTTCAATAGTCTCCCTTGAAACATAATATATTATACCATGCAGCACTAGTCTGTAGGAGGCAATACACAAAGAATATCCTCCAATTTTCAATTAGGTGCATCATACTATCGATGAGACCTTGGAATCACGTGTCTGGTACATAAACAGAATAACCGTAAGCAAGTGAACTAACTAAGAAAGCCAGAAATGATTTCACCAAAATCCACTAGTTCGTTGTTGCTCAATTGGATGGGAAAATGTAGGTAGGTGTTAATTGTAATATATAACTAGTTTCATTGTACAACAGGGCATTGTGGTGATGCTGCAACATCTTGATTAGTTCTGCAGAACTGGAACTAGTCCCAAGAGTCAAAGTAGGTCGAAGATTTGATCGAGCTGACTACTATTATGTGGAAAGAGTGATTTCGAGGTGAATTGCATGTCAGAAGTCATCCCTGGGTTAGTGCTCGGTACGGTCACTTCCGGCCCCCCGGTGGGCCCTTCCGGGATCCGGGAACTTCAACGGCGGGTCAGGATGGGTTTGGACGGACTCCCTAGACATCGGGCCAGTTCCGACTCTTTTCATGTACACGGTTAAAATTGGTTCAGGTATCAACACCAGGTTTCGCCTGCACTGGACTGTACTTCTTGGTCCTAGGCGTACAGTCAGAGATCACAGAGAGAGTGAGAGAGGTTGATGGTATTGTTGCCATAGGTTGTTGGCCTCGCGGCTCGCTTCACAGCGTCCCCTCTTGCACGCCAACTCCCCACTTTCCTCGTCTTTTCCCCTCCAGTGACGTTTCACCTTTCCAGACCGATCCTCTGTTTTCCTTCAAGTTTTTCCAAAGGATCGGAATATTTCCTTATTCGTTTCATTGTCTGTCATTATTCATCAGCGTATCGTTCTTAAATACACCAAACAAGAGACACTCCAACACCACTTGAATGGTAAAAGTAGGTAATAAGCAGCTTAAAAACATCTACTAAGGTGAAGTGAATAATTCATTGTTCCTCGTACAACAGTAATCATGAGGAAAATTGCCACTAAAAATCACAACAAAATTGGTTCGGCAGAATCTTCAACGTTGTCAGGATTTCCTGGTGTTATAAGTGCTGAAGCAAATAGCTGCATCGCATATGAAATTATTATGCAACCTGGCTGAAGAACCTAATTTCATTTTGTCCGTTCATTCAGTGGGCTAATTACCTCTGGTGTTGTATGTGTTTCATTGAAATCGCACTGCTACTTCTGTCTGGGCATGCGCCCTTCCTACCCTGTAACTCAGATTCTTAAATAGATTCTTATATAGAATCTGAGTTACAGAGAAGGAAGGGCGCATGCCCAGACAGAAGTAGCAGTGCGATTTCAATGAAGCACATACAACACCAGAGGTAATTAGCCCACTGAATGAACGGACGAAATGTTCCCCAGTAAGAAATAATTTCTGGGAAGGTGGAAAACGTTTCAATATCTTCAATCGGGCCTAGAATGAATGTGTATGAGCTTGGGCCGGCGAAGCCCTCGAGCTTCAGAAGAAAGAGGCGAAAAACCACGAAAGGTTCGGATTTTTTTCAGTTTCTTGGTTGTAAATCGAAAGCAGGTGATTTTCGGTACATGAGCACTCTGAGATAAATTAAGGAGCATCAAATTCTGCGTCGATGCATCCCATATAACATTAAATTGGATCCAGCAGTTTGGCCACCACACGCGTTCAAAGATCGCACTTCTCTGCGAAAACGCGTTTGTCGGTCTCTTTTGTCTATTGTCAGAAAATTTCGTGGTTTTTAGCCTCTACCTTTTGATGCACGAGGGTCACGAAGGCGAAAACTCCTATACATTCATTCTAAGGCTGATTGAAGAGATTAAAACGTTTTCTACGTTCCCGAAAATTAATTCTAATTGGATCCGTTCATTCAGTGGGTTGTAACCCATATGGTCTTTGCCAATTTCATGAGTGTGGCAAGGATTTGTAGAAACAAACTCCCACAGACAGCCACCGAACTTCTTGAGAAACGTTAACCTCGAGTGAATATTATGATTTGGTTAACTTCCCTAAAGTGATCACAAGTTTGAGCATCCCATTCGATGGACTCGAAAGCAAAATAAGGTCGTTTTCAATTCAGGATGAGGGTTTTACTTATCCGTACCAACTATCCAAGTAACATTGGTAACTAACTAATAAAAGTGATCAAGAATTCATGTTACTATAATCCACGTCAAAACCACACCCAGGGCGACCACTCAATTATCACTTCCACGAGGGCTGCAGATTCCATTCAAATTGACTCTCAAGATTCGTTCTTGAAATTCAAACATTCAGGCAGCATCGCCCACGTCCCATTATTCAGATTTTCCCGTACCAACCAATCTTTAGATGATTATAGCTAATATCCAGTTGAGAGCAGCCCTATTAACCTAGATATCCATTCTGGAGTATTGGATATTTTCGACAAATTTATTAAATCGAATTTTCTCAGTCGATTTCAAACGGGAGCAGATTCGTAGACGAAACTGAACTGAAGTTGTGTTTTGAACAATTTGATAACCAAACAGTTTTATTTCCAAATGCAGCACAACTAATAGAGGGTCGTGAAGGTCATATGATATCCAACTATACTGCAGATCGAGCCACCATGGGTTTCACAAGAACAGGTGAGCTTGAATGATATGAAATTTGAATGAAACTCCCGAGTAACAACAGCCACTGAGCTAAAAACTCTATAAACTATGTATTGATATAATAAAATTAATGGGACAAAGCTCAGTTGTTATGTCACTGATACTTATATAAAATATATATACCAATTATATATATTTTTAAACCCTCCAGTTCACTGAGAATTTTGACAATTTTCTCGGGACATACCTTGCCAATTCTGCATCGGTAAATTTAAAGAACAAAGTAAACAATTTGAATTTTTAATGATACTACGTATAGCAAATCCAAAATTTGGATTTAATGCCACCACCGCCTATAGATCTTCAAGATTTCCTTATAGGCATACAAAATATGTAAATCCGTTACTTAACTGATATTGAGTATGTACACTAGTTGCATTTAAATTATGTACATGAATATGTCTCATTTTCTCCCTGTAAAATGAGTGTTTTGTGTCTCAAGAAAACAAAATAACGATGAAAATTGAATAACTTCAATGCGTCATCAAGTACGTATATTTCTAATTGCTTAGCATTGTGTAAGTGATATGAGGCCGTTATTACGCCACCGAAGACTGCTGATATTGCCCGTTGCTGTTATATTGGTATCGCGTTACATTTTTTCCGCGAAGCAAAATGTTTCATTACCCCAGCGGTAAGATCAAACATAATATGTTATATTTATGTCATGATATCGATGTCAAA
The DNA here is from genome assembly GCA_963920205.1 of Stenodema calcarata. NCBI lineage: Eukaryota > Metazoa > Arthropoda > Insecta > Hemiptera > Miridae > Stenodema > Stenodema calcarata. The sequence continues at coordinate 23,376,767 of OY986051.1, read as the reverse complement.
AAGAATAACCGTGATCACGGGGGACAGTTTGCCCATTGTGGTGTTCTAACCGTTCACAGACTTAGTTGGAATTCCACCACCAAGAATGTAACATCCCTGAACCTAATAAGTTAAGAAAACATCCGTTCCAAACATTTCTTTTGGTTCATGACTGGTACCTTATCAATGATTGAATCACTATCTTAGATTACAACGCTAAGCATTTCGAGTTCGTCGTGTTGTTGTAAAGAAAATTTATTAAGCTGGATATTATGTTATGAAATCTGTGGGACTCTTATTTCGGATAACTCGTGCATAAAAATCCGATTCGGGATGTAGTGAATTCTGTTCTCACAGAAAGCTTTTTCTTCGAAGTTTCCTACCATATCTAATACCAACAAGAGTGAAATTTGCTCTCAACCGACTGAATATGTCCAATGAGGATTCTGCTCACCATTGGAGATCGAAATAAGTGACGAGTTTCATCTCCCACGTACAAACTGGTAGAATGTTTCACAGACTAATAACTACAGTGTAGGCGATACGCGATCAACTTCTGTAAGATAAGACTTAGATTACACCTAGCAGAATTGCGGGCAAACACAAGGAAGCCGTATGGGAGTTCATTTATGCAATCGTTGAAATTATCAACGCAACAGATGGTGCTTTCAAAGAACCAGATTGAACCCGTTGGAGAACGTGAGCGGAGCCGAATCGGATCTGGAAGTGCTAAATATCAAAAACGTGCCGTCACTGTCAAAACGTCCCCCGCATCATCGTCCTTGATTGTGTCAACACCTGAACGGTTCACAACTCGCTGTTCATCACTGGAAACAACCGCATATGTGGCGGCTTAGGTGACGCAGTAATAATTATATAGTCGCGTAAGGTCTGAGGCATCCTACGTCTCCTTGTGCATCTACTTGGAACTCATAGATAAAATTATACGAGATAATTATTTACAACTCGCAAAACCACCAAAATTTCATCCATTTTGGTACCATCCACAACTGTACAAATATCGCTAAGCACAGAAGCTAGGTACTAGGACTGCCTCGTCCCCGACCAAAATCATATCCCACAAGGTCTAACTCAGTTTTCCCAACTTTTCAGGAGAGACAAAAACCGGATTTTCCAACGTACTGTAGTAATTGCTATGGTTATCGCGTCTTTTCTACATCGGAAAGCATTTTCCTGTATTGCAATAAAGGCCAAACCAATGAGCTAGAAAGACGGACCGAGAGATTCCTAACTCATTTTGCTAAAAAACTGAGTCAGACCTTGTGGGATCTTAAGGGACGGTATGGTCGTTAAACAGTGATTGTGATATTGGTTTTTGCATTTTTTGTATTATTCATTAATGATATAATATAACATATTATGTGATGTTCTTGAAGATATTCACTTTCTACTCTTCGCAGACGACCTTAAAATGTGCAGAAAAATCTTGACCTTTTGCATTTCTACGGTGTTCGAAATGTGCTCTCATTAAATAGATCTAAGTGTTGTTATATGACTGTCAGTAGGTACAGGTCACCGATTTGTGCTAAAAATGCTATTGATGGTCAAGCACTTGATAGATGCATTAAGGAGCGCGATTTGGGCGTAATTGCCGCATGATGGTGGTATCCGGTGCACTTTCGGCAACTTGGTTTCCTAATACGCAACATTGAAAATTGTCGCAATCTGAAAACCATTGGTTAGGAGCCGACTAGAGTTTGCATCTTGCATATGGAACCCTTTTTACAATGATTGTATTCAGTCGATAGAAAAATTTCAGTCTACGTTTTTGAAGTATGCTTACTATAAAAATCCTAATGGCTTAGTGGAGTATAGCGACAAGCTGCTTAGGGAAGCTTTGCAGCTTAGTTCATTGTCAGCTCGTAGAAGAGTGATTGGTATTATTTTTGTCCATAAGCTCATAAATGGCTCTTATGGTGTTCCGGCACTACTTGGGTATGTCAACTTCAAAGCCCCGTCTTACCGTACTCGAAGCACAGACGTATTTATACCTGATTTATGAAAATTGTACCCTTATTTTTCCAATTTAGATTAACTTTAAACTGATTGTTTCTTTTTTCCATAGTATTTTATTTAGTAATTATAGTAATTATAGTATTTTAATTTAGTAATTTTTTCCATAGTATTTTATTTAGTAATTATTTTGTCCAGTGGCTTTTCATTTTCAGATTAATTGTTGCAAGTAATTGGGATTCATCCCGTTATCCGTAAATTAAATAAAATTGGTTATCCTACAGACATACGAACGAGCCGGTTGATTCAGTTCGTCGTATAATATACTGTCATTATGTTTTTGAATGAAACAGGCGACCGAATAATAGAGGCGTTGAATCCATAGGTATACTTATTTCAACAGACGATATGTTGAAAAATTCATTATGAGAAAAACGTTTCATAAACTATGAATATGGTCTGAAATATCCACCAGTGAATGCAAAAGTGAATGAACGCCGCAACTGTTGTCAACTTGATTTTTCCTATTCCAAGGTTGGTGCCGCATTCATTTTAAATGTTGTTAGGTATTGAAAATTCCATTGATATTACACATCAAATCGGCCAAGTGCAAGGGAATGATATTCGCCAACACTTAAAAGTGCTCCGTTGCCTCAAGAAGAGATTGATGCATACAACTGTGTTAAGGCCAAGACGGTAAAAATCTCAAGGTGAATGTATTGTGGGCAACTTATCCGCGCAAGAGGCAAGGCAAGCCCACGGAGACCTCGTCCAAGTCGCGGCTGACTCAGCGTGTTATGACCAAAGGGAAGTCGTCGCTATAACAAGGGACTTCTCACGTAGCAACTGGCAAACGACCCGTCTGGAGCGTTGCAACACGAGCGACTATATCCCTTTAAGGGAGTTTATTGTTATTCATAATGAGGGAACCATACAATTTCGTTTTTAGTGCTTAATCATGAAACTTTGGACTTGTAGACACAATCCTTGAGAAGAGTGAGACGTTTTTACAACAGATTCTTCAAATACCTTCAACAAACCAAGTTTGAAATAAATAACGACTATCAAATCCGTGAGCTCTAGAGTTTCCTCGCATCGTTGCATGGATTCATGAAATCAGCATCTCTCTAAGATTTACTACGATGATGCCAATGCATGCACACATGATAACCCACTCTGCAACCACATATCTGGATAGATTCGCATTCGAATTGATAGTCCACTCAAGTTGTAAGTATATCCGCGCTAGCAAAAGGTCAGGCAATTATGCTTTCGCAAATTTTAGAAGAAAAGGGAGCTGTTGTTCTCGGTCCTAAGGACCTAATTTTTTAAAAAAATGAAAAGCTGTCGAAATGGTCAATTATTTTGTGAAATATCTGCCAAAATCGGCATCCAAAGTCAAAGCTTGTATGGAAAGAAGTTGTAACTGCACTTAGCTTTAACCGCATGGGTCTAAAAAAAACGACAAATAAATATGATTATTAGGGATTTAATATATTATATTTGCGCTATTTTCAGGCAAATCAGCGGTTGTCTGACAAGTACAGTACAATCTTAAGACCTTCCTCTACATTTCTACGGTTCTACTCAACGGAGAGGAAACGTGGACATGAACTGACTAGCAAGTCGCATCGAAGCCTTTGAGATGTGGTCGTATCGAAGGGTTCTGAAGGTCTCGTGGGTGGAACGGGTCACTAACTCGGAGGTGTTGGCCAGAGTGGGTAGAGAACGGGAGCTACTAGCCACAGTAAAGGGAAAATTTTAATACTTCGGCGGCATAGTCAGAAATGATAAATATCTCCTCCAATAAATTTTTTTACAAGGCCGTATAGATGGACGTATATCGAGAAAATCGTCGTTGTTTCTAAAACCAGCCGACAAAGTTGTAATAGCGGTGATCATCACCAACGCCTGATTTGAACATTGCACTTGAAGAAGACGTACGCATCAAATTTGGGTAAGATATACACGACCAAAGATAGCGGTATGAGTGGATGAAGTACACATCGCAATGTGCTATGATTTCTTCTATCACCAATAAATTCACGAGGGTCATCCAAACACTTTATCGTATGACGTTGTGGAAAATTACATGGAATCAGTCCAATAAAACCTGAGGTGAGGGCGAGGATACCAATTTTGAACATGATTAGACAAAAATTGAGACATTCCCAACATTGGTATTATGTCATGTAGATAGAATTTGTAGGAAAAAATTAAAAATTTACTATTTACTTTTTTCCAAAAAAAATGGAGCAATGAAAATGTCGAAAAACGTTAAAATAACCAGAACAACTTTTATTTCCGATCGGTCATTTATATTGAACGACAAAACTAACAGCGGCCAGTGGAACTCAAGGTAGAACGCCTTGCTTTAGATAACAATATTTTATCAACTCCTGTCCAATTCCTAACGTCACGTGTGCAATGAATCGTCCCCCTCGGTTCTGCTCTCAGAATGGCATTCACTTACACGATATGATCAACTAATGACAGTAGAATGGTTCTATTTATAGAAAATTGAAGTGAATGGTTATTTGTGCGTTGTCCCGCCCAAGAGCGGAAACATACTCGTATTTGACCCGTGGTTTGATATATACTTTTATTCTTTCCGTGAAACACAATAATTGTGTTTATAAATCAAATTATTTGATTTATATATTCAATGATAATGTTGAAGCGCCTAAATTGATCAAACGGACTCGTTGGGCCTTGACTCGTTCAGAGCTAAATTTAATGCCTAATTTCAGTAAAACGTATAAGAAATCCCGGAACAAAATGTATTTATGTAAGTTATTTGTGATTTTATTTGTTATTTCAAATTTAATACTAACACCGACATGTTTTGCATGTTTTGGTTTATATTTTCGATGATGAACCATTGTAATTCAAATTTGGTGGTAAACAGTACCTCGGTCACTATCTTGTTTATAGTAGTATAATAAAGGACTCGAGTCCAATAAATTTAGACCTGACTGGGTGGGGGGGAGGTTACCTAAAGAAAGCTGGAAGTCGTTCTAAAACCTTGAGATAGTCTTGAAAACGAATAATCTGAGTTTGTACCCCTTGAGGGGTTGAGCATAACTGTTGGTGCCCCAAAACGTCGAAATGTTCGGGCTTTCTTCAGTTTTTCGCCTATAACTCCTATAGAACGCACCCTTGCAAAATCCTTAAAAATAATTAATAATTTAATAATTAAAGATCATTGGAAGGGTGCGTTTTTTAGGAATTTTTCAGAAATCTGAAGAAAGCCCGAAAATTTTGACATTTTTGGGCACCAAAAATCATACTAATTATTAGTAGGGGCCCAAAACGTATACTCAACCCCTGGAGGGGTTCAAACCCAAATTACTAATTTTCAAGATAATCTCAAGGTTTTATAACGATTTTCAAGTTTACTCAGGTCACTTCGAGGTCCTGCTCATATTTTAGTGGGGGCTGTGAGAAGCTAGGGACGTAGCAGCAGGTCTATGGTACAAAGATAATGTGGATAGCTGCGGTCTGCATCTGCGAACCGTCCAGTGGGTGTCCTGTTATCCCATGCATAATCAACAATATGTGCATGTTTTGGAGTAGCTCTTACTCTCGGTGAATTACGACATTTTGAAGGAGCTTCTCAGAGGAGTATTCCAGTAACACAACTTGTATTGAGATTCGTCGTTGAAATATGATTTCACCCAACGTTAATGCGTATACAAAAATAAAAATAAATTGGAATAACACAAATATATTAGATATTAATGATTGCGACTCACCGGTGCCTGAACTGGTGGAAGTGTTCCTTTTATTCCTATCTCGCCGTGGGGGCGGCGCAAGTGGGCTGTTCCTGTATCCTGGAGGTCTATACCGCGCGGATTTGACGTTGAACTGATGAACGCTGTGCGACTTGTAGATCGGCGTTCCGGACGCGGACGGCGCGATAGGCAAACGCGGAAGGGAATTCGTAGCAGACGCACACGAACTTTGGAGACTCCGAGGCAACGTGGCTCTGCTTCCGGCTTCCTCTTCCTCGGAATCGTCGTCGCCGGCGGAACCTCCTGAGTCGGGTACCGAACTCCTCCGTCTCTTTTGCTCCCTGGTCCAAATTTTATCTTCGGCGCTTCCCCCGATGCTCCCGCAGCTTCTGACTCGATCCAACTGTTCTCTCGAACAGCTTTTGAACATCAAATCGCCGGCTGATCTTCTCTTAGCGGCCAAAGCCAAAGCTGATGCTGATACTGAGCTCTCGCCTCCAGATGCCAACCTAGTTCTTGAATCGGAAGCCATAAGAGCGGATTCGAAGCTCCCTCGCCAAGAAAACCTCTCATTATCACTCGCTTCTTGACGGTTTTCCTCAAGAAGAGGATCGTGTGACTTAGATCGTGGTAACGGGCAGTAATCTTCCACAGAATCTTCCTCTTCTTCAGTGGTCGAGGCAGAAATTTTCGAACTCAATCTCTTATGGTACCTAGCAGCTCTCGGGCTCGAACCCTCACCTCCTGACACCTCATGCATCAATGCCCATAACCTCGTTCCTATATGTTGCATAACTTTTTCAATCAACAAAGGTGAGTTTTGGACGTTTTCTTTCTTAGGAACTTCCATTTTATTAAACGAAGCAACAAGCCTTTGATAAACGAAAGTCGAATCTTTTCCTGGTTCATCCTGAAGACTAAGGTCATCATTGCAACTCGTTTCAAAGTTACTAATAATCTGTCGACAACTAGCTGAAATCTCCTCTTGAAGAGCTGACCTTTTCGTACTGTTCTCGAGATCAGAACTTGTATAATCGGATGAATCATAAGAATCGCTCCATGTATCTTCACTGCTTAGATATTCCACGATTTCCCTTACTTGCTCGTCACGTAAACCAGGAACTGTCTTCATCAACCTAGTAAGTTCGCTTTCAAAATAGACGAGTTGAGGTGGTTTCGTCTTGGGTTTCACATTGGGACTACTACCTTGGGTACTACTACTGCCTTTGGGTTGAGATCCGACCATCGTCTTGAAAAAAGCTCTCATTTTCGACATCATTAAATTTGTTTCTTCATCCGAACTCCAATTGTTGAAGCTATCCTTTCTAATGAGACTCGCAGATGGAGGGCTGGCATTTGAATTCGCGCTCTCTTTGTTCGTATGGAATTCAGTGGAAGAAGAAACCTCTTCTATTTTAGGTGAATCGCTTGATTCTCTTGATTCTTTCAAAAGATCGTCGCAACTTCCCACAAAACCACTGTCTCGACTTTGTTGTTTGTTTCTCGAGTTAAGTAGGTCAGACGGTTGAGACTCGGGTTGAGGTGTTTTATTACCGTCATCTGTCGAATGGTCCTCATTGTTTGGCGACGCATATGCTTCAGGTACTTCCAATAGGTCATTTTGACATGAAGGCACCGACCTTTTCTTTTTCTTTGTCCGTTTGACGGTATCAAACTGACCATCACCTTTGTCGAAGGATGTCATTTGCTCGTCGTGGGAGTCAGTTTCAGTGCTCGAACCTTCAGATTCCACTTGGACCTCCGCCTGTTCGGAGGATTCAAATAAGTTATCAAGAGAGCTGGAATGCTGCCGACCAGTCCCACGTGCCCTCACGAGCCTCTTTCGCCTCTGCTCTGGACTCGGTCGCCCTTCACTGTCACTACCCACACTCCCATCGGAATCGCGTCTGAACCCCATAAACCCGCTCAAAAAATATTTTTCTAACCTTGACGAAGCCAAATCCGCGGGTTCCAACGAGTTTTGAGTCTCCTCCACCCCCGCACTAACACTTGACTCGACCCCTTCCGAAAAAATCGAACTCGTTTCAGACATCGCGTCGTCTTCCCGATCGTCATGATTTCCCATATTATCACTCAATCCGTAGAAGAAATACTTTTCGAGCTCCGTCGGTTTGGCTTTTTCACCTTCGAATTCACTTTCTTCACAACTCTCTTCGGCAATAGTGTGTAATGTGAAATCGATAGCGCTCCTATGATAACCCCTGAGTTCCTCCTCTCTATCAGGATACGGCTCCTCTTCCGAAGACTCTTCCGTTGTGGTGATGGCGTCATCACGGTCAAGATCCTCGACCCAAGAATCATCGTCGGCAAGTCCTTCTTCCAAACAGACAACCGATGAGTGGGTCCCAGTGACGACCGTCACTTTGTTTTCCGAAGGAGTCTCCTGCGGAGAAGGGTTGGCACCTTGCTCTTGTGTGATCATCACTAGACTAGTATAGCGGGCAGAAGAACAGCTTTCACCCGGGGCAGCCGTAACTCGCGCTCGTCCCCCTTCCCCACCGAGCCCGCTGCATTCGAGCGAATCTTCCAGAGGCATTTCCATGCTCTCTGTACCGGAAAACTCGTCCGATGTATTACTCCTTGTTTCGGGAAGAGCAGCATCGACTTCAGTTTGAGAATTCTTCAAATTCATTTCGGATTTATTTCCACTCATTTCACTAACGCAAGTACCGTAGAGATTCCTTTCTGCAGTCAAGAATTCACTTAGAATTTGCACAACTTCGTCATGAGAAAACGTAATAATACTGTTGATAACATCACTGTTTGAAAGTTGTTCGTTAACTGAGGTTTGAGAAAATTCTTTATCTACCTGTAATAGAGATAACGGCTCTTGGTTGTGAGTCGAGTGGCTCTCATTGAGATTATCCTCTTTTTTCATAACATAAAGATCACTTATAATTGGCTCGGATTCTGAGAATAGTAGATCTTTAGCAGTCTTCTGGTTAAGTACGAGATTCTCATGTTGTTTAGTAGAAAGTGACATGTCAAGGCCCTCGGATTTCGCCACGGCGGAAGGTACGATCGTGACGTCACTGCACAGATCACTGACTACATTCACCTCTCCATTGTCCCCACTTTCGTTTTCCAATAGCTCATAACCAGCGTCTTCATTTTCGGATAATGAATCCGATGACGATTCGTGTAGGATGAACGTTCGGGAAAATGTTTTTTTGCTTTCGTTGTGCTCGTCATCCGAGCACGAACTGTCATCAGATGTTGAGGATGATGTCAGAGATTTTGGGGAAGAAGCTGCAATACTGAAGTCGCACGAAGAATCGTCTTCGGTATGATTGAGTTTGTATATTCTAGTTGATGGAATTCTATTTTCGTCGTCTTCATCTGACGACACGGAAGACACGGAGTTGTCATCTTTGATTTCTGTGAAATCCTTCAGCCGGGCTTCTGTGAGTCTTAAAATATCTTCAGGAGTGGGGGAAACCGCGTTGTCCGTAGTATCGAGGCTTTTATACACTTTTAACACTACACTATTTTCTTCGGGTTCGCGCACTAACACAGGGGACACAGCTTTATTGCACAGGACCTCGTCAATGGGAAGGACTTCGCTATTGGGCAATCTCGAGTCTTGACTGGTTGTCATCTCATGTCCGGTAGGTATTAGGTAAGTAGGAATGGGCACAGGGAAGAAAACTGGTACTGGGAACGGGAACGGGACGGGAATAGGAACGTGTATCGGTATGCACTGCCCGACGTTCGCTCGGCAACTGTTTATGTCTCCCGGCGGTTGCGGGCGATCAGGTCCGACGCTACCGCACTCTGTCGGAGTCTCCCTCTTCAGTGACGGCCAGCACTCGAAGTAATCCCAATCGCAGTCGTCCAAAAGACCGCTCACGCGGCCGGAACTCGTCGACGAATTGTCGTCCGAATGAAGTTCTTCACGTGACGAAGAGTCGGAGCTGCTGATGAAAACCAATTTGTAATCGTCCGACTCTGGAGTGAGCCCTTTATCCAGTGTTCCCATGTCCTGATCGTCGTGGGAGTCGCCGGTATTCAAACGTCGTCGACTCCTTGGGGGTGTCACACCTACGAACACAGAAAACAACAACGGAAGATGAAAACAAAATCATTAACCATCAAGAGCGATAATGGCAACAAGCCCATCACCGTTGTTATACATGACTGCCAAAGCGTGTGCAGCGGTAGACTGAGTGAAGCCGTAAAACTAATTGTAACCCAGTAGGCTACAGGGAGCTCTCTCTTTCCACAACAATCGAATTAGTTTTTATAACGGGTGATTCATCGAGCTATAACCCCCTGTCATCCATAAAACAAAAGAAATCGATACAGTAGTTTCGAGAATGGATTAACAATTATTTCTATAATATAAACCTTCTAAACCCACCAGCAAGAAGGGCTACTGCTGTGTAAAGTTATTCAATCGTTTTATTCAATAGGTTTTATGATTGTATTTATTCATTTGCCAGAAGCCCTCAAGTATTAATACACGAGCCCTCGCCATATTTTTGTTAATTAAGGAGCAGTTGTTTATTGTTTATTTGTCCCAAAATGTTTAACAGGTCCCCTCAGCACAAGAGGGGAGTACGGTTAGCCCCCACCCAGAGAAATAAAAGAAATTAAAAAAGCTAACCTACAACGAAACAAACAAAATTTGACATTAAATGTTAAACGAATTTTGTTGGCTTGACTAAAACTGAATTCTCGTAATAACGGCCTTTCTCTCCTTTCCCTCCTCCATGATTCGATCTCTAGTCAAGAGCGTAACAAGATATAAACATTATTTCAACAACTTTTTCGTTGGTTTTTGGGTAGCCATTGAGTGATTGTTTGGCAAAAATAGTATTTAAAAAAAATGCAAAACAATTTCAGCCCCTCCCCCCTCCACAGCTTACTAAGGGGTGTCCTATCACCTCTAGACTCCTGGGGGCTGTAGTCCCCCTCCCCCAGACTTTCATCCTAGTTTCACCGATATCAATTATCAAGATTAATTCAATTCAATAAAGCCTTCTGTTCTCCATCTGCAAACCGCAATTTACTTGACTTGCAGGTCCTGGTTCTACTGGTGTATTCTACAAAATACCAGAACAAGTAGGTAGTTTTGATAGCAGCTCCAGACGAGTTCGTTAAATCACTCGAGCGGGTATCTCTCAGATATTAATACCAATCTCGAGTGAGTCCCGTACTTGAGGGGCTTGGACTGACGATCACACTTGACTATTAATTCCACCCTCAGTTTCATCCCCTCAACTCCAAACTTGTCATTATTGATGCTAGAGTTTTCGAATTTATCAAGAGGTTTCATGCAGATATTACCACAGATCGTTTCTGATGTTACACCCGTATATTACAACGTTGTCCAAGAGGTGATATTTACACTGACGTGACATGTTCACAGTCTAGCTCTATTCAAGGCTTCTCCTGTACGAAGGTGCATACAAAGGACAGGAGAAAGCTACACAGTCTCTACCGTCATTATCACGAGTTTCAATAATCCTTCCAAGAATCCTCAGTGGAAAACAGAATATTGAAGGGAGATTCACTCGTTATTAACAATTTAATGTTCAACTTTTAAGTATGTATCGGTTTCAAAGCAATGAGTTACACAATTTGTGAATCATCTTCATTCTGATAATTAAAACAGTTTGTTTCACGAAAGCATGATTGCAATACGTTTCCAGTTATAAATATTTGGTCGTTTTAAATCAAGAACGATTTATTGGACCTCTTGGAGCGTTTGAAATGACATTTGATTTCATGTACTTCTTCCGATCACGGAAAGAAATTAATTTAGGATATGTGTACTTGATAGGACCAAGTACTTCTCTTGCATCTTGCAGGTACAAGTACCTAATAATTACTTATTAATGAATAATACACATCGACCATCTCTGAGCTCGTTACTGATTGCATCCCACTCGGAGAAAAACCAAGTGGTAATTTACTCAAACAGGTGATCATAATATTTCATAAAGTGTAGAACTTACCAGGTAGCAGATACATAGAACAGTGATCTACACTAAAAATTATGAATCGTTGAGGAAAACTGCTAATTCTTGACACAACGGTTCATTATCTTCTTTGTGCAGATCACCCTTCTGTCTAAATCACGAATAATTTGTAACAATATGATTCTAGGGTTTCTATTCCCACCAACCTACTTCAGCAATAATTTCATAATTAATGATTAATTATTATTAATTACTCAAAAGTAGTAATAATTAGGTACCAATTATTATTATTTATTAACTCGATGTCTCAACACCAATGTGCTGTTTGAATCAGCTGGGCCAGTATGAACTCGACAGGCTGCCTCATAATGTCGAGAAAAAAAATTTGTTAAAAGTTGAAATTGTAAAATCCTTCCCCCTTGACCTAGAGGGAATTTTTTTTTTAATTCGATTTTCTGAATCTACGTATCTTGGAACGTAAACCATCAAATTTAGAGGAGGGGGGTCATTTTTTTTCTTGGGCAATTCCAATGGTTCATTATCAAAGATTTAGGGGAATACGAAATTGAAACTTAAACTTCAAATTTTGAGAAAGAGTTTTCATTTTTAAAAATAACTGGAATGATTCGGTAGAATTTTGAGTGCTCATTCGAGTAGATCGCCTCCTCAAGTGAAGTTAGTCGGTCACTAGCTCAATGACGGTCTCGGCGAATTCCCAACACCCTCAATTCATGGATTTCCATCTATAAGTACTCACCAAACAAAATTACTCCCTTACCGAAACACTCAGCATCTAAGAACAAGAAACTCAATCCCATGAGTGGTTTGAGTTAGGGCTTTTTCCAGTATACAAATTTGCATCAAGTTTTGCCGTTTAGTATTGATGATGTAATTTCAGTTCCACCTTCGAGCTCATATTATGAATATACAACGCTCCGCTAATGCAAATACGTACTTAACATACCAATAATTGTTATGACCACTAATTATTATGGTCACTCAATCAGGTCACGAATAACAATTATTGTACACTATTAAATAAAACTTAGTAGGTGCGATTCCTCTCTTCGTGACCTCCAGGCTCAAAAAACCCCAGGCTTCAATTCCTTGGAGAAAGTACCGGCCGATAGGTTTGGATTCAAGGAATATATTTGCCGTTTTTTACTCTTCTCCCGAATTTCCCTTGAGAAGCTCAATTTCTTCTATGACAGGATGCTTTTCAGATTTTCTTTTGTCAACTCGTCACATCCCCCAGCGCTCAGTCGACCCGTCACTCGCATGCGCGGAGACGAGATATGTTTGCCGCGACATCCAAATGGGGTCAGCTAATCATGCGTAGCTGCGGATTTCTCATACGCTCATCCACTTTAAGACGAAAATTCCCCCGAACCTGAGTTTTTTACGGTTGCACATGCGCAGAAACTATTGACTGTTCAGTTGAGATCAAAATTATATACGTTGAAGTCCATTTTGTGGGTCAGTACAATTCTGGAAGTCAAAACTCATCATTGTTGAAATTCACAACATTGTGAAAGACTGGTATCCACACTTCTGTCCTGAGTTTTTGAGGAAATCCAAATCCAAAATTTCATCAGTCTTTGAATACCTATACAAAGATATTTGGATGCCATCAAATCTATTGAAATTTGAAATTGGAAGTATTTATGATGGTATTTATGATTGAGTATTCATGATAAATTAGAAACGTTACGAGTTCAAAGTAATTTTTTGGCTCACTATAAACTAAAAATACCTAGCAAGAATTTGTTTTTGGACATTTCCCTACCAGATCATACAGCTTTATTTGAACTTGAAAATTTGCATCACTAACTGGATGACATGGGATTTCTTTTATCACATTGGAATCGTGAGGCACATTGTCAATACTCACGGTCCAATTTTTGAAAACCCAATCGTCCATACAGCACAATAATATTATGCTGATAGCTACAATATGCTGATAGTTATATTGTAACGATCGTAATTACAGGTATATACTTGGTTGTATTCTTCAAATCGTCCAATTTTCAAAATGCAGATGACCGCAGTGAAGAATTTGGACTATCATCGATATATTCCTCCGGTTTAATTCAAACCGCATACTTAACCCTGAGAGCTATTTTACTGCACAGTGGTAGTTTTCTCCATACTTTGTAGTGGGATTTTTAAACAATTTTCAGTTTTTTCCCCCTCACGAGGAAATATTCACGGAAGTTCAGGAATATTCTCGAAAATATTCAGGAAATTCACGAGTCACAGTTATCTCCAGAATTTGCAACCTTAATGTTGCAAAAACAGACTTCCAATTTTACCAAACGTGGTACTCGGCCCTGTTAAAACGCCTCAACTCTAAATAATTTATTTTTCAGAAATCAGCTTCAAAATTCACCACAAAACACCTCTGTTTTGTTCACTACAAAACAATCCCGCAACCCCATTCGATTGGGGTTCAATCGATGGATGTGAAGGATCCATCAAATAACCGTTTTTCCTATCGATTTACGGCATTTAAGGTAATTATCGATTATTTCTGGCTGGTTTGTCGAATGTTTGTTAAGTAAATGAAAACACCTCAAATCGAGTTAAGGCGTTCTACCTTCACAAATAGAGGTGAATGTTTGGAAGGAATTTGGTGAAAAACACCTCAACTGGTCACCAACATACTGAAATCACTTATTCGCTTTCATTATTGCTTCACGTAAAATGCCTCCCAGGCGCCATTTGAAACACCTCAACCAACACCTCATCTAAAACGCCTGAACTCAGTTTTCAGCGAGTTGAAGCTCTTTTCCTAAACAACATTTAGTTAATAACAACCCAGCATGCTAGTTAAGGTGTTTCAAACAAAGCGTTGAGGTGTTTCTACTCAACAAACATGCTGTTGAGGCGTTTTCCCCCAACATCAAGCTTATTTGAGATTTCACCCCTCTTAATTTCAAACCCCTTTCGGGTCGAATTTTGAAATTTCAACTCGTCCATGAGAATGGTGAGGTTGAATTGAGGAGGGGTACATTTGCGTCAATTTTGGACTTAGAGCGTTTTTCATTAACAGGGTTGAGTAAACTGGTTGAGTTACACAGGTAGAGCCTCAAATGAACATGAAATAACAAATTCAAATGGTAGATAGATAATTTATTTCAACCAGGTCTAAATGAGGTGTCTTCATTAACCCCGAGAGATTAACGGATGAATGTTTCCCGGAATATTTCTGTTTCTGAATTGCCTTTATCATTAAAATAAAATCTGTAAATGATGTATCATCGGTAGATTATGTATTTATAAATAATCCCTTGCTGTTTAGGTCAAAACCTTTCTGGAATCCAAATAATGCATTCGTGAAAATGATGATGCACGTTATAATAATTATAATTATTGTCAACCAGGGAGGAAAAAGTCATTTTCAAACGACTTTGATGTTGAAATGGTGGAAAATGAGTACGTAGACTATAAGGAGTCGTTTACAGACCAGCCCTTGAAAGCAAAGTTCAAACAACAAATTCTAATGGCTTTTACGATGGGCCAACAGAGAATTGAAAAATTAGTTTTGCACAAAACTCTTTTTATTATCTGGTCTTCCTCATAGAATTCATGAACTACGGTTATTTCCTCTACCTATTTCCTCTAGTACTCCATCTCTATATTACGGGACCGTAAGCATACTTTCATTACTTCAATAGTTTGACTTGAAATTGAAAAGGCATCTAAGTTTGTTTGCATCTATGTTGACAAGATCCAGTGGTGCCATGTCGAGGGAGAAATGGTAACATGAGCTAACTCATTTTTTGGGCATATTGAAATAAAGGTGGTTCTATAGCGTTCCGCCCAGCCCAGCAAATTTGAGAAGAACGAACGGTACCCAGTGTATGTTTACCTGACGTCACAAAACGCGTTTTCCACGTATTTCCTCGGTTCCTATTTGACCGATCAACTTGAAATTTGGTTTGGATCTTCTTGGTGTTGATAGTAGAGAGCCCTGAAATTTTTAAGCTGGTAGGTCTAAAGGAAGCCGAGGTATATAACTTCAAATCCAAGTTATTATCTCAACCCAAGAAAATTTTAGGAACAAGAAACTGAAATTTAGGCTAATTTAAGCCACTTTTACGGGTCCACAGCCGATCAACTTGAAATTTTGTATGGATCTACTTGGTGTGAATAATATAAAAAAGCCCTGAAAGTTTCAAGTCGCTAGGGCTTGAGGGAGCCAAGTTGTGTAACTTCAAAAACCCCTTACCAAGTTTTTCTTGTTATTCAGACGGTCAGCCTCTCCATCTTCACCGATTGACTTGAAATTTTGCACAGACCTTCATTTCAACTTCAGACAGTGCCTTCTGAAAGATTTAACCCATTATCCCGACCCAAAAACGTTTTAGGAACAAAAAACAAAATCCACAGTCATGCAGCATGGCTATAAGAGCAAATTTTCGAAGAAATAATGGATTTTATGTAAAATGTCTCTATTAAAGAACTTGATGTCCATGAAGAACATCTCAAGTATCAACCATGTTTCTTCATCTTCAAAGTGCTCCAATTCTGACTTCCTCATCTTATTCAGCCTGTGAAAAAACCACACACGCGTCTAAAACTTAATTCAAATGGAACAAGTTCGAGAAAAATTTTTTAAAAAGGCACAATGGCAAGAAAGGCTTGTGTTGACCCCACTGAAGGCAGACTGTTGAAAAGTCATCTTTCGTCTTTTAGGCTTCTATCGTGAATTCAAGAGAGCATTACGGGAAAAAAACTGGATAGTTAAGGAAAAACATGGATGGACCTAGACACGTAATCTCTGTTAACCTTGTAATTGACCTTACTATTGATTCAACTGTTACCGATTTAAACTTGACTCTTTGGAAACAATCTAACTGCGCCGTTTTTTTTTGGTCTCGAGTGTATCTCATTGAAATATTGCTATGTGAAAAAATGAGTCAAAACCATTTTAAACTGATACTTGTCACGTAAGAGTCTAAAATGTGGTGAAAAAGTTCCTACTTTAGAGTCAATGTGGTCGTGACAACTCGTTTTTTGTGCCCTTTATGAATCCATCCAAAGTGAATTAGATCATGTTGCCTTTAGGGATCACCACATTTCTTGAGTTTCTAGTTATAACCTTCATACTTAACAAGTTGGTTGGATCTGCAAAAATCCTGAGTACTGATTGTCTGCCAATTGCAGCCTCTGTAATACTGATAACAGTTTGTTAAGGTTAATTTCAATTGTACCAACAGAGCAGTGGTGCACTTTATGAGTTTTACACCCTCATTTAAGTACGAAACTATTCGTGCCATCTCCCACTAATGCAAACGTTCCCTCTCTGAAAATCAATCTCGCCATTGGTTTTTAATTTCGGTTTGACAAGTCGACGTTCAAACAAAATTGAAGTGCCTTTTTATACTAGGGCCCCAAGCAACGAATTTTTTGTTTTCCACTCTGCTTTTATGAATACTCTTGAATGAATAACAATTGTTATCAATTTGAACCCCACCTTCCGTAGTCGAAATTAAGCAAAGTTTCAATAACTAAGTTATAATTATAACGATTTCATTATTTCTAGAGCCCGAGAATGAAAAAGACAAATCATTTATAAAACGAGAAGATTTTCTCGTTCCACTTGAACAAACAGTTTATTGACTTCAAGTTAATTAAAAGTTTAGACCCAGCAATACAACAAATTCAATGCCTCCCTTCCCTTGGTGGTAAAGAAAGTTGAACCTCTATATACACTTTCATTGTCTCTGCATTATGGTCTTTCGAGGGATGCAAAATAAGGCTAACGTCATTACAAAGTAACGTAGTCGATGAGATGAAGGGTGGTGGGAGGGAGAGTTAGGGGTCCCCTAGACAATCGGAATTGCTAATATCGGACAATAATAGCAATTATTGCTATTACAGCGGTATTCTATCCCCCGTGTTGTGTCCAAAAATGTTGTTCGTAAACGTGGTTTTCAGAAATTGTGATTTTCCTGGGTGGCCTAGTGGGTGATGCAAAGGAACAGTCAGCTTTTTCATGGAAATATGTCTTGAATTCTGTCCTAGAGCCTGTCACTTAGTATGGTTGCCAAGTATGGTGAATCTTAAGATGAAATGAGACAATGAAGTTTTTGAAATCCACATTATAAGTACTATATTCCTCAACTATGGTCGAACCTCGATAGTTGTGAGCAGGGCCGGATTTAAGCATAGGCGACATAGGCGAGCGCCAAGGGGACCGCACCACAATTAAAATGACAAAATAAGGTTACAGGTCATGTTTCATTATTGTTGGTAGTTCCCTTAAAATCTCTGGAAATTCCCTTAAAAACCACAATTTTGCACCCAATTTTTCAATTTTTCCCGTGAGAGGGTCCCCCGAATTCTCCAAACCACGACCCCAAGGCCCACACCAAAGGTAGAGCCTAGTAGTGTGGGAGCCCGGCTGAAAGAGGGCAACTCATCGATCGAAATGTACCAGTTATTAAATTCCATACAACTAACTCAATGAGGTTAGATATAATGTGCACGTCTGCCAGTATAAATCCGATAGATTCAAAGATGGCAGCCAGTGAAACTGCTCTCAAAATTGTGAAATTTTGACTCACAGGTAGATGTAATACCATTTTGGCCCATGATTCTTTGATCCATTGAAAACTCAACAATGTGTGTCTACCACTTCAAAGTGGATGGGTTTTACGTGCAGACGTGATCATCATTCATCATCATTCGTGATTTCATTTATTTACCAGTACCTAAGTCATTTCTAGAACCTCAAATACGTGTTTATTGATCACGTCTTCACGTAAAACCCATCCACTTTGGGATCATGGGGCAGACGCACATGGTCGAGTTTTCAATGGATCAAAGAGTCACGAGCCAAAATGGTATCCCATCTACCTTTGAGTAAAAGTTTCATAATTTTGAGTGCTGTTTCACTGGCTACCTTTGAATCCATTGGCTTTGGACTAGCAGACATATTAGAGCTAACCTCGATGAGTTGTACGGAATTCAATAATTGGTACATTTCTATCGACAAGTACCCTTCTTCAGCCTGTAATGTGGGCCTGTATTATTTTCGTTCCAGCCCTGGTTGTGAGCAGTGGGAAAACTAATTTTCGTCCAACTTGTTGTTGGATTGCATCTTTTACCACGGAAACCGAACGTCCGTGATGCTAGAGACTTGAAATTGGGCATGTAGCCTTCTTAGGACTCAGCTGAAGCAGAGTCCTATTGCATCTTTAAGCAGCATAGGGTCAGGATCAGCTGAGTGGCTCCTAAAGCTAATTTCTATGCTATTCACACTATGAAGCTGTAATTTGGCATGTAGCCTTCTTAGGACTTTAACTTGACGCTCCCCAGGCCGCTGATCACCTGAGTGGCTCATAAAGCTAATTTCTAATTTTCCTCTCTTTTCACTTACTTCTTTAAATTTTATACGAGCCTCCAACTGAAACGCTATACATTGAAAGGCCGTAATTACGGGGAAATAATCTATTTTACTCATACACTCATGCTGCAAGTTGATTGAACCGTACCAGGTGGAATGTACCAAGAATGACCGGCTTCCCTCTTCCTGAAGCTCAAATTCCGGATGAATGAGCTCGTTGATGTGTAAGAAGTGATGTCCTTCTTGTCGACGACCGGTGATTGTTCGGGGCTTGTGACGGGAGTCGAACTGAACGCTGGCGACAGATCGTCCAGAACATCTGTTTTAGTCGTCTGAAACACCAAGTGACAACAATCTTTTTTAGCTGAAAAAATGACTCTTTATAAACGAAAGACACTGAAATACGTTACGTCACTCAATTCTGTGCCATTCTTTACTCAATACCAAATCGATTTTACTATAAATTTCACGGATTTCACTGATTTTGACATGGAACGTGTTTTAGCCTTCACCGAACTGGCTGAAACCGCCCTTCCGTCCGTCGGTTACACTAATCTATTCCTATGCTAATAACACTATGAAGCTGTAATTTTGTATGTAGCCTCCTTGGGACTTGCACTTCAAGCAGCATAGGGCCAGGATCAGCAGAGTGGCTTCTAGAGCTAATTTCTACGCTATTTCTCACTATGCAGCTGTAATTTGGCGTCCAGCCTTCTTGGGACTTACACTTCAAGCAGCATAGGGCCGGGATCAGCTGAGTCGCTCCTAAATCTAATTCCTATGCTTTTAACTCCAAGCTGTTGTACCTAATTTGCATGTAAATGGGACTTACACTTACAACATAGGGCCAGGATCGGCTGAGTGGCTTCTAAAGCTAATTTCTATGGTATTCTCACTATGCAGCTGTAATTTGGCGTGCAGCCTTCTTGGGCCTTACACTTCAAGCAGCAGAGTGCCAGGATCAGCTGAGTCGCTACAAAATCTAATTTCTATGCTATTCACACTATGCTGCTGTAATATAGCAAGTAATTGAATCGATGATTTTTGAAACAAACTATACGCCACGTTGGTAAATGGCGTAGAAGTTGTTTCAAAAATCATCGATTCAATTAGGGCTTACGCTTACACATGTGGCCAAGATCAGCTGAGTGGCTTCAAAAGCTAATTTCTATGCTATTCTCACTATGCAGCTGTAATTTGGCGTGCAGCCTTCTTGGGCCTTACACTTCAAGCAGCAGAGTGCCAGGATCAGCTGGGTCGCTCCTAAATCTAATTTCTATGCTATTCACACTATGAAGCTGTAATATAGCAAGTAATTAGGACTTACGCTTACACATGTGGCCAAGATCAGCTGAGTGGCTTCTAAAGCTAATTTCTATGCTATTCTCACTACGCATCTGTAATTTGGCGTGCAGAAGTACTTAGAGGGTACAATCAAAAGAAAATCCAAGATGGGAGAATTCTGAAGAAAATAGCCCTGGGATACTCATGTACTCGTGTACCAGTTGAGAGTAGTATCTTGCAAACATCAATAATGGTATTTTATCTTCTAAACACGGTTTATGGTCCCAAGAGAAAGGTTCCATCACCGAAGACCAAGAGAAGACGGAGTGACAGAACCCTGGAAAGCCGAGTCCTGCCACAATTCTGAGCGCTTGTCGACAATCGAATGCCTTAGGTAGGTCACAGGAAGCAGAGGTGTTTTAACAGTACCTGCATAGGCGTATTAATAGGATGATGATGGATTATTGGTTCGAGCGAAGGATCGATTTGGAATTGAAGGAGTCACTCATCAGTACTAGTAAGAGCATTCATATAAGCATCATCCAAATAGCTACAAAGCACAAGTCCACTAACAGAAATCGCAATATTTTTCACTGCTTCCACAGCTAACTTTTGGAGGAAGTCACTAAATGGTACCCATGATCGCTGTACTCAGTCAAACAGGATAAAGTTATACAGTCAGCTAAGTTTCCATTCACTGGTACTTGTAGTATATCACATGTTCAACAAGAAAACACGTTTCTAAGAAGTTGGTAAACGATTGATATTTTAAAATAAATTTCTCCGTTTCATCCCTGACACCGTAGTTTCATTACACTACATTTGGCGACGAGGAAATGAGTAGACGGAAGAAAAACAATTCAGAGCAATCGTTGGACGAGACCGAGGACAAGGTCCAAAGGAAGTTGGCGGATTTCGGAGTCAGTTCTTTCGATGCGAACACCGAAGAATGGGTGTATTACTCAAGGCGCTTCAGGGTAGCAGTAAGTGCCTGTAGATTAAGTGACCAAGACTATATCAGAGATTTGTTGCTTGCAAAACTGGGCCCTGAACCGTTCAAAGTTTTAGTAGAACATTTTCGCCCGGTGGAAGTACAAGACGTGACATATGAAGAATTGTTCAAGTTTCTTGATTCGTATTATGGCAAGTTGACGAATCCTTTTGCAGAAAGATGCAAGTTTTCTCGTAGGTACCAACAAGAAGGAGAGAGTATAACCCAGTTCACAAATGAATTACGACACTTAGCAGGGCGTTGTGAATTTGGGAAATCATTAGACGAAAGATTACGTGACCAGTTAATTTTAGGGATTGCTGACGACATGTGGCAACAAGAAATAATCCGCAAATTCCCAACAACTGATTGCACGTTCAAAGAAGTTGAAAGGTTCGCAAGTGCTTTTGGGTCATTTTAGCATGGCCACGCTGTCATATCATTTGGCACTACTGTCTCAAAAGGTCTTACTGATGCAAGTCAGTTAAGATCATTTGCCAAAACGAAGATTTCGGATATAAATTTAGTTAGGTACTAGTTTTCTCAATCTGGCGCCAGTACTATCATCTTCCTAGTAATATATGAACGGGGAAACTGGTGAGAATGCAAATAAAACTATAAGCAACTACTTTTAAGTAAATTGACTCATATCATCTTAATCCTTACTTCCACGGAATGCTTAGCAGTAGATTCGGGTGAATTTCCGTGGATCGGAGTTCGGGATAACAATCGAAGAATCGGATCGTACTGAGTGACGGTGTTTTGTTGTTCGTCGTTTCCTATTCGAATCGAATAGTCGAGAATGCGGTTCCTCGGCATACTACTGTACGCTCGCATGTCCGGGCTGCACCGTAGAAAGGACCATGATGGCGGGTCAACATCTGAAAGAAGGAGTGCAATGTAAATAATGACAAACACGTATGGAGTAAGGATATAAATAATTTCATCGTGATTGGCTCAAAGGTTGGTATAAGCATTAGATACCGACTATTTTCTGGTATTTCAGCTATTCCTTGTAAACATTCGTTCATTTTGTACATTTGCCTGCGTACTGAACCATTCTATACTGTTCATTGAGATCACATTTGAAAAGAAAAGACATTTGCGGTAGAAATGTAAGTGAAATCTTTGGCCAGTTCCTAACATTGGTGACTGCTAACATTCGACTGCGCCTCGAAAGTAGCTACAGATGCATGATTGGTAAGGGGAGGGGGAAGGACCTCTCCCGAATCGTAGGAATTTGCTGAATGGAACACCTGGATCCAACAGAATTCCGTAACGTCATTGAAATATAGTAATAATTTTTGTGAGTAAAGTCATCTCCGAGTACCTACAGTATCGAAGTTTGTTGGATTGACAAAGATAACTCGATTTTCCACCATTCCATTTCACTTTCATTTAGAAGTCGAGAGGACAGGAATCTGGAAAATGTCGACAAATGAGGCCCAGAAGGAAATCGAACCCACATCCTTCGGTTATATGGGACAACACCCTCTCCACTTCACTTACTGACGACCACGTTGGAGAATGCGTAGAGCTGAGACAACACCCTCGGGACCCATGGCTCTGCATTTTAATAGCTACTACAGCCTGTAGAAAAATGTCTCATTTCTTTCTAGTTATCGCACGGGTGTGAAGAATTCTATGGGCAAGTTAAGAGAACAGGAACCTGAAAAAATGGATTCTCCGTGAAGCTCTTCAGTGGCACCAGAGGAGGCGCTGGGCCGGAAAACAAGAGGATGTGGTTTTAATTTCTACCTGTGGTCTATTTCTTCTGCATTTTACAGGTTTTTCTTAACTCATAAATGTAGGCACGAATCAGCTATTCCATGTTGACCATTATTTCCACCTCTTCTTCAAAGCTGTCTAGGGCGCAAACGGATGCTCGTAAAGTGAACCATTCAGAATATACAGGGTGTCAGGGTTAAGGTCGTGCCGTGCGTTTTGGTCTATGAAACCATAAACCAGCAGCATGTCCGCATATTCTTGAGTCAAAAGAGTTGCCATGTTCAATTGGATGAAGTGAATGTGTAGACAGGTCACTAACTGATCAATGATGTTCGGAACCTAAAATTTATCATGAGCAGGCTGGTTTGTTTAATTCGATGGGGGGAGGGGGCTGGACTTTAAAAACACACTACATTGATCTAATTGCCAACGATAGTAATGTTCAGCTTGGCCTACCTAGTCTCAAAAAATTACCACACAAATCAACAGAAACTGAGACAATTTTCGAAAAGTAAATTGGACAAGATATCAGTGACTGCTTATTCGAGAAGTCTTGTGTCATCATTTGACTCAGTGAAACAAAGATTGAGAACAAGATTGCTGCCTAACTCATTACGGTCAAATTTTACTTGTCGATTTTTACTGAAAGATCCACGGTTTTTGGCACGGGAACGAGGGTTTTACACCATGGGTAAACAATTTTTTGAACATACCATTGGAAAGCTAAGCTTTTAGGCCAACTTTTGGGGTTTCATTAAGAAATGCAGATTCAGTTAGGCTTTCAAACGTTTGAAAATACTGTACATTTCCGAGATTTTCGAGACTTTACTTTACTATTCTTCAACATCTGAATCTCCTTTTTAAAAAATGTTTCATTTAGCACTAGAGAGATAGGGAGATTTAACGCTTCTTCCAACGGTATTATCACCTTTGAATTTCGACTGAAAAATGAGCGCTTATGTCCATTTTAGTGACTTAAGTTCGAAATCACGAAAAAATCTTAAAAGTGAAAAAAGTCGGATTTTAACCGGTACAAAAACAAAAAGTTATAGGACACTTTTCATCATAAATTAGTTGTAGAATAGATTCCTGGCCGGTGGTACGACCTTAACCCTGACACTCTGTATATTCAAGTACATTCACAATTCCAGTCATGCAATATGACCAAATAAGTTCATTTCTTAACTGACCGAAACCACTGTGGGTCAACAGGCCAATACCAAACGTCTGACACTTTGAAATTGACATGGAACTTAAAGACAAAAGATTTTGTCAACGATACCAAACACTCATTTGTTACAAGCATCGGTACTCACCAGAAAAAGAGCACGACCTTTGAATGTTTGAATTGACGAGATCGCCTCGATCAGTTATTCTCTCGTTGTTTATGTTGGCATTGCGATCTCTTCCGGCTATCGATCCTGATAGATGCTCCCTGCAAGTAACAATCGTTTATTAACATGTGTTTTATTCTATTTATAAATTAATATATTTTTGGATGCCGTACTATCTAGCATTGTTCTATAGGTACATGGCATGTTGATAATCATGATGGGCTACAATCTTTAGGGAAATTAAAATTGTATCAATAAGTAGGTATGTACTTAATAACACTCGTACCGATCAGTTAGGTCTCAAATTTTCAATATGCCAAAGCATTTATGTGTAGGCTTTCAGACATTATGAATTTTCTAGCTGCGAGTTTTACTCCAGAAATCTTCAAAATGAATTTACAAAAAATATCATCTCATTGCTCAGAAAGGCAAGCAAATGCAAAACTTGCTGGTAGGTTTGGGATGAGTTCTGTAGAATATCGTGACTGTGCACGATCACCAGCACACATTCAGATACTTATTTTTATTGAAGCATATATTGTTCAAACTTACATATGTTTGTAGCAGGCCAAACATAGCCACCGATTGGTGTCATAATGTCGACAGCTCTTGCAAACCCGCTGGTTGCAAGACGGGCAGTTGGCACCGCGGTTTATGATCCTTCCCAGCTCTCTTCGACACCTGGTTACGAAAAAAAGATCATTCATTAGAATAACATAATATTTCTACGAGTATATTATAGAAATCCAATTTTTTTTTCTTTGTGTCTTAATATGTTATAATCAAATTGCCCGGGCTAATGTCGACTAGCCCGACTTTTGGTGAGCTAACCCAAAAACCATCGCGATCACTAAGGGCAAAAAAGTCCGATAAGGATGATTGTTCAGCCATTTGCGCACCTCCGGCCATCTGCTGCATTATTCCTTTTGCCTTCGTTTTCATCTTATTTTGGACCATTAGAATCGATCAACAACCAAAATAAATTTAACCCCTCCACCCCACCGCTCAAAATTTGATGGTTTACGTTTCAAGATACGTAGATTCAGAAAATCGAATTTTAAACAACACACAATGATCCTAACAACATTTCATAAACCTAGGTCAAGGATTTCAAAATAATAACAGAGAGTGCCAAGCACCAAATTTTCGGAGTATGCTTCATTCCCTAGACGCGAAAAGTATCTTAGAACAAGCAAATCGTCGGTACAATACAATTTTCTTCGAATCAACTGTTCCGCAGGAAAAACTGTTGAGCCTGTAAACCAGCAAATGTTGGTGGAGGGGGGGATTTAAAAAAAAAATTTTCTTGGGCGGTTCCAAAGGTTTATTTTCAAAGATACTAAACCAAAAATATGCCAGTCCTCGTTATGTTCCTTGTATGAGAATAATCATTACGGGTATTTGTTGCCGCATGCCCCAGACTTGAGGGAAGCAGAGTTGCACAAAACAATGCTTACCCGGCAGTTTACCTCATGGATACCTCTTTGTTGATCTTTTCCCTACACACCAGATTAGAATTTGCGATATTTCAATCAGTAGAATGCTCAAAGCAGGTCTTTGTTAGCTGTTAATTTTGTCAAGTTTGATTTTGAATACATAGAGCCACTCCGGCATTACCTAGAGCAAGCTCGGCCACTGAGAAACGGAGGATGGTTGTCCTCGTCTTCACTGCCAACGCATAGTACTCCTTTACGCCTCAAGCTTTGAAGATCGCCCTTCAACCTCCTGAAACAATCATTCACAATGTTGAATACTGATGATGTAATAATTTAGCATATAATTCTATATAATTTAGCAACATTTAAAAATTGTACCAGGACCTTCTTACTCCTCCCAGATAAAATGAGACAACAGCCACAATTCGAACCATTCCCAACTATTTATACCAACTTTTTATTCATTACTGAATGATCTAATGTTTGATCAATCTTACAATTAGAAATTGAGAATAAAATTAATGAAATCAATTTTGATGATTTTGGTAGTCGGTTTTTGGCACAAACTCTGTAGGTACTTTTACTCCATATATAGAATACATGAGGCGTGTGCTAGTCGTAGGTAATAGGTACCTAACAAACAAAATGTCCTTATAAAATGATATGAGGTTTGAAGGTTCGTTCCATAATAATGAGTTTGTTAGGTTTCAATATTTTAGCATCAGCAGTAGCAATTTTCTAGCTGCTCCTACCGTGTTGTGTGGAGATTCCTTCTTATTCTGAAGAATATATGAAAACAATACTACTATTATTTAAATAAACGTGTAGCAAGTCTCCCAATGGTTCCAGGAGTAAAAGTATGGGAGAGCATTTCATTCAGGCATATCGACTGTTGGCTATATGATGATTTGATAAGAGTGTAACCAATATTACTTTTGTTAGTTTTAAATTGGGTCATCAAATGGAATGTCACACAATCTAGAATGAAACAATTAATCATCTTCGTGAATTGATGACTCACGCCAATCTATTGCTGTTGGAACCGAAAGATTTCTGCTCAGCGTTTACCAAACAACAATCAGACTTATTTGATGTATCAGGTGGATCGCAATCGTTGTCATTTCATCGAGTTGGGAATTGAGTATTTTCTGATGATTAGAACGCGATGTGGTGTCTCTGCCTGGGATACATTACATGTGAAGAAACGAACGACTGAAGGGAACGTTAGAATTATATCTCATCAGTGATAATTATGAATAAATACCAACTTCCGAAGAATCGTAATTATCATAATTTATTAAAACTGATTTTGAGATGACAGCTATATACGTCATCAAGGGAGATGGACAATAAGATAGAAGGCCTTTTTATTACTTGCTACAGAAAACCAAGACACAACAAAGTTCAGGACCAAGCTCAATTTTATGTTCACTGTCTTCCATAGAGATCATCTTTATTTCCTCCGTTTGAATGTTATGTCATTTTGTTGTACGAATTTAAAGTAACCATAGTGGTTGTAAAGTTCGAATATAGACGTTAAACTCCCATTCCGGAGTGGTTCAGTCTTCTGCTGGCAGTAATTTCCTGTCGCTTCACATACATGGAGCAATCATACCGAACTGTGCAAAAAACCAAGCATCGAGCACGTTTTATAAAACTGATACCACTGAATGAACCGTCAGTCGTCCGTTTTGCTGTCGTTGGCCGTTCATACCTCAATTGATGGGAACAATAAACTTACGCATTCGCATAAAGAGGTGGAAAAAAACATCGAGCGCAAGAGCGACAGCCCTTTATCGAGTTCTCGACACGTTTTCCAAAACGATGTTCCGGCCTCCCAGTAACGAGTGTGCAATCAAAGGCGTGTGCAAATGCCAGCTGATCGACGGATGAAGTGGTATTATTTCTAGTGGCGCCAACCACAATCAAGATTCCCAGGGCATCCCTTCCCTGTACCGAGGCAACCTTGATTTCTGACAAGACCCACACGCAGACACAGGTTCTTGTTTTCTTTTGCGGCGAGATGATTGGACATCCCGTCGCCTGTAACGTTTCTCTAGCAGGAATTGGTTTTTGAATTAAAGATTCCACCTGCTATTGACTATGAAGGCGCTCTTGCTTCGCCTTATTTCGTCAGCTGGGAAACCACAGGTGAAGATCAAATAACTACCTCACGGTAAAACTGCTGAGCTCGAATGGAAATCCTTAAGAATTCGATACATTTCCGGTTATCTTCGAGTCAACAACTATTCGTTCACATAATTTGAATATCTCAATAATTTGAACATAGTGGGTTCTTCTAACGAATTTACCAGAAATACCACGGGAGCAGGCGGTTGGTAGCAGGAACCAGCTCATTCGAACTCTCTGGCGTCATCTGTACACATGCAGTACTGTAAAAGTTCGCGCTGCAGAATTCGTTGAGCTTGGAACGGAGCTCCTCCTTTCTGAAGAGTTGAACATGATAGAAGAAATATAACTAAGTCTAGTTACAGGTTCTACACATTCCTTCAAGAACATATATCACAGAGAAGGAATGCGACATCGCGATCGACATTGGTTCAAACTGGAGCTCAAAATGTCATTCCTTACGAAGCACTACGAAGCACTCACTCCTTCAATTTGTCGTAGAACAGTCGCGACAGAATGCGATTAGCTGAGACGTTGTCATACCGGGTAAGCGATATTCCATTAATAACGACGTGCCAACTTGGACAAATAATTCATGAAAATTCGCAACAATAAAAATAGATGGTGGCTATTTCTCGACACGCTCTAGTGATTATACGTTTGTTTATAACTACTTGCTTAAATCAAGGTTGGCACCAGTAAGTCTTTACAGTAAGTAATTATTATGGAGAATGTCCAAGCTCGATGGCATCTGATGATAACTCCGTAACTCAAAAATGGGTAGTTTTACAGGAGAGCCAAAAGACTGATTATTTCTCTGATTATTATTTATTATCAAATCGATTCCAGAAAATACTTATACTCCTCGCCGATTCAATTTCGAATTTCTTCGATTACTCATCTCTTAACGCCTCGTAATCTCGACAACTGAACAACTATTTGAACAAAAAATAGGTTAGCATTCAGGCTCCTAGAGGGCAGAAAATTCATTTCCCACTGAAATTTGAACCAACAGACTATAAAATACGATACTTTCATTCAGAAAATGAAACGAAAAATGGCCAAAATTGAGGTGCATACGAGGTTGTTTTATTTTTAATTTTTTTAAGAGTTTTATTTATTTGGCATCTCATACTAAATACATCCATGTGGATAGAATAAAATAATTAAACATAAACAAATGTAAACCAAAACATGATTCAAAACTTCAGTCCACAGTTGGTAATAAACTTAAAACACTCTTCATACAAGAAAACATAGCTCAGGTTACAAACATAATCGAATGGTGATGGCACCCTGCCAATTAGAAAATACAAAAACGTTTCTCTTTTTGAAGTTAAGGAACGACACTCCATGATTAAGTAAATGTTCAGCATCACCATTCGGTTCGTCTCCAAATGAGCGCCAAAATCCGACGATGGACGAGCACCAAAATTCTGGCATACGGAGACTCCTGTGCGCAAGCGTGACATAACTCGACAAGGTCTCCTGGAACTTGAAGCATCCAAGGACGAGTTGACAATGTAGGTTGATATGACTTGTACATTGGGATTGTGTCGCCTCTAAGTATATCCGACGCCATTGCTCCAGTGATTCCTGATAGCCGCATGAATGTCTTGTTTTGCTTTATACCTATTGCCTCCGATTCCATGGTGTCCCTTTACTCACATCAAAGTAACCTTTATCCTTAGTTGTGCATTCATGCAACAAGCATAATAATATTTCTGAAATAACATTTCATAAACTACGGGTTCATTGGCTTTGGCTGGAACTGGGCTTTGTAATGAATTGATGGTACTGAATGAGTCAGTGCACATGATGACGAGGTCGCCTGCTGATGAGCTCTCCTAGACGTGATCCAACTCCATTTTAATACATACCAACTCTGCTAAGTATACGATGTCGTTACCGAATGCCACCGATATGCGTGTTTTGGATTTTAGATTAATCATAGGTCATCAGCCCCATTTCATCCTTTCATCAGATTGGAACTCCTTTCAAGACGGTTTGATCTACAGAAAATCTTGACAACCTTCATGTTTCCCCCCAAAAAAATGTGTTCCCACGCGAATCTAATCTTGAAAATGATTGTACGAAAGTTAACCCGGCGACGCTATTTTTCCGGCCGCGAGTTGGAGACCCACCAGCACTTTTTGATCAAAGGCCACGTCATTGGGGTCAGAAAGAAGCTTTCGCATTTTTCTCGTCAGATGGCTAAAAGATGACCGGTGTTTATTGTGATGGTAAACATCTTTTACATTAACGGTAAATTGGTGTTGAACGTACAGAGGGCTGTATATGTACATATCATATTATTTACTTCATATTCTCCTGGATTTGGGTCGTTACTTCATATCACGATCGAAAATTTAAATAAAACCCAACTGCTGTTTAATTTGGGTAGAAGAAGGTTTAAATAACAAGAGCACTCCGTTGTTCTTACTGAAAAATATCTAAGTTAAATTACATCCAGCCTTCGGGTTCTCACCTGGCGTGGAGTTTTGATATTTTCTGCAACGAACATAATATAAAGGAGAGTGGAGTATTGACATTTTTTACTTGACCAGTTACAAAGGATTGTAAATTTTGGATATTATCTGTTAACTTTTACAATTATTGTTTCTTATAAATTGATTTTGGGTGCTACATTCATGTAATTGAATTCACGCTGCACTCCGAGCAGTGGTTCATGGTAGCAATAGTTTGTGGCAGTAGATGTGGTGTTTACAGGTGGTGAAATACAGGGCTCAAGCGAATCGATAGCGAGGATCAGGTTACAAACCAATATGTAATTAAACTGAGTTCCATCTGGTTGGTATTTAAGTGAGCGAATACCAACATAAAATACTTGCAAGTATTGGGACAGCATAAGAAAACGTGTTCATTGGAATAATAACGAGATATCAAGATGGCTGCGAAATATTGAGATTTAATATGTGATATCGTATAATGTATGAATATAAGATTGAGTATTTCCAGTTCAGAGGCCCCATTTCGCCGAGAAGGTACTTGTTCTTTCCTCTTAGAAAAATTGCATAATCCTTTTCTGTGAGACGTATAGGAATTACTCTGTTTCAGTTCGAACTTCCGTCAGGCTGAATTAATGTGAGAAATCGTGAGTGTCAACTTTGAATCCTCGACTGAATCAATATTGTATGTAGAGTAACGGTTAATTGACCAGAAATGGGCATCTTTTGGTTCAAGTTCTGAATAGTGTTGAACGTAATTCGCTCATAGCAAACGGGTAACAACTGCAGGATTAATTGAGCCGATTCATTCTTCGATTAGTGGCCCTAATGAAGCGATTTCCAGTTCCCGTTCATCGACGAGGAGGTTTCTCGTTTGACTTATCATTCCTTCGGAAACTTTCAGGTGGAGTTAGTATGCTGTTCGGCGCAACTCGCTCGGAAGGGTCTGGAAGAAATGGAAGAAGACGGACCACTAGGGGCATCCGAAAGGAGCCTTTGTCCGGTGGACAATGGCCTTGTGGAGTCTCGGAGCAAGTGATGTGAGTGGACGGGTGGCTACTACGTGACATATGTACAGGGACGTTCACCTCGGCAACTCGCCATACGTCGCCATCAGAAGGTTCACGGTTCAAAACTATGATCATCAATATAACACAAAGAGTGACAATCTTACAATGTGAGTTGTGGGAGTTACAAGACAGATTTATAGCATCATCAGCATACAAGAAGAATCCACTAGACTTCCATATAAGAATACTAACAAATTCGTAACAATATATTGCATTTGCGGAATTTCCAAGCCAAATTGCAGTCAATACCAAAGGCCTGATGCTAAAGGAAGTACAACATCTTAGTTGACGTAGCCACCATTGCTCCTGGCAAATCAATCAAGAAATGGCAGCTGGTTTAAACCAAATCCACATACGTTAACCGTGAATCATTACAAATTACGCCAAGTTGAAATGG
Organism: Stenodema calcarata; assembly: GCA_963920205.1. NCBI lineage: Eukaryota > Metazoa > Arthropoda > Insecta > Hemiptera > Miridae > Stenodema > Stenodema calcarata. Next base: position 23,344,943 of record OY986051.1, on the reverse strand, counting down.
AGAGCAAGTGTAGTTGTCCAGTAACAAGTGTGGTTGCTATCTGGTCGTTCTTATTGTAAAATTACAAGGTCTAAGGTGGTGCACTTCAGCCGATTATAGCCTGTGGTGACGTATCTAGAAGGTTGATCGCTTCTGGGTATGTGTACGAGAACCCTCTGCTCGTAGCTACTTGCATATTTATTCATCAAATCTCCGACGCTCACCGCTCCGGTAAGCCGTAGTTCGAGATGAGCATCAGTAATGACGGGTTTAACAGCGCACGTTATTAGTTGAGAGCATCAACTCATAGTTCAACGTAGCATTTTATACTTGAGTGACAGCTGCGCTTGTTATAGCGAGCCATCATATCACTGCGGCAGGATGAAACTGCGTTTTTTAGCTCCTTTGTTGATGGAACACGAAACTTTAAATAGTCGATAGCTATCTCAACCTCCAAGCCACGAGTATAAAGTCCTTTTCACGAACTTTTCTCTTTTTTTCAAAGGTGTTAGAAGAATAGCGTCGTAGTCAATGGTGTGATGAGAGACGATTTCAAGGGCACTAGCTCATTGTGCTCATCAAGGTCCCAGGCATAACAACATAATTACACGCTATTAGTGGTTGTCTGCAGGGATCTCTCATCAGACTGTCACGCATTAACTGCCAAATGACTCACAGGCGCATATATGCGTATATATACCAGGCGCATTTGCACAAAAACCAACTGAAAAGGCCGAAAAAAATGAAAGCGTTGTAAGAAATCTCTTGTTCCTTGTGAGATACCAGAATTTTCCTTCCCAGACTACTTACTGAAGTAAGGGAGCGTCCTCGTCACTGTCATGAAGAAAAGACTTGTTGCTTCCTTGTCTTATCCGATTGGGCTTGGTCTGATGATGATCCTCCATAAAGTTAATTGCGATTGGAACAAAGCAATATTAAAAGTTAATAACTACAGTGAACCATTGCAGCAACTTCAGATGGTTCTCATTGTCGTACTTTGCAATCATTATTATGGACGTTTATTTCTTCGACATCTAGAATCCTGCCAAGATTCAAGTACCAGTCAGGGTTTCAAGGAGTTGTAAAGAAGTGCACTTACATTCTTCCGTTGTTTTATGCTCTTCAGTTAAAAGCTGAAACACACTAAATCATAATATATTGTGAACGCTCTGAGTGGGATTCATAAGGTGCTCAATTTTATGTTCATAAGTAACCCAATAAGGAACAAATTAAAAGGCGCTAACGGTTCCGCCTGGTTGAAACGGGCAGACATCCGGGAGAATCTAATTGGTATGCTTCATCATCTCTTCAGTGAGCAGTGGAGAGAGGTAGGAAAGCAGCTAGGGGTTGGGGCAAGATAGCACCTTCCACATCATTTGAATCTTCGCTTAACCTATTGATGGTACTATTTGATGTATAACGATGCCACTATTTAAGGAGATACAGCATTGTTTGCGAGTATTTCGCCTCTAAAACGCTAGGCACTGTGCAGGCGCGGGAGACTAGTCGATGTGAGCTGAAACGGCATGTACGAGTTGCCCCGGAAATGGTGGCGTACTATTTCCAGTATAATCGAACAGTAACTTCCGTTTCTAAGAAGACCAGTGAATATTTTGAAATTCAACATCCTCCGCTCCAGCTAGTGAACTATTATTATCAAACGTGGTGCCGGGGCTGACAATGACATCAAGACATTGGCCGAGCCAATTATACCGTTGATTTCGTTAAATAAACCAGATATTTATACCACAAATCCTGAAAATGTCCACATTTCCGTTTACAATTCTTAATAAAATGTGTACGCATACTTTCTGGAAACTATTTGTCGCCAAACTTCAACAGGTTTTCGTAGTGCAGAAAGATGAGAATTCAAGGCTGAGCATTCTATTCCTCTCTGGGAAAAAATGCGATCGTCCAAGAGCTCAACTTAAATCCGACATAAACGTGTAGAGAAGTTACCCGTTGAATTGTGGTTGTTATCCTTGAGGCTTGCGGGGCTATTTGAATTAATGGAATGACGTAATTCAGTTAATAACTACTGCGTGATGGAGAAACTTGATAGCTAATTGTAATATGAATTTAATTAAAAGTAGCCGTTTTCCACTCAAATTAAGTAGTAGGCCACTAGCTGCATAGTAAAATTGTCGTATATCAGTCAATTTGTCCGACGGCAGTAACGACTAACACGGAAGGTAGAGGTTTGATTAATATTTCCACGTTGCTAACTCACCTAATTGGATTCGAGTTTTTTTCGACGTATTCTTCAACCCAAATCTACTTCACAGGATTTTCGGAAAGCAGCACAAGTTGTGCCTAATTAATGTTTGCGTTGATTGAAGACCAATTTTTGCAAATTTTGATGGACAACTTTTCCAATCCACCATGTCAATTTGCCTGAACTTGATTCTAAATTTTTGATTGATTTGCAATTTCTAATTGGCCGAAATTAATTTCCAAACAACCAAGTTTATACTCAACAGACTAAGATAAACTGAAACTCACAAAGAACATTGTTAGGACTTTTTTCTAACTAAATTTTCATCTACTGAAATTTTATGAAAAAAATTATTTTTATGTTTATGATGCTACTGCTGTCGTCAAATTATAAATTAATTGCTACTATTTACTTATATATATACAATTCTGGTTTTTGACCACAATTACTCCCTGAAGGGGAATTTCGTAAGGTGTAGGAGCAGGTCACATCTGCAGCCAAGGCACAGCTACACTACTAGTAAGTTATTCCAGAAGGGAAAACACCGACACCGTACAGGTTGAGGGAGAGAGTACTTCTTCTGAAGGAAGAAAACGGCTACACCACGATACAGGAGCACGATAGTACTCGCTCCTGTATGAAGTTGTAGTTAGGCACTTCCAACGGAAAAACAGCTTGCTTCACACTTTCAAATATTTATGGAAAATATACATAACAGCGTTTAGGTATTAGGGAAGAGCTATATCCCAGGTCATTCTCCTTAGCCCCAGCCAACGCTCTGAACTGCTGGTCCGCTCTTTTCGCTTTATTCATTCAAAAAATCACATATTTAATATTTTACAAAAGCATACACCAAATCTCATCACGTTTTTCTCTTTCCCAGAACTCCCACATTTGTTACTTGAATGAATATGAAAATTGTTCAGTTTATGTTCAGACTATGGAATTTGCGTCATTTTTTGGTTTCCGAAAGTACATGCTAGCAGATTAACGAAAATTATGGTCAGATGCCTGAAGAATCTTCCCAAGAATTCGGGGAATTTAGAATAGCTGGCAGCGTTTGAAAAAGACCGCAGGAGCGAGAAGCCCAATTGGACCCGCTGAAGCCCGGTGATGTCAGCGGGATTTCGTACTGTTTGTGACTTTTCGCGGCTTCATTCAATCTGCGCTCGGCGGTTTTGAAGTTTTCTCCTCAAGTAAATTTTTTTAAATGAATATCGCTGGCAATAAACGTTACTCTATGGCCGTACTATATAACAGGAGGTTGGTATTCGGAATCGACAATGGACGCAAATTCCCCATTTGGACTTCACCTGTGACACTCAGGTGTCATCGATATGTCTTGGCGGTGGAGTTGCAAAAACAGCATTACATTTAATGAGCTCGTCGTTCCGTGGACAAAGTTCTAAGCGGACAAGAAGCTGCTTCAAATCCTCCTCTTGTTGCCGTTCAATATTAATGGGCCTGAACACACCGTGTCCCACCGATGGAAGAATCTGAGGTCTGCCGTAAGATCAGAGGAGCAATCGACAGGACGAAGGGACCAGTCCTTTCCGGGATGCTTCGAGCCTGCTCTTTTCAGCTCTAAAGAAACTTCGTAATTGGGGTGTGGCAGGGACTATTCCAGACGGGTGTTGAGCAATCTGATGAAAACAATGCTCCTGAACAAAAGGTCTCCTGCGTTAACCTCGTCGCTGAATAGAATCCTTCTGGTCCGTTCGTTCATCAATAATTGGGAGAGGGGATATGTACAGAGTTATATAAGTGATGGTGTTCAGTTTACAGTCCGCCATTAAAACATGATGATTGCTCTTCACTTGTTGTAAGAACCGGCTGGGTATTCTCCGAGTGGGGGAAAGACGGTAACTAGCTCAGATACGGTGCCTTCAGTTTTCTTGCCGGGCTGACCTAATATTTATTTATTTCGACAGTGAATGCACAAAACCTCGTACGTTTCATTAGCGAATTTTGAAGAAAAGAAAGATTGATCTCGGTCCAAAATTTTTAAAACTCAAATTTCCGAAAATTTGGCATACCAAAACATCCTGAATTCACTGCCAAAAGACATTCCAGACGGTATTCCTACGTTATTCCAGACGGTAGCTCTCTGTAGAACTGCGATGAAAAGTTCAAATTTGCACAAAAAATCTGTCCTGGCAATCGAAAGGCCAAGTTCGTAGATGGACAGAATCGGAAACCGAGGTGTTATTCGGGAGAAAATTGAGACAAAATTTGTTAATACGTATTTTTTGCCGAGGCTTGATTCGGCATATTCTATGGAGTTGGAAGATCTATTCTGCATTGAAATATGAAATACCGAGGCCAAACACTTTTTTTGGTATGTAATTGAAGAGTCAATTAAGAAAATATGTTTCTTCGAAAATTCGCTCATCAAGTCATGCTGCATGACTGGAACGTTATTTTAGGTTATGCGGTTAGTACATGACTTAATGCACGTCCTCGATCCAAGAAAATGGAAAGATGCAATAATAACTCCTCTGTGGTCAGTATCAAACCTGAAATCTTCGAGCTCAAGGGACACGATTCTGTAGACACTCAACTCGGGATGTGGGATCGGGCCAGCGAACGTTGAAAGTTTTCATGGCACTGAATGAATTTGAAGAGGTGAAAATAGGGTTTGAAATTTCCAAAACGACGTATTCCGGAAATATCACATGGAGCGGTAGGTGTTGTATACTTACTCGATACAATTAGAATATTTATGGAAAGGAACTAAGGAAAACGAACTTGGTTGAAAATCAAAAGAAGACTGTGTGTTTTATTGTCACGTTAGCGTTACACTGTCGTGTTATCACGATTGCATAGGGAAGAGATACAACAGTAGGTATAGTTTTCCCGTTCACATTTTGATAGACCTTGATTCAGCGCATTTTTCAAGACCAACCAGAGATTTGTGCGACATGATCACTGTGAGGGTGAATCAAAAAGTTACGGAACAAACGATTGGCTTTATTACTAGCATTTCACCTTTTTCTCCCACCCGTCCACTCGTATCAATGGCAAGTCTGTTCCGTTCCGTAGGGTGTAAGATGATCCTTTCGAGCCGACAATAGATCTGAAGACCTAGTTCGAACGCGAGTGGTAACTGGAGTCATCTCGAGTTTGGAGCTGCCTTTGGGAGGAGTATTATTGAATGAAATTAATGTGAAAATAATTCGCTATTGAAAATAATTAACCGTAACCACTTCGGTTCACTAATATTGGTGCTTAACGAGGAGTACAAGTAGGTTTATTCAAGGAGAAGTGAAAGACTGCGATCACGCTTCCTTCGCTGATTCGCAAAGCTTCGAAGTACTTCCTCGACAGGCTGTCGGAAATATGTTTAGATAGGCCGCGATCTTGAGAGGCGTGAAAGGAATTTCGCGTTGCGGAAGAAAACCAGGCTGAAACCGATGTTTCGCTACAAATGCCTTGAGTGTTCGAGAAAGCAACACATTGAGACCGCATCGATCGTGTTATACAGTCTTTAATCGTTACAGTTTTTCTCCTCATATATTGATAGCACTTCGGGAGCAACGAATTCCAAGTTCTACCCTGGTCATTTCAGGTAAACTTTAATAAACTTATTAAGGGTACGTGGTTTGATTTTTTTTTTTTTTTTTTTCCATGCGTTTATTCAGATAATATAACAACTAGTTACATTGATAAATCAGTTCACAAATTTCAAGTTTTTTTGCGGTGAGAGCTCATTAACTTCTACCGCACTTGAACTGCACGTCACTCATTGTCAGCACAGAAGGTCCAGGGGCTTGGTTCTCTTCAGGCGTCGAATTTGTTGTGAGTTGTCAAGTAGTTGGATAGCAGCCGGATTTGGATGTTTAAGAAGCCTGCGCTCATATCCCATAGCTAGCTTCTTTATGACATCGGTGACTATCTCCACTTGGAGGTCATCATTCCTTACATACCAAGGAGCGTTTACTATGCTCCTCAGAACCTTATTCTGAAATACTTGTATGATTTTGATATTTGTCTTAGCTGTGCAACCCCACAGCTGGATGCCATAGGTCCAAATGGGCATTAGCACTGTCTTGTACAAGAGTACTTTATTGTGGATATTGAGTTGTGAACATCGTCCCACGAGCCAGTAACGTTTTCTGAACTTGATGGATAGTTCTTCCTTTTTTTTCTTAACGTGTTCTTTCCATTTTAACTTGGCATCTAATGTCATGCCCAGGTATTTTGCTGAATATCCATATGGTATGGTATTACGATTTATTACCAGAGGGATTAGTGTTATCTTTTTATTCGTGAAGTTGACATGTGTTGATTTTGTTTCATTGAGTTTCATCCGCCACTTCTTCGTCCATTAATGGTTTGATATGATCAAAATACACCATAATATTTTTTAAACATCCTCAAGCTCTATTCGGTTCTGGCACATCTGCACCCGTACGTGACGTACTTTTAATCGCGGCCAAACATGTGGCAGGTAAATGTAAAAGCTCGGAGGAGATGTAAGATAAGGAGATACAGCGCCCTCGCTCCTCCTCCACCCACAACTCACTGCCTGACAGTTCAAGTGGCTTTGCCGTCGAGCCAGCGTCTGTACTTTCTACTTTGGAGCTCAACATGAAATCGTGCATGTTTTTCTGGTCTATTGTCTCACACGAACTTCGTTATTTCGTCGACGGAGTCACCACCCGCTACATTATGTACCATTTGAGAGACCGCAGTTCCCCTTTAAGTACCGATCTGTGGTATTATTTCAAGTAGATTTATTCAAGTGATAAATTCATGCTTGGTAGAATACTTATTGATACACCCACCGCCCGTTTGTCGATTTCTATCTCCCGGTTCGGGAATATTTAAAACAGCTACGTAGACGTGGAGAAAGACCATAGGCTTTCAAGAACCTGATTCTCATAACATTGTGGGACCGATTCCCTGAGGCTCCTGAGTTCAATTAAGATATTGGTGTTTATATATTCATTCAATCAAGTTCAGTTTCTAAAAGTTTAATTTGGATGTAATTCATTTGTTGATAGTTCCAAAATTAATGATACCTACCCAAAATATTTAATTGGGTTGTAATGTATTGTAAAATACCGTGCGTTCGTAATAGTAGTTACGAGTTAGTATAGTTAGTATTTAATTAGATTTCATTTTGAACAAATTTGTATACATATACACAGGGTGTCTAGTGTAACTATGTGACAAACTCAGGGAATCGATTCTACAGGTAATTTGCAACAAAAAATGCCTCGTAGCATTTTTTTCTTACTCAACTAAAAATCCGACTTTTTTCACTTTTAAGATTTTTTCGTCTTCTCGACCTTGTCGCTGTAAAACGGACCTAAATCCCTTAAATTATAATGTAAAATAAAATCTGAGAATACCATTGGAAAGAGCCTTAAATTTCCTATATCTTTGATACAAAATTCGATTTTTTCGATACACTTCAACCTAACGTGTTAGGACATCGGCGTCGTTCTGAAAATGCATCCTGTATTTTCTCCCCCGATCCCAGATTTTAGCGAATTTTCGAATAGAAGGAAGCTATTGATTCGGTTCAAAATTTTTAAAAATCGAATTTCCGAAAAAAATATTTATACCTAAATCCGTTACAGACCATCCTGAAATCGTCGGTGAAACAGCAACATGCTATAAGTCAATTTTTCGCCAAAATGAGTTAGGCATCATTCCTTATTCAAAGTTTTGCGCCGGAACGACTGGAGAAGTCAGTTTCTCGCAAAAACGACCCCCTGGGTAACCCATAAATTCCATCATTGAACCAGTCTGACAAGTGACACCTCATTTTAACGATTTTTTAACGCTGAACACGATGGTGAAGTCAGAATTGCGATATGGCTTATTCCGTGCTCAAACTGGAGCACTTTGATGATGGATTTTCAAGTGGTGGCATTTTTCAGTGGTTTTTAGGATCATCTCTGCCCAACCAGAGCCCTCATACCGAATGTTCAGTGTTCTCGGTTATTAAACAAGGGGGCGGAAAATGGGCTGCCGTCCAAGGATTTCTCTTAGGAGCAATACGAGCATTGGCACATAAATTCGAAATGTATCAAATTTCCGTATTGGTATCATCTGGTTTGTAAAGGGTTTTTCGTCATATACGTCCCAAGCTAATCTAATGTTGGCCGTACGTGTGCAAATCAGGGAGAGTTAAAAATGATATTTTCTTCTTCATCGACCGCCAGATCCAACGGGTTCGTCCGCTCACAACTGGATTATTAACGAGGCTATTACAGAAGTGTGATGTAAAGCCAAAGGGGATGAAGAAGCCTCACGCAGAAAACAAGTATATTTATCTACCGAACGCCTAACTAGCGCCGAAGTTGCGTACCTACCCGTCGTGAGGTCTCGATCGCGGGAATCGGTTAGCCGATCGACGAGGAGAAGTACGGAGATTGGTATATACTCGCCATCTTGTGTAATTAGTAAAGTAGCCCATTAGCCTTCCGATCGTCTCTTCTACAAGACAAGGGGCTTCCTGATTCCTTAGGCATAAAGTCCATTATCTGACACGAGGGATATTTTCCCCGAACGATTCTCACGCAGCATCAACGAAGCGTTAACAGTTTCTAACAACCTTACAAGGCAATCGGAAATCGTCCGGCGATTTTATCAGTTCAAGGGAATAAACTATGAGACCTCACTGATTGGTTTTAAATAAGTAATGTTGTACGGCAAAGTATCCCAAGTTCCTTCAAGAATGCAATCACACCAAGAAATGCATAAGAATCTTATGTTGCTCGGAGCTTAACAAAGAAATGAGAATCGCTTGGGCGGTGAAATTACTTTTGGGAGATGACCAATGTTTTTATTCACGGGATTATTCAAATACCTGTTTATTTGATCAGTATACGCAGTCTTCATTGTGATTTCCATAAAGAAGAAAATTATGGCAACAGCTGATTAGTGTGTGTCTAGCCTTTTTGTTCATTATCTTCGATAACGAAACATTGGAATTGATCAAGGAAAAACAATTTAAAACTTTTAAAAAATCGTCCGTACGCTGGACGCCTTCCGCGCTTTGCCTAGTTAGCATTGATCAAAAATTAAGATATTTCGTTTACAGATTCGAACAACACCCACGATGATCCTTGAAACTTATCATAACCTTAGGACAATGGAATGGGGTTCAAAACTAATTTTGAAATTATGAAAACGTCATATCTCGAAAAATTCAAATTGAACGATGTCATTTTTTGTAAAAATGTAAATAGAGTTTAATTTTTAGAATTTTATAAGACCTTCCGGAGCTTTGTACGACCGGCCGTTCGTTCACAATGAGGGCTCAAAGTTCGAGCAGATCAAAAGTCATCAACATGACGGTGAATCCTGCGACAGCCTGTCGGGTCAATGTTTATATTGGCCCAGCTGATTCGAACAGCACATGGTTTTCATTCATGGAGTTAAACAAATAGGTATTTACTCTTCATTAACAATAATCAATAATAATTTACAATACTTGATAATAATTATTATAATACTTGATCATTCATAATAATAAATCTACATTTAGTGACCAAGACAGAAGGATGATCTGCACATAGATTTCAAGTTATAAGCACTAATATATTGTTATTAATTATATGATTAGTTATTACTTATGCACTTTTTGTCAGCGTCTTTTTTCTTTTTCCTCACTCCTGTTATCACCTAATCAAATGATACTATTTGCGGAGTTAGTACACGGAGGACCTCATTGTTCTCCCTGAAAATCCCTATTGCTTTTTAAAGGAAGATCATGAAATCTCGTTAGGGCAGAAAAGTGATTGAAACTGGATGAGCATGGTTACACACCGTGGATATAGTTTATAGTACTTGACGGTTCTTCATACATTTATAATCTAAGTGAAATTTACAAGGATTCATAAGTTTTTTGGCTAAGTAAGTAATAATTGCATCCATTTATAGGTACTTAGTTGTAGACTAGTTATGAGGAGGACCTTTTGTTTGGTATTTGCAACGAATTTTGTGGGATTGAATGGAACTATGCGGAAAAAATATGAGTTCTTGATACACTAGCAGAAATTTCCACTATATGTTTCATTTTACTTAGTTCGACCTAAATTTTCATTAACTTACTTAACTCATCATAGGTCAATTTGTTGAAATTATTATTCAGAATAATGTCATTGGAACCAAAAACGGAATCTCGCTCGGATGGTTCAGCTCCAATTCAGGGAACCATCGATCGAGTAGTCAACCTTAAACTATGTCCATTAGAGGCTTTATTCTCCTTTTAATTGAGGTCGCTTAGTAAAAACAAATAGTGGCAGCCGATCAATTAAACCTAAGAAACTTAAGCTCCCTGGGCAGATCTTACTGCCAAGGAGATGAAACAGGTTCAAAGACAAATTGGTTTGTAGTGTAACTAGATAGGTACTACTTTTTTTCGATTTCTCTCTTGTTCTTCAAATACCAACGAGTGAAGGCAGACACCTTGATATGTCATTGAGTCCGTGAATGTTTCTCAAGATCTTAAGATTTAAATGTTCTAAAGAATAAATTTATTCTTTAGAACATTTAATTCATTTAAAAATGAGACAGCAAATAATTTGAAATGTTACTGAACAAGAAGTTGCGCGTGTTCAATGAATTACAATATGACGGTTATAATAGTTCGTTTTCAAAAGAAATACACTTACAAGCTCGACAGCAACCTAGTCGTAATGTGTGATATCTACCTATTGGTTAATGGCTGAGACTGCATAACAGTACGATGGTGAGGGATGATTTGTAGTCAGCCATAACCAATTAAATTTTTATAACAACAAATAATGAGAGGGTATGAAAAATGAACTACGAAAACTAGGTAAACCTAATTAATTTTTCTTTCATTCTTTTTCAGTTGCTAGTGACAGTCAAAATAGTATTAGCTACTCGTAGAATGGTGTGGTTCAAAGTGAATCAAGTAGAGATTCAAATATTGCCTGATCACTTCAGGTAGCATAATAATATTAAAACGTTAATATTATTAAGGAATTGTAGTAATTATACAACAGTTACTAACCGAATATGGAATTTGGAGTCTATCAAGCCTTCCAGCGCTTCCTGTGTCCTAAGCCTTTTAATTCAGATTTGCAAACCTTAACGCCAATTAGGATATCGATTGAGGAGGTTAGAGGCTTAATTCGTACTGCTAATTTGATTAGTATGCTAACTTTCCACGAACGTTCATTGTGGGGGAAAATTAACTACATTGGATACTAAATAGTACCTATTTCACCTCTTTGAACCCATGGAAAATCTCTATAAGTACCTACGTAAGGCTAAGAAATGTTAGCTATAATCGACTAATGATGATATTTACAATTAAATTTGGATAGCTAACTCTCAATTCATCATTACAGGGTTCTGTGTGTTTATTTAAGATATCTCCTAACGTAGCCGTCTGTTGATGAGGCAGCCCCGCCTTGCCAGGAAGTCGCCTTCAGCAGCCCACCGGCCGACCTACAATCTTTTGCCCACTACAAATCAGGTTTTCCTGAGCTCATACAGCTGTTTCTTCCAAGCTAATTATTTTTGAGCAAAAGGTACCTAACTTTTTTGAATCGATATCGGATTTATGCTACCAAATATTGAGCCAAATGTAGCAGTTGGGATTTTGAGTAGGTAGGTACCTACAAATAACTCATTCAAGTTTAAGTAACAACGGTTTCAGCATTGTAATAACTGATGTGAACTGTAATTTTTAGACATTTCCGAACAACAATGTTTCCACTATATCTTGGCATTATGGAAAAGCCGAGAAGGTTTTTTGCAAAATATAACATTTGTTAACAATTTATATATTATCTTTATTCTACAACAGGGAGGAACTGTTTGTGAAGTTGAATGGAATAGAATGGACAATAAATTAAGAAGTTTGGAATTACTGGCAGATGGCTCTGCTATACTGATAAAAAGTCATCTCAACTTTTAATTGGATGATTCCTGTGACGTCACGAATTGAATTGGACGGTTCGGGATGAAAGGTTAATGATAACCCAAGGGCAAGACCGCGTTTCCGAGGATTTCAAAAATTCACGGTTGCCGGGGGAAACTACATGGTCTGATGAAACCAAGAAAATCACAGTTATCAACAAGAAAAATTTATAAACGATGAATGCTCTCATCAGTCTGATACTGTCCGTATTTAGGTGATATGTTGACTTATGTGGTGATGTAAGTGAAGTAGACAGTAGGGGCTAATCGAGCGTTACGTTCGAAAAACGTATTTTCCCCGCAGTTTTCCCACCCAAGCTTTTGACCCCATTTCCAAAATCTTCATTCATGTTTACGTAAGGGACGCCCATTACTTAGCTTTGCTCGGGCAAAAAAAGGAAAATTTCATTTTCCTGAAAAAAGTAGGTTGAACACATGGTGAGCTTTTTTTTCAAATTTATTTTGAAAAACTGAAGAGGGGATATTGGTGGAATGGCTACCGTCGACTTACATTCGAGGATGACGAGTAGGACACGCTTAACACGAGGATGAGTGCGGATCAGAATCTGGGAGTATCGTCCTCGGCGATACTCATTTTTTTCGCTCACTCAGAGTTAGCGGTAACTCGGACCTTAACACGAGGTCGTGAAATCCACTACAATGGTAGATCAAACAGACGAATTTGAAAAATTGAAAATTCTAAAAATTTATAGAATGTTAGGTAAAAACTCTTCCAAAAAACATCATGGAAACTGGCAAAATCTCATGGAAACTTTTTCATTCAAGAAATTTTTCAATGGAATGGCAAACTTTGAGATTATCCAACATTTTCTGTTTAAATGCAAAAAACCGATGCGTTGCCGATGAGGGTGTCTAGTTCGTGATTGTACATTTCTGTGCTAAGAAGGCAAAATTTGACATGTCAACTTTTAAAACATTTTCAGGGCAACAATTTTAAAGTTTACCTAGCCCTCAAAAATCTGGAAACAGCCAAATAAATCTTAAAGAATTTTATGGGACTTTCAATATCTAGCAGTTTATAAAGTGACTTGTAAAAAATAATGTTGGTTGACCGAAAGCTAGGTATCAAGGAGACGGCGTTGATAACGTGAAGACAAATTCATAGGTTCGAGGAATTTACGGTTCTTGCGTGTTGCGAAGATAAGGTAACTGGAATCAAACGTGGAAGACCATTGTGGTTCCGTTTTTTGGTATTGTTCAAATCGCCTCTGAGTGACCCTAGCAGAGAGTTGTTCCTCGAAAACAGGTTTTCGGAATTGAATTGTTGAGGGACCTAATTCTTTTTCATAACTACTAGGAAGGTGTGGACGCCTGGTCGATGTAGAAATGTTGAAATACGTACTAGAGGAAGCAAAAATAACTTTAAAAAAAAAAAATGTCACATCACCTTTTGCCATCTCAGCACAGATTTATTGTAGAATAAAATCTGTGGGACGCCAGAAGACCCCTCGATTATTGAAGTTTAGATCAAGGATCAAAGAAAGGATATATGGAACATGTGGTCGAAATAAGTGGATGAAATAACATAGACAACATATCAGAGGAAAGATAGTAGAGATTATTGTTTATGCCATTTCTGGAAAACGGCAGCAATTTCGATTTTAATTCCAACGGGATTATAATATAGTTAATTATAATATAATATTATTCTGTGAACCACGCCAAACAAATCCGATATTCCAGTTTTCGTCGCCATTTTTGACAAACCCAAATCAACCTTCGAGCTCACAGTGAATTCCAAGTGCCCCAAAGTTTCCCCATCAAGTTATTCCGGTGGTTGGAACTTTCTGTACCGTATCGTCCGCTGTATCTTCATTCTTTACAACCTCTCAAGTAAATCTCCCTCAATACCTACCCGTGTAGAAAACGCCATTATTGAATTCAGAAGGTAAAGTTGATTTGTATATCCAGTTGAGGAGCTACGTTCTGTGAGTGTAATACAGAGAGGGAACTCTCCCGAATCAAGCAGTAACGACTGTGGCAGATTCAATTCGTCACGAAGAGGAGAGCAGATAAGTTTTGCCATCCTCTTTTTTTTTTCGTTAAACTCTTTAGCTTTTTTTCTTGAAGTATAAGGAGGTCTGTGAACTCAGAGGAAAAAAAACGTACGGACCATCATGTCACTAATGTGTATCGGGTTAGGACCAACACGACCCGAATTCCACCGCTATCGGAAGAGGAATAGGGAAAATACACCATAAAGGGTCGCGCAACGATCGATTAGCCACACTTTCACACATTTCCGCACTATGTGGTCAATTCCCGTTATAAATTGGAGGCTGCACATCGATACAATCGAACACTTTCTCTCGCGTCTGGAGTTTCAAATAGGAAAACTCTGCAAATTCTCGACACGACGGTTTATTATTTTCTTTGTGCAGTTCACAAAGAATGAACTTAATAGTGAAATTAATTATTTAATCGATTAATTATTATGAATTATAATTATTTATTAATAACTATTGTCGGATAGTGTAAATTATTATTAATTAGGTACTGTTAATAATTAATAATTATTAAGTGTGTGTGATTTGTCGACCGTCAGTAAGAATGATGTTCATTTGACCGACCCTCGACATCCCTCAACACCATTAATAATTATTATGAATTATTATCGGTACTAATTATTAATTAACTCGACATCTGAAAACCATGTGTTGTTCTAATCAGCTGGGCCAGTATGAACATTGACCCGACAGGGTGCTGCATGATTCACCCTCATGTTGACGACTTTCGATCTGCTCCAACTTTGAGCCCTCGTTGTTAACGAACGGCTGGTCGTAAAAATCTCCGGATGGTCTTAAAAAATTCCAAAAAATAAACTCTAGTTAAATGTGAACTAAAAACTATACCGTTCCATTTGAATTTTTCGAGATGTGAAATTTTCAAAATTTCAAAATTCGTTTTAGCTGACATATCACTTTTCCATACATCTGTGAGATCGTTACATGTATTGGCTGACCCCAGCGGTAAGACATATCCATGTCAAAAGTGAGGAATGAATGTTGATGGAAGTATCAAGTGAGGAAGGAAGGATGATGGAATTATCAATTTCGGAATTTTGGAAAACTTTGCATGTGACCTGGAAATTAACCTCGCGCATTATGAAGATAACCAATTGGATTCTATTTTATATTGAATGTATGCTGATAGAAATCAGGAGATTGATATTAGAACGTACTCAGTACTAGAGCTAATAAAAAACGGAGGTATAGAGTGAGAGAGTCTATTTCCACGAAAATAATGAGTACAATTGTTAAATCGATTTCGACGATTAGGTCATCATCAGTAACAAACATGAACTCTCACTCTATACCTCCGTTTTTTATTGAAATGGGTTTCCACAACATCGTCGCGAGTGATCTAATTCGTACTAGAGTTAATGTTAGAGTATACATTTCAGACGAACATAGATCGCTATCAATAGCTAAGTTCGACATCGACAGTCAATACAAAAACCACGTAAGTTCCAAACCACAAGTTTTTCAGGAAGCGAAAGAAACTTCCTAAATCGTATCCCTTGGACTCGAGGATTTCCGGTTTGATACCGACCACAGAAAAGTTATTGCGTCTTGGATACGAGGACGTGCGTTAGGTCAGATCCTAACCCAACAAACCTCAAAAAGTCATTTTCGACCGAAATGAAACTGTATGTATGCATTGAGTGTCGGATTGCTGGGTTGTTATGCACTGTTTATTAACATTAAGAACACTCGTACAACAAATTTTAAAAAAGAGTAATTAAGTTTCTTGGTCATGGAGGTTGAAATCCAAGATGACATCCGATCTTAGGGCTTGTCTACTTTCATCTGAAAGCGCGTGTTCCTTCTAGGCGGACATTGTACAGGAGTCAATTGTGTGAAATCTTCAAGATGAAAGAAACGCCGAGATGGATTACTGAAGGAAGGAGGCCGAGCAGTAATTATCTAGGAATTAGTGGAAACAAACAAAAAACGAAATGGAACAACCAATTCGGTTCTCACCCGTTTCCTTGAACCTTGAACACATGAACTCGGGAGCCAAGCCCAAGCCCAAGACCAAGTCCCGACCTCGGAAACCGCGCCTCAAACCGAACGCTACGCTCAACTTCAAGTACGAATTTCCTATGACTCTGCTTTAGTTCTTTGGAACTTCGATCATTCTGAGCTTATGTTGGAGGCTGGGAGGGAGTTCAGTGCAGTGAAGAAATGGCTGGATGTTAATTCATTAAGTTTGAATGTTGGCAAAACAAAAGTTATGAGGTTATCAATAAAACAGGTTTTTTCTTCTGATTGGAGTTTATTAAAGCTTCATAGTTATGACTGTGACATGGCTGCTGATGATTGCAATTTTCTGATACTTGTAAATACCTGGGAGTGATTGTTGATTGCCATCTGAAGTTTAGGCAGCATATTGCCATTCTGATTTCTAGACTGAGAAAAATAATGTATGTTTTTAGAGTTCTTACAGACTTTTTACCTAGAAAAGTTTTCTGATCAATTTATTTTGCTTTGAGAATCTCACCTTCGACCACTTCAGGTGACTCAGAATGCCCTACTTGGAGTCTATTTGCTTAAGCCTTACATGTATCCTACCTCACTTATATATAAGAAGACCAAATTTCTAAATATTAGACAGAGCCTCTTCGCCTCCTGCCGGCAGTTGTTCAGGTTGGGCATTAGCATTGAGTATTTGTCATTGGCGAAACAGACCCGTGCTGCAAGCGGAATTAGATTGCCTGTAGTTCGCACAGAATTTTTTGCTAGAACTGCATTTATACAGGCCCTTAAACACTTGCATTATAATAAATTAGATGTTGGCCAGTTCAAGAATTTAAAAGATTTTAGTAATTTTTTGTTGAACAGTATTTTCATTAAGAAGTAAGTGTACACTGGTCGTTTGGTTTATATTTTCTATAAGTATGTACATGGTTTAGGTTAATTTATACTGGGTCAGGTATTTTGGTGAGGGACAACTCTACCTGATAGCACAAGTTCATCAAGAACTTTTATTCTGGTAGGCAGGGCTTTTTTTCGAGTTCTATTTGCTGTCATTATAAGGGATACTATTATAGACATAAATATTAAGTTAGTATTCAAATTTGTCTTATATACAAATGTATTGTTACTAAAATTTGTATGTGATTATCTGCCAATAAATAAATAAAATAAATAAATGACTACATAATGCAAGTCTGCTTCTGATATTTACCGAATACATATTCAATCGAGGTACCTAACACAAGTGTAGCGTCCCCATTTTGTACATGGCTGTAAATCCACGTATCTAAATGTTGTGGGACGATAAGTATTTGCTATTTGGTGTCATGCCACAACTACCTATTCCATTATCGATACTAAAATCTCTCGACACGTAATGAGTACGTACTGCTTCCATCGTCAACACCCCAGACCTGCCTCACTAGGACCATCAGGATCATTAGGTTATCTGAAGAATATTTCGAAGGCGATCGTCACGTTGACGTGATAAGTTCCATTTCTGGAGGTTAACCGACTCATTTAGGTGAGATCAAATGAATATTACTTTCGAAGTGTACCACCTCATACACAAATCTCAAAAGCAACATCGTTCGGTATTGACGTGAGTTTTTTATCGTTCGTTCTGGGGTAGTAATTAGGATTCTGTACGCGCTTCAGCAAGGAGATTTACCTTACGTATGTTGGAGCACTAAATATTTTGCATCACGTTCCACCTGTTGCGCAAGTTCTTACCAAACCACGCCGTAATTATAGCAAATATTCGAACAACTAAAATTGCATTACCGGACGATCGAACCGCAAAGTGTGAAACACCTTTTGGTTTATTATCTTTTTATCTAAAATAAAAATTACCCCTCCCCTCAAAATTAGCCAGTTTACGTTTCCAGATATCGCTCATTGGCTGCAATTGTGTTATATCTCCGAAATTTGGTTTACGGGTTCCAACCAGCCTCATCATGATCCTTGAAACGTTTCATAACCCTAGGTCAAGGGCAAGGGGTTCGAAAAAATTCACATCTCGGAAAATTCACATTTAACGGCATAAGTTTTTAATTTTTAGAATTTTTCAAGACCATCTGGAGGTTTCTACGACCAGCAGTTTCGTTCACAATGAGGGCTCAAATATGGTTCAATTTTAACACTGGCCTAGCTGATTCGAGCCGCACAGGGTTTCCAGATATCGAGTTAATTAACAATAATTATTAATAATACCTAATTAATAAATAAATAATATAATACCTAAGTAATTTTCAAGTTAGAACTTTATTATATTGATTCAAGATATGCAGTAAAAAAATTTCTGTTAATAAAATTATTTTTCTTAATTTTTTTCTGTTTATCTCTCTGTTAAATTTTGCCGTTAAAATTATATTCAAGATATGCTGTAAAATTTTTCGGAACAACAAATTATTCAAATTCCTACAAATTAGTATATTCAAGAAATGCTGTAAAGAAAATTTCGATACACCTATAACAATAACTTCTATTAATTCTACATTGTGATTTTAGGCCCTGATGATGGAGAAATAAATTCTTCGGAACGTTGGCACATGAAACATCTCTCATATTACCGACTCTCGACATCTCCCCATCAATGATTAATAATTAATGACAACTCATAATGATAATTATTCAATCATTTAGTGATCTAGACAGAATTTAGTGATCTGTAAAAAAAAAAAAAAAAAAAAGATAAGAAACCGTTGTGTCAAGAATTTGCAGAGTTTTTCTTTGGTATCGCTAAATTATGAATGAATGAATGAATATATTTATTGCCACTTTTTATAGTATTTTATAAAAATTACCTTATACGAGTATTATATAATTTTACAGAAGTTCAACAACAAACATAGATCTACAGTACACAAACATAATTAATTTAATGCAATATTTATAACAATATAGGAACATTATTATTTGTATATTATTTGTATGAACTAAAACAATATCAACGTGATATTTTCTTCCTGGTTAGTAAAACTAGCGTCACGGATTACCGAGTATTGAAGTATCGATTGAAGGTCTGTAAGCTGGGAGAGAGTGTACAATTGTGCGCATTTTACTTGGGAGTGTAGACAATAGTGATGAAGCGTTCTCTTTCAAATCTGAACATTTTGTATGTCAGCATTTCTTGCTCAAGGGTAGAAAGCAGCATAATCGTTAAGTTGGTGAATGTTTTACTGTGGACAGATTACAGTAAAATGCGAGCTTTGCCCCATTAGTTCATGATCTAAGTGTTATTTGAGGTCTAGCGATTAAAGTCACAAAAGGGCCGAAGAAATCTCATAAAGCGAGCTCGAAGAGTTCAAGGCGATCATGACCTTCGACGACGAAAGGCGATCCAAAAGATTGCACTGCACTTCAGCGGTGGTTTTCGCATCTGATTCCCTAAAGAACGCGAGTGACTCGCGATATGTGTCGAGTGAAAGTTATTGAAGTGGAAGTGAGGTAGTAGTTTGAGTATAAGAGTATAATGGAAGCCCAAGAGTTCGAAAGGGGTCGCGAAAGGTGACGGAAGGAGGCCGCGCCGCTTGCCGTCCCGCGGTTTGACGCCGCCGCTTTCCAGACGAAACGGCGCTCCCAGTTATGTGCAATGACTCTGATCATTTTACAGTTGAAACACAATTTGACGGTATCTGGGGGATAACCGTTTTTGGCGATTTTAAACCCACTATAAACTCAGAGCACGGCAGTTTAGTTAATAGTTTCCTTTTGGGGAATAGAGATGAGCCCCTCGTAACAAGCAGATGTTGGAGCATTCAAAGGTATTAAACAGTGAAACGAAATACTGGCTCCCTGACGGAATTTGGTTTGAAAAAAACGCCCAAGCAACCATCCAAGCAATGTTGCCTGAAGTTCAAAGTTACCTAAAACAATAAGTTTAAATAACCAAAATGCTCAAATCGCATCCGTCGTTGAATACTGTAACACCTCAAAAAACCACTATTTTGGGAATCTGGTCTTGAAGTTTTTTATTTACTCTAGACGTTACGCCGTTATTATATTGATTAAATATAATAAATATAAGTGTGTGTGATTTAGTTTGACCGTCAGTAAGAATGATGTTGAGGGATGTCGAGGGTCGGTCAAATGAAAATTGATTTATGTGCCAACGTTTCAAAGAATATATTTCTTCATCTTCAGGGCCTAAATTTGAGATTGATCCGTGGTTGCTACCTTGGTATCCGTGGTTACTGACGGTCAAACTAAATCACACACACTCATTATGGCAGAGGTAGCAACCACGGATCAATCTCAAATTTAGGCCCTGAAGATGAAGAAATATATTCTTCGAAACGTTGGCACATAAATCAATTTTCATTTGACCGACCCTCGACATCTCTCAACATCATAATAAATATATACGATCAATATAATAATGTCGTAACGTTTAGTGTACCACATGAATTAAATAAAAATGCGTTACAGTTGATATTCTGATGATTCAGTGAGTGATGAATTATTGGGTGCTACATAATTAAATAAAATTAGCGACAAGATGAAGGATTTTTCAACGTGAAGATGTAAATGAATGCAAAATGAAGGCGCGGAATTCCAGAGGCTTATTAAAACCCGATCACCTAGCCACCCAGCCCTCTGACGTCATAGGCTCTTACGGCATAGGCTGTGACGTACTTGTTGGCCTCAGGCCAGCCGTCTGACGTCATACGCTCGTGCGTCATAGGCTCTGACGTACTAGTTGGCCTCCTGCCAGCCGTCTGACGTCATACGCTCGTGCGTCATAGGTGCGTCTGACGTAGTGGCCCGCCTGTCGCTTGTGTTCTGACGTGATCTGAGGGAAAGGGTGAATCAAGGACACAAATTTTTCCCCTTTCAGTTTATGTGCCAAAGCAAAGACATGAAAATGTCAACTCCATCCTGTTGTTGATACAGTCGAGAATTAAATGCTTGCATACGAGTCTGCAACACATTGGGACATTTTATGTCTTTAAAGAAGTGATTCAAGAACCTTCGAACAATGCTACATCACCTACCCTAGTAGCGTTATACTTATACTTAATTGTTGGGTTCATCATAAATTATGAAGCTTCCATTCGTATAGACAATATAAATTATTGAGAATGATCACCTGTGTGTAAACAATTATTTAAACAATCACGCTCATACCGCAGCTTGTCGGCCACGTACTCCGCAGTGGTTAACGTAATATGGTTAGGTAAATCGAGAGCTATCCAACGAGTGGTGAACGATTTTTGTACGATGATAACTGGCGAAGATAAAGTTCCGTAGCAACGAATCGGTTGTAAGCGAAAATCATCAGAAATTTTCGTGACGATTTCGTGTAACGCTTTTGTGTAACGTTTTTCGAGTAATGTGCCAGAGTAAAGACATAAATTGTCAAAACTTCAAGACTAGATCCTCAAAATAGTGTTTGTTTGAGAAGTTACAGTATTCTACGACGGGTGCGAAATTTTCCAAATCAAATACCACTTACATTTGCAAGCATAAGCGGACGGTGTTACGCAACAAGGGTCCAAGCGACGTTTTTTCCAAAAATGAGTTTTTGGTATCTTTGGACTTTCATTTTTGTACGATTTTAGTGCCCTCTATTCTTCCAAAGTGTAACAGAAAGCTAAGGGTCTAAACGCTCTCCTCATAATGATCCATTCCGAATTTCGCAACTAGAGTCTATCTCCAGGCTATATCTTAATTTTACAAAAAGAGTCTAAGCGCCACTACAATAATTGCAATTATTGTGCTTGTGTTAAACTCTTTTTGTAAAATTAATATATAGCCTGGAGATAGACTCTTTTTGCGAAATTCGGAATGGCTCATTATGTGGTGCTTGGACCCCGTTTGCTTGCCAAAATTGTCGCTTAGACCCATGTTGCGAAACTTGGAAAAACGGTTAGCCCGAGAGTCTATGTGACGTAGACGCTTTAATAGGAAACCCAATGGATTCTTTTCAAATTTGACGCAACAGGCATGTTGGGCACTTCAAAATGAGTTATTAGTGACATCCTCTACTTCATGAATCCAGCACAACGCCCAAGAAACGAGACACTTGATCAAAAACTTTACTTTGAATTCCTCGAAAATTTGAAAAATGTCGCTTGCTTGTTGCATAACACCGTCCAAGTTTTAAAGATAAAAGTTGTCAAGTGGAAAACAGTTAAAATCTTACATTATTATTACCAATAATATACCATTATTGTTGTATACTGAACAACGTTCGTATGAAGAGTTCAAGTTAATAACCTATTGGGGACTGATGTTATGATTTATGTTTTTGGTTTATTTTTGTATATATACCTACAAAAACATATATGTTTTACTTGATTTGATTCTATCTACATTTTAAATAAAATGCCAAATTTAAATTTAAAAAAAGCAAGAAAAAAAAGCTTTTGGAGCCACTCAGCTGATCCGGGGCCTGGTCAGCCTCAACTTTAAGTCCTAAGGAGGCCACATCCCAATTTACAGCTTCATAGTGTGAATAGCATAGAAATTACATTTAGGAGCCCTCAGCTGATCCTGGGCCTAGTCTGCATAAAGTGTAAGTCCTAAGGAGAATACATGCCAAATTTCAAGTATCTTCTAAAAGGTATTTGGTACGAATTTACATACCAAATCTCAGCGGAGTTCCATACCAAAAATCGAGTTCTAAAAATTTTGGACCGAGAACAATAGCTTCCTTTACTTCGGAAATTCGCTAAAAAATGAACCGATGTGGAATTGTTAGCAGCGTTTTTCTGAATTCACTTTTAGTATTTTGACGTGCCACTTTGGCTCCACATAATAGTTATTTAATATCATATTCATGTACCTACTGTTATTCAAATTCAGTATGTTAGTAAATTCAGATGGTATTTAATCTATTTTATTACAGTGTTGTAATGAAAAGGGTTGAAAAACTATACAGTTTATTTAGAAGTCAGTAGAAACACCATTATGTTCTCTTGTTGCCGATCGATCGCTAGCTTACTTTCAAATCTACAATAACTTCCCGTTAACTTCAGGACGTACGGCGATGATTAATTCGGGAACTGGAACGTTTATGAGTTCACTACGAAACTTGTTTGTGAGTACAACCTACCAGTTTCTCGAGTATGAAGTTCCTACTTTGAGACGAGATGAGGTTGAAAGTGATGGTTCGCTCCGAAATAACGCGTTCGTAAATGCCAAACGCCCAATGAACGCAATCATTTTATGAAATAACTTAATAACTTAAAGGCACCCTTGACTTGTTGATGCAATATTCCTTATACGGTCAACAATTCAAATCTGGCGTGTGCAAAAAGCATTCATCATACCATTTCATCATATCCATCAGTTCGACATGATTATCCAAGTGGGTCGGTGTAACTAATCGCATCCGCTGACTTGATGTCAAGTACTAGTTTGGTGTAGATGTCCAGATCGATTTTGTATTTTGCTCTTGGAACAGCTTGGCCAAGAAGCGCGAAGTACCAACCATTTATGATAATCTTGTGATGATAGGCCGGACACCATTTTGTGTAACACAACCTTAACAACTTCATGGACTCCGTGCTCACGCAAAGGGCAAACTAATCAACTTATCGACAACTAGGGAATGCTCGTAATGATTACGAAAATGTCAAACCTCCTTCCAACATGTTACTCTTGTCAAACAAGCAGTTTGATTACCACCAGCTTTCGTAGCGGAGGCTTGAGAGAATATTATCAACTGAACAACTCGTTGGTTGGTGGATGGAACTCTCGTTAGATAGAGGCTACTGTCGTTCAGAAATCGGAATATAATCGTAAAATGTAGACGGTACATAATATCATCAGGACAATAGCCTGTTACACGTGTACCCAAATCTAGCGAAGGTAAGAAGGTACAACACCTTGTGTTTGTACAAAAATAATACTGATCCTCCATTCTACTCGCATTTACGTTTTCAGATAACGAGGTAGGTAAGTACTAATTGGATCCTGTATATTATATACCTTGTAACCAGCATGGCTATGGCATGATCTGAGGAATGATAGGGTCTGCGGATGATGCACAAGCACGAAACAGGATTAAGATCTAAGAACGCAGTAGCGTTGCACCTCGCCAATCAAACAAGTTGAGAAAAACGGACGGTACCAAGTGTTTACCGGACGTCACGTAACGCGCTTTTTAGGTCTCCATATCTCGGATCCTTTCGGACCAATCAACTTGAAATTTGGTGTGGATCTGCTTGGTGTGCATAATAGAAAGTCCTGAAAATTTCAAGTCACTACATCTTATATAACTTCAAAGCCATGTTTTTCGCCCTTGCCTTGTTCTTCATTTTCTCCTCCTTAGTCAGACAGGCAAGGTTACAGCCCGTCCTACTTCATCGATTGACTTAAAATTTTGCACAGAGCTGTGTTTCAGCTTTATATAGCACCGTTTGGAAGATTAAACCCATTATCTCAAACCAAAAAAAATTTTGGCCACTTTGAGGAGTCTACAACCTGAGTAACAGGACCAATCGACTTGAAATTTTGCAAATACCTTCTCTATAACATGGCCCAGTATCTCAAACCTTCTTTATAACATGACCCAGTATCTCAAACCAAGAAAGTTTTAGGACCAAAAACCTGAAATTTAAGCTAATTTTGGCCACTTTGACAGGTCCACAGCCGATCAACTTGAATTTTGGTGTGGATCTTCATGGCGTGGATAATAGACAAAAGCCCTGAAAGTTTCATGATGAGTTGTGTAACTTCAAAAATCCCTTATTCAGTTAACCAAGTCTACAGCCTCTTCATCTTCACTGATTGACTTGAAATTTTGCACAGAGCTTCGTTCCAATATAAGCCAGAGCCTTTTAAAAGATTTAACCTATTATCTCAGCCCAAGGAAATTTTAGGAACAAAAAACTTAAATTTAGGCTGATTTTGGCCACTGACGGCTCCACAGCCGATCAACTTGAAATTTGGTGTGGATAATAGATAGCCCTGAAAGTTTCAAGTTAGTAGGTCTAAAGGGAGTCGAGTTATATAACTTCGAAACCCCGGTTTTTCACCCTTACTATGTTCTTCTTCTTACTCAGTTGGCTCTATTCTTGCTTAATTTACTTGTTTTACTAATGTATAACCTCATAAATAAATAATTTATAATTGTATTAATAAATAATAAATTTGTGATTTTATTAGATTGCTTGATTTGTTAATTTAATGAATTGCTTTTATTCTTGCATATTGCCTCTACAGGTCTTTTCAACTTCAACAACAAAAATATGTGATATCCCTCCAAAAAATACCCCGTGTATCATTCTACAGCACCGGAAAAAGTTTATGAAAAGTTTAGTCATGAAAAAGGTTATGACTTTCCTCGCCCGACACAATTCGACACAAAACTTAAGAAGCTATAACACTGAAGAAGGCTTTATAAACAATTTTAGCTTGTATAACGTGGTAAACGATCTTTCTCGCCATGGAGCCAATATGCCTCTTTAAGGCGGGCGAGGAAAGTGGATGTCATAATTTTTTCCGGCTGCTGAAGAATGATATTTGGGTGATTTTTACACGGAGTGTTTTTTGGGGAGATAACATTTGGCCCAGTTTCACGGCGATGATTTCGATTCACAGACTGACATGATTCGAGAAAACTCTGCAAATTCTTGACACAACGGTTCATTAACTTCTTTGTACAGATCACCCTTCTGTCTAGATCACTAGGTCTAAATGTCTAAATCCTAAATGTTAGATTAATTATTATTATGAATTATCACTAATTATTAACAATTTTATCAAGTACCTACTGAAAATTATTATAATTTATTGTTAGGTATTAATCATTCGTATTTATTATTAATTATGGTTAATTAATACGATAATATCTGGGGTTAATTAATTATATTATAATTCTGGGGTTTTTAATACTACGTCGGTAATAATTTTTCTATAAAAGAAGTACCTACCAACAAACATTCGAAAATACCTTCATTTCCGTAGCACGAAACGCACCTCAGAACAACAAACTCGACATCACTTAAGCCATATGATGTTCCAAAGAGCTTGTTAGTATGAAAATGGACCTGTATTTCAACAGTTTGAGTCACGATCGTGTTGTGAGGCACAATCTTTGAGCCGTCATTGTGAACGAACGGCTGGTCGTACAGAGCTGCGGATGGTCTTAAAAAATTCTACGGAACAAACTCTATCTAAATATGAAATAAAAAACATACCGTTCTATATGAATTTTTCGAGATATGAGATTTTCAAATTTTCAAAATTCGTTTTGAACCCCTTCCCCTTGACCTAGGGTTATGAAAAGTTTCGAGGACCATTGTGGGGTTGGTCGAAACCCATAAAAAAAAATTAGTAATTTTAACTATACGCTAACTGGGCAAAGTGGCGCGGACGGCGGACGGCGTACGGCGTACGGCGGACGGACGGATTTTGGTTTATTATCTTCGATAATGAACCATTGGAATCGCCCAAAGAAAAAAAACTCTGCAAATTCTTGACACAACGGTTCATTATCTTCTTTGTACAGATCACCCTTCTGTTTAGATCACTAGGTCTAAATGTCTAGATCCTAAATGTTAGATTAATTATTATTATGAATTACCACTAATTATTAATAATTTTATCAAGTACCTAGTGAAAATTATTATAATTTATTGTTAGGTATTAATCATTTGTATTTATTATTAATTATTATTATGATTAATTATGATTAATTAATACGATATAATTCTGAGGTTTTTAATACTACGCCGGTAATAATTTTTCTATAAAAGAAGTACCTACCAACAAACATTCGAAATTACCTTCATTTCCGTAGCACGAAACGCACCTCAGAACAACAAACTCGACATCACTTAAGCCATATGATGTTCCAAAGAGCTTGTTAGTATGAAAATGGACCTGTATTTCAACAGTTTGAGTCACGATCGTGTTGTGAGGCACAATCTTTGAGCCGTCATTGTGAACGAACGGCTGGTCCTATAAAGCTGCGGATGGTCTTAAAAAATTCTACGGAACAAACTCTATCTAAATATGAAATAAAAAACATACCGTTCTATATGAATTTTTCGAGATATGAGATTTTCAAATTTTCAAAATTCGTTTTGAACCCCTTCCCCTTGACCTAGGGTTATGAAAAGTTTCGAGGACCATTGTGGGGTTGGTCGAAACCCATAAAAAAAATTTCGTAATTTTAACTCAACGCTAACTGGGCAAAGTGGCGCGGACGGCGGACGGCGTACGGCGTACGGCGTACGGCGTACGGCGTACGGCGTACGGCGGACGGACGGATTTTTTTTTATTCGATTTTCTGAATCTACGTATCTTGAAACGTAAACCAACAAATTTTGAGGGGTAGTTAAAATTTTTTTTTCTTTGGGCGATTCCAATGGTTCATTATCGAAGATAATAAACCAAAAACACAGGAGCCTTCGCATTAGAAGCCACACCAACCGCCAGCTATTTTCTCAGTAAGTTACGAACAAACAATGACGATCAAGCGTTGATTGAGCTATTTTTTTTAATGTAACAAGACGATGACAAAGGAAAAATTACTCAACGCCTAAAGGCGAGTTGCTGTTGAAACCAGCGTGACCTGTTATTTGAGACGATACTGGAACCGCCCAACCTCGTGCAGCCATAACGATAAAACAAGCGTCCTTATCGTAGCCGAGAAGAAATTGACTGTAACTACGAAGCTGACGTGCCCGGGGCGCTTGGAAAACATGAGGAAATGAAGAGGTTTGAACTTATTGAAGACGTCGGAAAGTCCGAAGGAACCTCAATTATTAAGGTTTCTTTGGATAGGAGGCTCTGATCTATCTTGGTTCCTCATAAGATATATTGTACTGAACTCGGCTTATCAATTTTTTCGTCATCGTTCCGTCATAGTACGATTGGGTCTCTGAACTTTATTATTACCGATGTACTTGTACGTTGTTAGTGTTAGCATACCTAAGGCCAAAGTTTTGTTTACAAGTTTCTGCGTATACCTATGATGCTATATAGACTAAAATTCCAATGAACCTACCTACCAAACAAACCTTGACTGTGATTCAGAATAATTTTCTTGGTGGTAATTAATGGTGCAAATTATTTGTACCTCCCTTTGTTTCAACATTTATAGTTTTTTAAGCTGCCAAATAACTTGACTCTTGTTTCAGAAAAACACAAACGTTACTTAATTAATAGCTTTATTAATAACTTTGTTCCTTCTTAATACACCTTGGTCCATGAGATGCTGAATACTGGTTTTATGAGGTGCCGAAAACTGAAATTAGTATGCCGAAAACTAGTTCTTTTGGGGTGCCGGAAACTGCAAAACAGGTGCCCAAAACTGAATCACATAGGTTAAAAATATATAATAGGTATATATTGTATATTATACAAAAGTTATCTGATTTTTAGTTTCAAATTTCGAAAGTATAGTTCTTGTCGATCATAAAATCAGTGGAGACGTTGTCCTAAAAAAGTATCTCACTTCAGGGTACGATAAATAACGTCAAAATTTTCCTTAAGGATGCCGAGAATAGAGGGTTTTAGCTTACATGTAAGTATGTATACTCGTTAAATGGACGTTGGAATATTATCCACATATTATGTAATCCAGCCCAGATAATCAGATGTGCAATCATTACAAAGGCGAAAATAACTGCCTCAATCCATCATAATATCCGAGCTATAACAATTATAAACCTAACTAAAAATATTTATGTTTATCTTCTGACGGTTTGGAGCTTGCAGTGGGAACTGGAGCGAGTAGTCTAAACTCGTGTTATAATAAAATTGATACGCCCCGTAGAAATGATGTTTTTCATGAGCAACATCGAACTCCAGTCTTATGGCAGATTCATTACACTATTTAGTGAATTTTTTTTTTTTAGTAATGAGAGACGTTTGTGAAACCGCAGCTAAAACGGTGGGAAAGAATCATGTAGAACGGTATAATATATTATTCTCCGTAGAAAACGCGGTCCTGTACGCAATATCCTTATTACGCCCATAATTAAGCACTCCGAGTACGCGATTTTTTGGTACCTACTGTTATGAAAATTCATTTCGGGGCTTCGACTGACTTTACATTTGAGGTCTCAGCCGATAAGCTGGAAGTGCGTCACGGCTTTCGAATCCCTCGTTGAGCAGATTTGAGGATTCTAGTGAGTTAACGGGCACCCCGAGGTCTCTAATTCATCTTAATGGAATGGGTCACCTTATCTTAGGGCTTCAAGTTGAAGTCATTAGTTATTATTGACTACCTTATCAACGGTAGCGGGTTTCTCGTACGAAACGGGCGCTACCTACAGGTTCTGAGATTCCACGCGAAAACACTCTCAAAGCCACGCTCTGCATCACAACCTTCGCGCATGTTTAATCGCTAATAAGCAACTCGTGACAACTAATCATATTGTTGAGCCTTAATTTGGATTTTAAGGCGCTCATTATCACCTCATTCTGGATATTATTGAAGTCAATCCTGTCACAGAACCACTAGTAGCTCACTCACTATTAATAAATGCAGTTTCAATTCAAGTGGTGCATGTCATAAATTACTCTGCTCAGTATTATGGACTGTGGGATTAGTATCTCGTTCTCATTCTCGAAACAGCTGCTATGTTTCAATTCTCATTCAACAATAGGAATGTATAACTACCTGTAATTACGACTCTACGTTGATGTAACCTATTTGAATCGAATTATTCCACAGGTACGTTTAGATTAGGTAAATCTTAAATCTGTTAAATCTTAAATCTGATAAAATCTGTTAGTAAATTTTACTAACAATGCCCACGGCCACAAAGTCAAAACTCAATAACTCAATAACTGGTGTCTCACTGGTGACCTGAACATGGACTAGACACTCGTTAAACACGAGGGTTTCAATTATTGAGTCTGCCAAGTATCTTGGCCCAAGACTTCACCAGCACAGCCGCCCAAAACTTTTTCGAACATGCAGAAATATGTGCGTTCAACAAATTTCCACAAGAAAACAGGCAGAGTCCTTCCAGCGGAGACCTCTAGCGAAGGAATGATGAGATCTGTTCTCAACTCCGACTTCCTGAACTAGACATAAAAGACCTGCAATTGCTAGAAATTACCCATTTTTGTTTTTGTATCCTTCGGACACTTTCGTGTAGAACCTGCTCGGAAAACGTTGAAATTTAGACCTAACGAATTCTAGAGTCAACCCAACACGGGCTTATAGGGGATTTGTCCCGAGACTTTTTTTTCTAACTTGCATTTCGCTCTTAAAGCCATGCTGCATGAGTGTGGTTTTTTTTATATATATTTTTTGCTTTTGCAACAAATTATTTGAGGTTTCCTGACAGTTAAGATTTTCGTCTAAGGGCCGGTTCATCAACGGCATTTATTCGACGAATAGCGCCATCTTATTCGGCGAGTAGCCGTATTCTACGAATAGATCTTATATGACTGTTCATCAAGTTGAGTTATTGGTTATAGCACCTTCTCGATACAAAAAAATCGATTCTGACATTATTCGACAAACACTTATTCGTTCAATAAACTTCGTTGTATGAACACTGCTACTATTTTATTCGTCGAACAGTGTTATTCCTTGAATTGTTACCCACCGGTTTATGCAGCTGATTGATGAACCGGCCCTAAGAAAGGTCGGGTACTTATTCCAACTTGCCACGTGTCTGTTACGTGGCAAGAATAAGATGAAGTCATGGGAACGTCAATCGCACGGTTTTAAACAAAGCACAAAGGGCAACAATGATTTGGCACATAGGTATAAATGACATCCTGTGGAAGTGTTAGATCCTTCCATGTTGCATTGTGCTGTTCTGAACATGAGGTTATTCTAACGTTGCTGAATATGAGTCATATTGTAACCGGCCCAACTTCACTCGGTATTCAATTATCTAGCTCAATGGAACAGTATTTCATTTCCTTCGGATTTCATGTCCTACTGATCAGGCGACGGACGGATGTGCCGATACAACGGGATATTTCTTATGTTCAGTGAACCATTTCGAGGGCCATCTTTCCGCGGAAGAGAGAGTGTCACGCTGCAACAATTACCTACCCGTCCTCACCACGGTTTTCCACCTGATTGTTCGGACCGATTAGGTAGGTCATTTACCCCTGAGATTGAGGGTGGAATGATAACAGCTTAATAACTCAAAAATGACCTGTGAAGAATGAAAAGAGGTCACAACTTTTTTCATTGACAAGATTTTTGAGTTATTGCACTATTCTACTCCTTTGGTTTATTTTCTACAACAGTGAACCATTGGAGTCGACCAAAGAAAACAATTTTGACCCCCCCTCAAAATTTGAGGGTTTACTTCAGAAAATCGAATTCAAAAATCCGCCATACCACCGTACCACATTTCCCCGTTCAACTTTGTTCGAAATTTAAGAAAATTAGATTACGGGTTCTGACCAGCATGAAATACCGTCTACAACATTTTGACATGGGCCATAAAAAGGCAACTACGTCGGATCATGTGATACTCTTCAACTCAGCCAAATGAGAGCAATAACAAGTTTTATGAAGTTTGAAAATTCATCCAAAGAGGCTAAAACTTACTAATGCCAAGATTCATATCCGTTATCTGGTGAAGAAACCACTGTGTTTCCATGGCACAGGTAGATTTGATACCTGCAGGAGGGTTTTCTGACGAGCTCTCGTATCAGTGTCTAGGGAAGTCTGAGCTCGGACGACACATTGATAGAAAGTCTGGTCTAAAAATAAACACCTACAGCTTTCACCTTTGTTACTAAGCTGTAGATGGTATTTGGATTCAATGGTCTACAGACTGGGTATGGGCGGAATAATGTCGTTACTGGTGTGGGGAATATATTTCGATACCATATATCGTCCTGAGGATATTGACATCGCCAGATAGGACCTGGTAAGATTTAGATCCATGTACCTAATAATGTACCGGGAGTGGTTTCACTATCAAAGGATGTTGAACTCCGTTCAAGGACTGGCGTCAGCGACTGAATGATACGCTACCAACCGACAATCTCAAGTTTCCGTCCATTGTTTTCTTCATTGCTGGATTTTTCGTTCTTCAAAATCACGAGAAAAAAAAATGTTTCGACCGCAGTTCACGTGGGGGTCAGGGTCAAGCTGCACCAGAGGCGATGACATCGACGGCAGAAGAAGGAGGTGTGGCCGGTCTGTGACGTCACGCTATCCTTCACATCCTACGGAGTTCCCTCGGATTCTGATGACCGCTCTCCAACCCTTCCCACCAACCGATTCGAAGAACTATTGTGATCCGGCGGATCTTTGGGTACCGTTATAACAAAGGAGAAAAACCCGAAGACCGATTGCTAGCCCGTTTTTTTGGGCGACGTGAACACTAGTATGCACCCAGTAGCACCTGATCGTACGTTTCAACTACGATATCTTCAAAATGAAGAAACAGGCACACAAAATCTGTGACTCAGAACCCTGGTGAGTATCTGAGTATGGTGAGTATCTCTCAGGCTGTAGGTGGAGTACTCCACACATAAATCCAGCTCCACAACTTGCTTGTGACATTATCTGAAGTCAGTACAAGACCGTACTGACCTGAGGCCAGATTATAATACCGTAGTGATTCTGGTGAAAGGCGAAAATTACTCTTGAGGCCAAAATAAAAAAGATAGAAGAAACCGGCGACATCTCACTTACATTCCCATCAGTTATAAAGTTCGAACAAATTACCAACAAACTTGATCATCTACATACCTAAACCAACGATCTCTGAAATGTATTAATAAATCAGTATCGAAATTTTCAAGGGATAAGCAATCTTCGGATCAAACAATGCAAGGAAGGGGTAGTCATATAACTGCGAGAATGCAGTAAAAGTTGCTAATATGAAAATGGCACTATTGAATTCTGCTGATATGAAAATATATATATTACAATCGCAATGCAAACAATCGCAATTTTCAACGTTAAGAAGTTGATTAGGGTTGGGAGTTGAATACAATTTTTGACGTGGATACTGCTGGGTGATGAAAAATGTTTCAAGCC
Source organism: Stenodema calcarata (assembly GCA_963920205.1). Lineage (NCBI taxonomy): Eukaryota > Metazoa > Arthropoda > Insecta > Hemiptera > Miridae > Stenodema > Stenodema calcarata. Next base: position 23,311,903 of record OY986051.1, on the reverse strand, counting down.
CCGGATCAGCTGAGGGCTCCTAAAGCTAATTTCTACGCTATTTACTGAATGAAGCTGTAATTTGGTTTCCAGCCTCCTTAGGACTTATACATTAAGCAGACGAGGCCAAGGATCAGCTGAGTGGCTCCTAAAGCTAATTTCGATGCTATTCACTGTATGAATCAGTAATTTGGTATGTAGCCTCCTTATGACTTGACGCTGCCCAGGTCCAGGATCAGCTGAGAGGCTCTACAGCTTATTTCTATGCTATTCACGCTGTATGAGTTATTTGATTTTTATTGTTATTTTGTTTTACTTGAAACACAAAACACATGTTTTTGACATGAAACCCATAAATAAAATATTATTTTACAGGGAGAAAATGAAGGAGTACACATGTTTTTTTGACTTGAAACCCATATTTTACAGGGCGAAAATGAAGGAGTTTGCAAATACTTGAATACGTAACTGGAACCGCTTGCAGTTAAACGTAGTCGAAAGAAGCTGTGATGAAGAAGATGCTAACTTCAGTAACAAGACATTGAATCCGATACACTCAAACCAGAGTTAGACCAACAAACGTTGTACGGGTATGATTTTCGTGATTTTCATTAATAAATGCACAATTTCTTCTTTCCCCAAAAGCATTCCTTTTTTTCTCCAAACGCAACGCGCCCTTAAATGAGACATATACATGTACCATTTTATCTGCATGTATTGTAGATACTCAACCTCCGTTTACTGATATGCTTTCCTCCCCTTCCCCCTCCCGTTTCATTTATTCCAGTTTGAACTAATAACAGGCCTGAATTTCATTAAGATAGTACACCTTAATCCTAGCCGACTGTATTATTAAGGAGTTATTATAAAAGATCCTTGAGCGTTAACCAAGAGGCCTAAGATGTGGAGCCTAAATTTGTAGATGTCCACCTCAAATAGTTCGTTTTGCCAATTAGTCAAAGATGAACCAATGGTTTAAATGTAGGTAGTAAAGTGGAAACAATTCCATAACCTCCACACCTTCTAACAAGTTAAATTCTAGAGCTAAACCTTTAAACAAGTTAAAGCGTTTCTTGCGAAGTCTTGCAAAAACATCATTGAGCACTTCCATCCACTGAATTGTAGTGTTAACAGTGTTAAAACGTTTTCCAAACTCTGACATACTTCAGTCCGTAATTCGTAGTGGAGGCTTCTATACGAACCGGCACACCACTGGCTAAGTATCAGCTCTCTGTATCAGAATGTACCAAATCACCCATCCCCCAATATACTCATTAATTTTTAAATTAAATTGCCATCCACCAATAATGAGCATATTATGCTCATTAACCACCTATAAGTACTTTTAAAAATTTTGAAATAAGTACCTGAGTCAAGTGGCATTATGGTCGGTATACAGCAGTGAATTTTGGGTGACTCAACATGTAGTAAAAAGAAGAAAATGAGGAACTAACACTCAACTTTGTTATTCTTAAATGACACTGTCGTTTTCGCCGGTAACGGGACGATATAATGTAGGTTCTAAGGGATTCTTCGTTGAAATAATTCTCATCTCACGGCTATAGCAACCGATAAACCTCGTAGTAACCGGATCCGATGTAAACAATTACACTGATTTCAGTTAACTATTGAAGAACCTGTTGATTCTGTATGTTGGTTGTTAATCATCGCTCAAAATCAAATCATATGGTTGAAAATTTATGTTGGGGAAGAATGACGGGTAAGTCGTGGTTGATTTAAGAGGTTGACTCATCTGATATGAACTTGTCCTTCAAGAGTCGCGGAAATGCGGCGACTACAGGTAGCCTACCTACAGAAACGGATGGAAGAGGTCCTCAAGTAGAAGACGCGGAAGGATAATAAACAAGGGGGTACTTACTGGTCGTAAAGCATACAAGTCGCTGCCATCCCCAGCTGTATTTGGCACACACAAAACACTAGCACTTTTTCAGGCACGGGCACACATCTCAACTGTACAGACAGCCCCACATCAACGGAGCGGAGACAGTTGTGAACACTGGAATAGAATCCGTGTAGGTGGGGTACGATTAGAGCGCCACCTTGCGGTTGTACACTCTTCTAAAGTTGCCTTACGACACTGCCGGTCTTCGAGGAGCTTTTTTATCGTTCTTCCTGGGCAGCAGGTAAACAGAACAACGGGGATACCTATACAATACCATTACTCCGAACCACCTGGTGCTTCCACACGCCATTTCTTAGCAGCCATAAATAATTTTTCACCGGTACCCACACGGTAGGTAATCCAATTATAGCCTCGGAAATATTAGAAGAAGTTCTTCCTTCAATCCTTCCCGTCTGCCACTCTGCAATAAACCAGTCCCTCGGCATTTCTTATGAACTACACAGCGTAGGTACCTACGAATATTGTAACACATAGAGGTATCCCCACATAATCATAAACTACTGGAATGAATTCATTATAGTGAATATATTTAGGTAAATATATTCATATATAGTATTGACACATTACGTTAAACTTTTGACAAATATATTTAAACTTCTTACAGATAAATTTAAACCTTCGACAAATAGATTTCAACATTCGACAAATATATTTCAACTATGTATACATATTAGCGATTTCAGGGCTGCGTTCTTGCTATTCAAGGCACCTACGTTCGTCGCATAGGTAAACCTTCGCTGTGCCTGCGGGCGAGGGGTTTGAATGTCTTCTGCATGGGTGGCATAATCTCTAATCATAGGACTTTCAAGCACTGTGTTCGTATTTTTTGAATAGTGACGTGTTCATCACAAAACAGCCGTGATGAGTGATTCAGATTCTGTTTTCAGTTCACCTGTTTTAGGACCTTCCAGTAGATACCGTCGCAAAGTGTGGCCTCCTTAACTCAAAATGACTGTTCCAATTACGTCATGGATATGTTTTTAACGTTACCATCCGCAGCAGCTGGACGTCCACTTCATTGAAATTCGATTTCAGAACTCGTTAATTTTGTGATTTGGTTAATTTTCTTATTTCTTTCTTCGTTCCGCTTGAAGTTGAAATCTATTTGTCCAAAGTTGAAGTCCATTTGTCAAACGATTACATTTATATGTCAATAGTAGAAATCTATTTGTCGAATGTTGAAATCTATTTGTCGAATGTTGAAATCTATTTGTCGAAGGTTTAAATTTATCTGTCAAAAGTTTAAATATATTTGTCAAAAGTTTAACTTAATGTGTCAATACTATATAATATATATATTATAGTGTTATGATCCTGATGACTAGTGGAAGTATATGGATGCGTTGAATGATGCGTTGGTCATTCAACGCATCTATATATATTATATAGTGATTATATATACATTATAGAAAGTGATTCTGATTCGGACAATTTCGTGCCATCTGCCGCTCGACGCAATACTGAAAGAAGACGTGGGAAATACGAGTTCATATCTGTCGAAAAAAAGGAGTTTTTTGTGAAGCTACATGACGATGGATTAACTGTCAAGGAAGCTGCGTCAAAATCAGGCATCAAATTGAATTAGGCAAAAAGCATACTTTTAAAGTACAAAACAGATAACTTTCAGGTTGTAAGGAACAAACCACGGGGGCACAAACCGAAACTGCTTACGCCAAATGTCCTTCACAAAATAGAGGCAGTAGTTGAGAACGAGCCTGGCATTACGCTAAAAAAACATTGGAGGGAAGTTGCTTCAGCAGAATATAAATTTGAGTGCATCCTCTATTGACAATGCTTTACGAACCTTGAAAATTACGCTCAAAAGAGCTTCAATACAGGTGGACCGCATGAACAGCGAGGCAACTATCCGTCTCAGAAAACAGTATGCAATAAACTTTAATCAGTCAGTCCCGGAAAACCGTGAAAAACTAATTTTCATCGACGATAGTGGTTTCAACCTCCACATCAGGCGATCCCAAGCTCGCTCGAGGGCAGGGGCTAGGGCTGTAGTGACTGTCCCCACCGTAAGAGGAAGGAATACTTCACTTATTGTTGCGATGAACAACAGAGGAATCGTGCATTCGAAAACCATTACTTCCGGAACGACGACTGCTGAACTCTTTTGCGATTTTCTGAGGGAACTTGAAGAAGTTCTACCTACTGCACAATTCATCAGATGATGCACTATTAATAATGGACAATGCTCAATTTAATAGAGTCAACGATGAGTATCAAGTTTTTACCTCCTTACTCCCCAATGCTTAATCCAGTGGAACACGCATTCTCCAAGATAAAGTCAAGAGCAACAGAAATACTTTGTAGCCAAGAGGATCATGACTTATCTGACGTTATACAAGAAAGTGTGGCTTCAGTAACTGCACAAGATTGCGCTAACTACGTGATGGACATGTTTCTCGTTTTACCTGCCGCAGCTACAGGACAACCGTTAGCTACCGTTACTACATTAGCTAAACTAAAAGTGTCGTTTTTTTCTCATGAGATCAGTTGAAGGGTTGGGATGAGTTAAATTGGTTGAGAGTTGAATAGAATTTGTAAAAAGTTGAATAGAATTTGTAAAAAGTTGAATAGAATTTGTTGAAAAAGTTGAATAGAATTTGTAAAAAGTTGAATTGAATTTGTAAAAGGTTGAATATAATTTGTAAAAGGTTGAAATAAATCAGTAAAAGGTTGAATTAAATCTGTAAATGCTATATTTACCTAATGAAATACATTGGGAGCAAACAAGGCAGAAATTGATTTCACAAGCGGTTGGCAGTCTGCTCTCAGTAGCTGGCGCCAAACTGCTCATGAGGTTTGCGTGGAGAATATTAGTAAATATTATTAGGCGTATGCCGACCTTCTAAGAAAGCATACGGCGTTCAATATTATGCAAGTCGAAAGTAATTATTAGACTTGCGCTAGTAGACTGTAAAAGCACGAGTTGACCCAGTATCTCAGTGAAATGAGCGCTCGAGCCAGAGGCTTACGGCAGCGGGCCTTGTACGCCGCCGAGGAAATTGTGAGTTGGAAGATGGTGGCACAAGCTTGCTCAACAGTAGAATGTTAGGGTTCAAGGATTTCCAAAGGGAAACCCCGCACCCATCAGTTTGCCGCAACGAAATCATCCGATACACCTTATTTAAGGTGTTTGTGGCGACGTTTCTCCCTCGAGAGGCATTCAGTTATGAATGAAAATGATGGTACCGTCGTATATCTCGTTGCGTCACGAGTACAGACATCATTAGGTTCGTTCCGACAGCGTTCCCGAAGTACCTCAATAACTGAGCGAACTCAAACTTCTGTATTTTAGACATAATTCTCATGAACGGCCTTTGGTTCCAACACATCGTCCTCAAGGACTTAGCGCGTCCTTTCAAACGTACGTCAATTTAATCGTACAAGTCAATCAAAAAGCAACACCTCGCGAATTCAACAATACTCACGAATTCAACAACTTCGAATTAAATTGGTTGTCTTAAACGTGTTCAATTCATACATGTTCAATCCAAGTATGTTTTCTGTTCTTGAAACGTGTTCAATTCGTACATGTTCAATCCAAATACCCACAGTAAAACTTCGTTAAGACGCTCATCAAGGGACCGGTGCAAAAGAGCGTCTTAAGCGGAAAAGCGTCTTACCCGGAAAAGTTAAAAAATCTCAAATTTTCTCTCTGCTCAGTGAGTAAGAGCGTTAACAGAGCGTAAGAGCGTTAACAGCGTTACTTAATTAGCGTTAATTTGTCTAGGGTACTTTGTTTGAGGTTCTTGGTAACGTGAGTGGAGAGGAAAGAGTCAATTCTGTTATTAACATAGCAGGTCCTCTGCATTATCCTGGGTGGAAATAACTTTTCTGAGCTCAATAACTTGATCTGTAGGTGTTGGGATTGTCCTCTTCTTCAGAGTCATTCTCTTCTCTCTCACACCCCACAGGGTCGGTGGTGGCGTCGTCGAATAGTGCGAGTGTTGCAAGTTCGGGAAAATTTTGGAGAATTTCCTCAGTTTTTGTTGCTATGCTGTCAGTGGTACCTGTCTTATCTTCAATGTGTCATGTAAACAAATACCCAACGCGAGTTTGCCATTCATTGATCAACTTTTGAACTTTTTTTTACCAGCTCTCTGCGGCGAAAAAAGAGCGTCATATCCAACAGAGTCTTACCGAGTACTGTTCTACTGTACTAGCATAGGAAAATTTAAGGGGCCGTCGTAAAAGAACTTATTACGCTTGAGCCTCTTCAAGTTTTACTGTATGTTTTCTGTTCTTGAAACAAACCTCATTTGAGTTGATTTGGTCATTGATCATTGGTTTGTACACTTCAGCCGATGCATATTATGAGAGTAGTCGCTTCTGTGTGATGCCTCATCATTTTGTACAATCTCCAGGCCACTGGTTTGGATCAGATAAATAAGACTGAAGTTGGCATTGTGGTGGTGAAAAATACATTTAATATTCCTACAGTGAGAAAAATGTCAAGTTTTTAATGTCAATGAATTAACCTGCTATTCTTGCAGTTGGAAACTCCGCTGCAGAAGCCACCATTAGTACAATGTGCAGTCAACAATGTCCCAAGCTGGACTAAGCAATGGAGGATGAAGTTGAATGACAAAATCCATTCCATATAAACTTCCCAAATCTGAAGACAGGTGTAATTCCATTAATGATTAACTCGCATACAGTACCTTAGGTGGATGAGGTGAAATAACTTGGCATGACCCTTTACTGAAAGCTGAGGAGGAAAAAGAAGGATGAACTCAATTTAAGATTCACGAAAATGTACTGGTTGATAGGAAAACACTCTGAGCTATTCACAATTAGTTGCCTCTAATTAAACCAATCTGGAATTTCGGGTGCCAACTGTGGGATTGCACAAGGAAAGCAATCTGGAATTTAAACAAATGTTTCAGAATAAAGTTCTGCGGTGCATTGTCGAGGCACCTTGGAACATACAGCCATTCGTATGAATCCATTGTGGCCTATAGATGTTAGCGAAACTATTAGAAAACTTGCGATAGAGTACGAACTTCGGCTCCACAAACATCCAAACGTAGAAGTATTGAGCCTCCTGGACAGCAGCGGAGACGTACGGAGACTGAAGAAGACCAAACCATTGGACCTCGTCACGTCTCACTAAGTGTGGAGTATTATGTAGTGGATATAAGAGTATGTAGTGATCTATAGACCACAAAACACGCTCTGAAGTATTACACAAACGTTGCATAAACAAATTATTAAAAAATCTTTACTAGGTCGACTATCGGTAAACAGTGGGAGCGGGGCCGGATTTAAAAACCCACAATCATGTAGTATGATTTATCTTCATTTTATGGTTTTATAGTAAATTTTGTCTCAATTTTTTGACGTGTAACACCTCAGCCTAAAGATTTTTCAACGATGAACACGATGTTGAATCAGAATTGCGATATCTCATTCCGGTGTCAAATTAGAGCAGATGAACCGCGAACAAGTAACAATCACATGTCTTAATCTTCAAAGTGACGGAATGAGATATCGCAATTCTGACTTCACCATCGTATTTAGAATTAACAAAATCTTTAAAATGGGGCGTCACTTGTCAGACTGTTTCATTTTTGGAATTTGTGGGTAATTTTTCCCCCCTTAAAAAATATATAATATATTAGGTATTAAATATAATAATATATTAATGTATAATAGTATACTATGTATTATATAGGCATGATTTTTGGTCCCGTTTGGCAGTGAGTTCAGGATGGTCCGAAACGAAATTCAAGTTTTTAAGGAAATTCAAGTTTTAAAAATTGTGGACCGAGAAAAACAGCTTCATTTTCTTCGAAAATTCGCTATAAGGTCTTTGTTTGAATCAAGTGGTGAAAGTGGAAGCTGCACGTAGTTTTCTCCAAACATACTAATAAACCAAAATCGCTTTGACATCCGGGTCATGCTGATCGTGGGGCTCTTGCCTCCTGTACCTTCATTGCAGTTTGGATATCAAGCTCGACTTGATAGCGACGGCCATTGTTCAGATCGAAACTGGTAGCTTCCCCATGCAAAGTATATGGTTCGTCGAAGAAAACGTTGGGGTTCATCACGTCTTGCTCGGTATTCCCAGCGTGTTGCATGCGGATGAATCATCTCTGTCGAACGGGACACCGAGAAACATTCGTTCGAGAATTCGCGTGACTGGCATTCACATCCAAGCTTTGGCTCTGTTAACAAGGATCCACGATTTGGAATGCCATATTTTGAATTGAATGAGAATAATACCACTGCGGCTCATCTCATAGTCGTGACCTGTTGACCTGTTCTGTTCATGTTCCGTCTTAATCTAATCATTCCAGCATAACCCAATCATGAAATCCAAAATTATTTATTTCATTTGTTTCATTTTAATTTCATGTAAATTGTAATGGACATCGGGTTCGATTGATAAGCGTCAACGTGGAGTTTGGCGTCTTATCAATTGGCTGATTTCGTCTTCGTTTTTTGAGTTGTTAAGGTTAGAAGGTATCAAATTTTGATTTCAACACCGTTTCTCATGTCAAGATGCACTAGTCAGTCAGCAAAACGACCTCTTGGTCTCTCGGGAAACTGCATATACTTCAACTTGTTACCGCCACATAATCCTACCAACCTCTAAACAGCCCTTTCAAATGTTTCCTATAGGGTAATTTAGGGGGATCCTACGTGCGCTTTTTCAACTCCCGAGCAATCACGATGTTCTTCAATCTTGAGAAACCCACCAACGTAGTTAGTGAGCGCGATGCTTCTGTAAATGAAATAGGTAACGATGGCCGCTGAGGATGATCGGATGAGGTCATCGCGTGTCACGATGTTGCTATTTCCAATTGGATTCATTCCTGAACGTCGACTTGAGGTCGTGCTTACTACGGGGGGTTCAGTTTCAAATTTCGTATCAAGTAATCACGAGCTTGTGACTCAAGTAACAAGGTATAGGTATAACAATTGCATTCATACCTCCTTTGTGGAAGGAGGTGACGATTCAGTCAGTTATGTTTTTGTAGATATTACACGTCTCTAATTGAAAATCTGAACCTAATTTATGGATATTGTTGAACTAAATCAAAACGAACTGTAAGAAATCGACGACTCAAGACGTCAATGCGTCGGGCCATAGTCATCCAGGCCATTACTCTCTTATGGTCACTATAGCGAAACCATGATTTCATCAGGGATGTTGTAGTCGCTTCTATCTTCGCTTACGTTTCTGAAAAAGAAATCTACAAATTCTTGACACAACGGTTCATTATCTTCTTTGAGCAGATCACTCTAAAAACTCTAGCTCATTATCCAAATTTAATTAAATAAATATGTATTGTTTAAACAATTTACAGACAAGAAACCTACTGAATGTTACATTGTCATCCATCCTCGGCCCATGTATAAAATTGCAAGATATCATCATCCACATTTAATTTGTTTAACACAAATAGGTAGGAATTGTTTAAACAATTCTACAGACAAGAAACCGAGTGAATATTGCATTGCCATCCAGTTCTGACCTATATTTAAAATTTTAAGTCTCTAGCTCATCGAGTAATAGGAAAAAAAAGTTATGTTCAAACTTGAACTAAAAGTTTAAAATTCGTTTTGGATCCCTCCGCCTTGACCTACGGTTATGAAAATTTTCAAGGATCACACTGGTAAACAAAATTTTGTAATTTTAGCACAACGCTAACTGAGCAAAGGGCCACGGACGGCCGGAAGGCGGATTTTTTGTTTAAATTCGATTTTTGGACTCTTCGTATCTTTATTTACGTTTCACCAGTAAATTTTGAGAGGGGTAATTTTTCTTCTTGGGCGATTCCAAAGGTTCATTATCAAAGATAATAAAAAAAACAATTGTGAGTAGGTAATTACTGGTTTCAATTGGACCAAGTCACAAGTGGACACTATTGGGAGTGGAAGAATGACAGCCCTTGGTGCTATTCCAGTTTGATCGTAGCTGTTCAAACAGGTCGTTCAGTATTCAGGTCTGAATTTTCCCAAGTAGTTAATTCGCACAATTCTTAATCAAGTTAAAGGGGGTCGAGTGGTATAGAGGGTACTGTGAAGGTTTCCTCTGCTAGGTCTCCCTCACCTGTACTAAGTTAGTTCAGAATCAAGAAAAAAACAGCACTGTAATTACAACCGTTGCATCAACCACTATTCAATCTGTTGTGAAGATAAGCAGAGTTTAATACCAGTTATAAAATCTGCGTGGATTACTGTAAATGACCGCTACGATAAAAAAAAGAAGTGTAATTATTTGTATTCCCTCATCAGATGGAGATGAAAGGATACAGAGTAGACTAGGATAATCTGCGAGTGGTAAAGCTGTGAACTAAGGGAAGTGAAGGGATTTGCACTGGCGACTGGGAGGGAGAGTGCATGTGTAGGTACATCTCCCGTTAGATTCACGAGAACGAACTCTCCATCTTCCGTGAACTTCTGCGATCCACCGGCTCTTGTAGCCACTCATCTTGTGAAACCCCTTTCGGACATACATCATGGGTATTTTTACAAAATCAATCGTATTTTTCAAGATCCACCCATGTTCATCGTGTAGCTAGAGGACTTTGAAGAGTATCAGGCCCACGATGATTATAAAAATCAGTTTGAGAGAAAGATCATTTTTATATTGTATAATGGCAGATGAACGGGACCTGGGCCACTGATTTTCAAAACGTCCCCAAGAATAAATTCATTTATTTATCTCCTTTCAGACAAACATCGAAGTATGATGAACGGCAAATTCAGAATCTCAACACTATTGGCAAACTTCTCACAAAACCTGAAGCCTCCTTCGCCTTCACTAATATGAGGAGTACCTGTATCAGTTGACAAGTGGTGGCCCAAATAATTCTGAAGCTCACTACGTAAGGCCTATGAGGAAGGCAATTAGATGCCCAAAGTAACAAAAGTACAACAGTTTCACTGATCATATCATCCAAACGAGTCGTACATAATAGTACCCTGTACAGGGCATCAAAATCTTTGTGTCACCCCCAATCTCCATAGTGGAAAATTAAGGACCTCTTTTCGTTGTTCCAACTGTTGTATTCCAATTCAACTAAAATTTAGTGTGCTAGATTTTTAAACATTTAATGTGCTATTTGCTTCTAGCCATCTACACAAAATAGCTCAATAAATGAGCCAGGAAATCATTTCAAATAAACAGAGTTGCCTGCTCTGTAGAAAGTTCCACTAGTTTGGTAGACCCGAAATGAACGAGCTAGTGATCGACGAACGGGGATGAAGACAAATTAATCCAGCAGTCGGCTTGAAATTCGTTTGGCACCAGAGCCTTGACTCGCCCATTCCCCTAATATATGATTTCCTTTGTCAAAACAATATGCCATTAGTGCAAGAAACCGTGACTGACAGGCCGCTGCCCATCATCCATCATTTTTTAACTGCAATCATTCCGTTGAATCCTTCACCATCCACAGTTTTAGAATATCGAACCCTATGGCTATTCGGAAATGGACTTAAGAACGTTGCACTTCGCTTACAGACTATCAATTTGTAGAACCAGAATAGCCTGTTCTTAACCATCAACATTCCCTTGAAGTACTGTTTCTATGCTCCGTAAATATTGGCCCCACAATCATGAACCAAATTGGAACGGCATGATGAGGTATTTTCATCCATACATCCCATTGATCCCTCCCCTTCATATTGTCAATGTATGGGCACATCAAAGATTATCTTCCATTCAATCTTTCGGTATGAGTATAAAGAAACCCACCTTGCTTGACGACAGATTCAAGCAAATTTTCAGACCTTAAAAATAATATTTAAAAATTGCGCAAAAACAATTATTGTTAGGCTTAAAAAAACCTTTTAGCGAATTTTTCGAAGGACCGACTGTAATTGTTGCAATATTTTTAATAGGTATATAATTCTTTGAACACCTCTCCCATATAAACCTGTTTCGAGGTGTTCGGGATCTAACATTGGATTTGCGCTGATGGAGGCGCCATTTCATGCTAAAAGGCCGCTTACACAAATTTTCAAATTTTTCATTGTTTCTATGGTATTCTTCTGTTCAAGTTGTTCTTCTATTGGTCATGAGCTTCTGCATTATTGAAATACTGTAACTCCGAAATCATTAGGTCAGATTGCTGTTTCAATGCATATGTTCAAGTAAATAGCCAAGTAAAAATCGTGTACTTGCGACACCCTTCCAACCCACTTCCAAAATTTTACTTTTCACTAGCCATGACAACAGCTACTCTTTCAGGCTAGAAATGTTTCATCTTATCAGTTGGGAGGTAACATTTCCGGTCTGGAGAAGTTGTGTGGATGGTCCCGTTAGCCAGACGCCGGAGCCCGTGCTCAGCCTGATTCCATAATGTCTTCCACAATCGCAAACAGGTTTGAACCGTCAGTGGTAGGTTCATTGGGTTCGAGACCGCCTGCATTCGCGGTACAGAAAGTAATAGCCCATAGACAATTAGACATCATAGACATTAGCAGCTACGTCAACACAAGAAGCCCATCTCTTCTGCTCATAAGGCTCAATTTGTACCGCAAGTGTTTGATTACTCAAGCAATTATGGGACGAATTTCGATTTTCTGACCAAAATAATATATCCTATTATGATGTACATGTAGATATCTGACCAAAATATGATGTAGGTACCTACATGTACCGTGCAGATACTGGGAATTCAGAAACTGGAAGGTTAAATATTGCTTACTAAATGGACTTACAGTAAATAGAGAGGCTAGCTACAGTCAGGTACCTACTAGATATAACAGAATTATTACTTGTACATTTAATGTCAACAGAACAGAAGTTTGTCATGTTATAAACGATTATCTATTCAAAAACTACCTTCACCGCCCACCCAAATAATATTTAGATGCACACAACAGTCTATCAGTAATACTGATTCAGTATCGACAATTACTATGGAAATAAAATATGTCTGGAGCATGGTCTAACTGAATAGATTAAGGTGCTGCAGGACCTAGGTTGGAAAGTTTTGAAGGATATCTCAGCCTGTGAGATTTTGAAGTAAATTTATTCTTCACAATATTATTAAGAAAACGCCCCCTCGTCGTCCCATTTTTGAAGTTCATAAAATAATTTTTTTTTTTTTTTTTGTGGTTAAATTTTTTTATTAAAAAAAAAAAACGAGACGAGGAGGCATTTTTGGAAGGCTAAAAGACCGTAAAATGCAAACATCGCAGTTAAAACAGTAAAATGAGCGAGCAGGATCTCAAATAAATTTTGATTTGTTTCGATTTTTCGATAAACTTCTCGTAACCTAACCTTCTTCTTATTGGACATAGTGGCGGACTAAAATAAATTGTCAGTGGTCCAAATCGTGAAATTCAACCGCATGTATCAACACGTTTGCGAGGACGGAGTAAATAGAATGCAGTCTCACGCCTGGCCACATTCGTGAAGGCCAGTTTTGTTCATGAGGCTAAATTAAAAGGGCATCGCAAACAAGGAATTCTCCGTACACTGGGTAATATATGTCAGTACTCGCCTGGGAACGCAAGAGAATGGTTGCAGTTTTCCATTAACTTTCATATAGTTTCCCCAAACGATTAGTTAGAAATTGAAAACCATAAGTGGATGGCGCGATTGTTTGAGCGGTAAGAATAGCCCCGTTGGGCCCAAGACGTTCTCGTGATTGTCCAAACGAATTCGTCAGTAGCCGCCATTAGACCAAATATGGCTTACAAAAGGTGAGAAAGCATAAGAGTCTCTCACTCGTGTGTGCAAGACCGCTTACCGAATGGTGCCATTGACGTTATACGATAATACCGACTGACCATATGGTGGGACTGAAACGAAACTTCCAAACCGATCGGAGAATTCCGACCAGAAATCAGTTGAAACTACGCAAAGTAACCATACGGCAGAATTCCACCGGAAATTTCCGAATTTTGAAAGCAGCAGAAAAACGTCGGGATAATTTTGGATCTCAATGAGGCATAATAAACTAGAAGAAATATTAGATACCGGTTATTGCTGAGGGGTGGTTAATATTCCTTAATTTTCCTTTAAGTGGTCATTACCTTAATTAGTAGTTGTGTAATGACTGTAACAAAAATTAATATTTGCTTGATTTTCTAGCCCATCTTAAGAAATTATGAACCGCAAGTAGTTGATTGTAATGCATCATTGAATAACTACAGCTTGGTTCCCATACAAGTTATACAGTCTATTAGGAATTTGATGTCCAATCGTCGAGTTCTAAGTGTGCGCGAGCGAAGCCTTTACGTATCTGTTGCGAAGGATTTATCAATCTTTCAAAGCGAAGACAAACATTTGGCGGACTTGAACATGTTATAATCGCCTACATTACGGTACTAAATTAAACTACTTCAACACAACAATATGTAACCAACTACCTTTCATACGTAAAAATATTGAAGTGCTGGTCCATATCGATTTTGAACATCTAGGAGTTAAATATGGAAAAATGAGGCTAATTAGTTTTGTTGATGATCGAAACGAGTCGGCTTTTATCAAATTGATATAAAAAATACATCTTTGTGATTTACTCCAATTCCAGCAATAAGTATTGGTCGGGTACGAACTGGTGAAATGTTCCGGATGATATTGACCTCAGGCAATTCAGAATAATCAATAAAACAGAACATTTGAGTAAGCGATGGAAAATTATATCGGCAGAGGATGCAATCATCAAGATCGAGAAGGAATATTTTCATTCTTGGGCGAATAAAGATATCAAGAACTCACATTGAAATAGGTACCTATAGGAGAGACCAAAATAGGTGAGCAAACATGAAACTAAAACATTGAAGTAAAAAACAAAAATCGTTGTTGTAAGATTCATGATTTTTAGCTCATTTTCAACGAAAAGGATTACTCGGTCCAAAATGTTTTTAAATTCGAATGTTCCAAAAAATTTCACACCAAAATCCGTTCTAGACCAAAGTTAAAATTTACCCAAAAAATCTGTCAGGGGAATCGAAAGTCCGTAGATGGGCAGAATCGGGCCACTAAGGGGGGTTTTGGGGAGGGGGAGGGGGGGGATTACCCATAAATTCCAAAAATGAAACAGTCTGACGAGTGTCACCTCATTTTCAAGGTTTTTTTGACGCTGTACACGATGGTGATGTCAGAATTGCGGCATCTAGGTATTGGAGAGACCAAAACAGGTGAGCAGACATAAAAACAAAATATTGAAGAAAAACAAATTTGTTAGACACCATGGCGCTGGCATCAAGAATGAATAGGCATATGAAGGAATACTGGACTACTTATTTGAACGGGATGAATTCAGTGAGTTCGAGGCTTTTTTCCTTGATTCAATCAAAAAATTTTAATGTATTAATTCAAATTCAAGAGGTATTTCAAACACATGTTCACTCGTTATTACGCTAACATCGGGTAGAAAGAGTAAGTGTGGTAGGACGAAGTAGTGAGAGAGTTTGATAGGATTTTCATCGTTCAGTGTTATTACTCGTATACGAACAATGTAAATCAACCCCGCATTTCTAAGGAAATATAAAAATAACACGGACCAGGTGTCGGTTTAACCTCCACCGGTTTTTTTTCGTTCCCTTGAAATATGCGAGCTGCGGTTTACAGCCTCGCTCGGCCCTCCAGGCTGCAACGCTATTACACAAAACGCGGTTAGAGGGGAAGTAGCAAGTAGAAGTATCAGTTTCAACGTCCTCAGTAATACGAAAAACTAGTTTCACTTCTGAAAAACAATTTCCAACGGTCTGTTTTTTAAAAGGCGAATGAGTAACTCTTCCCTTCGTTTAGCCTGATGTTTGGGTCTGATTATTTGAGACGGTTTACTTTCCAAACATTTTACGGAACTTGATACTTACAATAATATTTTCACCGTCGACGAAACGAAATAATTTTTCTTTGACCTCAACATCGCGAGGAAGCGTCCCTCGAATACTGTTGTCTGCATTCGATGAAAGATGCATCTTTCAAAGATGTATCTCATCAGGTATCGTTCAATTTATACGGGGTGTAACGGTTTAAGGTCGTACCACCAGCCAGGAATCGATTCCACAACTAATTTCTGATGAAAAGTGTCTTATAACTTTTTTTTGTAAGTACCTGTTGAAATCCGACTTTTTTCACTTTTAAGATTTTTTTCGTATCTTCGACCTTGAGTAACTAAAATGGCCATAGGTCCCATTTTTGATCCAGATGTTGAAAAATGAGCCCGAATAGTGAAGTCTCGAAAATCTCAGGAATGTACAGTTTTTTAAAACCTTTGAAAGCCTAACTTGCTGCCTAACTCATTTTACGGAAAAAATGTCGATTTTCGCGAAAAATGTTACTTGTCGATTTTTACTGAAAGAAAAATCCAGGATTTTTTAACAATTTTTTGATCATACGTTGAAAAGCTGAGCTCTTGGGCCAACATTTAGGGTTACAGTATGAAATGAACCGGCAGATTCAGTGAGGCTTTCAAACGTCTGAAAAACCTATTACCTACTATTCGGGCTCATTTTTCAGCATTTGGATCTGCTTTAAAAAGTTTCATTTAGCACTAGGGAGATAGGAGATTTAACGCTCTTTCCAACGGTATAATCACATTAGATTTTTTACTGAAAAATGGGGGACTTATGGCCATTTTAGTAAGTTAAGGTCGAAAACACGAAAAAAATCTTGGAAGTGAAAAAAGTCGGATTTCAACCGGTACATACAAAAAAGTGATAGGACACTTTTACAAATTAGTTGTAGAATCGATCTTTGGCCGGTGGTACGACCTTAACCCTTTATTTGAATTTACATGTTGATTCGTTATCAAACCCTTGCTAATATTTATCATTCACCGCCGGAACCCTCCCGCACCAGTCATGAGTCCACCCAACGGTAAGGTAAGTTTCACTACAGATTGTAAGATATTTCTCTTCAATTAAAAATATTTCCAGTACCGTGAACGCCCCATGGAACTTCTGTTGGAACTTACCATGGTAATTTGACAATGACAACCTTTAGGCCTGAAACCTGAATTGAAAGCAAACAAGGAAAGACCACTAGCTCAATTTGCGCACCAAAGGAACTATAAATTTAACAACATGAATTATTCCGAATACTAGTCTGTGTTTAGAGCAAGCGACCATTCATCACCCCTTCTGAAAATGAGTTATAATATTGCGATATTTCTGCGGCAGGATATGAACTGGGAACGTACTTAAATGATAAGCAACGAAAGAAATGAGAACGGGATCTTTCTTTCAGCACAAACCTTCCATAATTAGACTTCCTGAAAATTATTCGTGGGAAACTTCTGGCTATTGACCTTGTTCCGCTTGCCTTATTCTACAATAAATTTCATTCGCGGTGCGAACAAAAGACCCTTCATATTTCGTTCCAGTGTTCATAACAGTCACTTGCAAACCATGAAATCATGCGAGCTCCATATTTCAAACGAAATCTACTCATTTTTATTCTGGACAAAGCACCTCAGTTTCAGTGAAGTCGGTAACCTGTTAAGATACAAGTTATGGTTGGGGTTAAATCATGTTGGTTTATCGTATGTATAAACGATTAACAGTTAGGCAGATATTTTTAAAATTGGAGTCAACTATAATTAATTATTAATCTGACTTGTTGATCTCATAGAAGTGTAGGTAAGAAGCTTGTTTAATCTCTCGGGTGAGGTGGGTACCTTGACTAGGGATGTGCAATACGATACGATGCCCAACACCAATGCAATAAAGTATGAAGGAAGAAGCGTATGAAGTATTCCATACCTACAAGTATGGGATCATGTAGGTACTTCTGTCAAAATAAAATAAATAGGGGAAGTTAGAAAATTAATTCTATTATTACTCAAGTTCCAATTGCTGCGAGTCCAATTCGATTCCATTCTGCGATAAATACTAGAATTTTGTGATTTTTGAACCAAATTCCGTTTTTTCCCCTCTCGATGAACCTTGCCTTTCAGAAAGTCTCCTAAAGAACCAAACTTAATTTTGGGGACGGGTTTTCACTAGTAGTTCCTATTATCTACCTAGTTTGAGAATCTGTAATGTTGTCGTTATAATGTACTTCTATTTTTTTTCTTCGACAACCTACGAAAATACCAAAAATTTTATTTTCATGTCAAGAGGTCTGACAAATAACCCATTTGTATGTGGTGCCTCGAGAATCCGACAAGTGGAGTTAATTACATTTTTGCTTTACGTTGTTAATTTCTGTTTTATCATTTCCTTCTAACCTTCCAAAGTATTCCCAAGCATTTTTGTGCAGAAGGAAAATTTAGAAAATTGTAAAATCTAAATGTACAGGTGTGGGGGGTTTGACACCCCAAGGTGTAGAATCATACAGAAAAACCAGTGGCGTGTTCTTGGGCTTGCTTTTCAAGAAGGTAGTAACAAGCAAAGAAAAATCCAAACTCATACAACATGGCTATAAGAGCGAATTTTCGAAGAAATGACCGGATTATAACAACTTTTTTCCCATTTTTTGCCGAGTAACACCTCAGATTATGGATTTTTCAACGCTGAATACGATGGTGAAGTCAGAATTGCAATATCTCATCCCGTTATCAGATCAAACCAGATGAACCTCAAGATGAAGCAGATACATCTCAAGTAACAACCACGTTTCTTCATCTTTGAAGTGCTCCAGTTTGAGAACGGAATACGATATCCCCCCAAAAACAACTCCGTTGTAAAAACTGGCCCGCCAAAAAACCTCAGCCGCAAAAAGGAATGATATCCATTTTGCCCGCCAGCCACATATATAGGATGCTCAGTGCTTCGCACCTCGCTGTTGAGTGTGCATATAGAAACCTGATCCTCCTACCCCTAACCTCCACCGTCAATGTTTTCCTGTTCCCTGTCACCTTCCCACAACCCCCTCTCACCCTTAGTCACCCTCGGTTTCACCTAATATGTTTCCTCTGTTACACCAGCAGGGAGCTTTACGCTTCTTTCAATGCTGTTGGCGGGAGCTTTTTGCCAG